>JAFFSR010000292.1:3007500-3580000 GCA_017163975.1 Anastatus disparis | reverse complement strand
CATTTATTTTCTTTTTTGCGTTAACCATACTAGAAATTTTCTCCAAAATTTTTATACAATTAATTCGCTATTGTCTGAAAAAAATAAGCTTTTGAAAACTAATTTTCTTCGTGTGGTTACAATTTTAGAGAATTTTAAAGATTTAAAAAAAAATTTCGATTCTTCTTTTCTTATTTTTTTTTATTCTACGTAAAGTACTCGGTAGATTTGTTCTAAAAATTGCAGGGAAATGATCTGCGACTGCCAAAAGAAGGGAAATTTTCAAAAATTGATTTTCATAGTGTAGTTTTAATTTTAGAGCATTTTTAAAATTTTGAAAAAGAAATTTTGAAAAGAAAATGTTATTTATTTAACCAGTTAGATCTCGAAAATTACTCGATGGATTTGCTTCAAATTTTGTATACCATCTATGTTTTTGTATAACTAGGCGGAAAGCTATTGAAAATTTGTATTCATAGTGTATTTTTTTTTTATAGAGCCATTTTAAGAATTTGAAAAAATTTTCAATTTTTAATTTTTTTTTTGTATTTTACGTAAGTCAATTGATGAATTTGCTTTGAGATTTCCATGGGAATAATTTGCATCTGCCAAAAGAAGGATAACTTTTATAAACCGATCTTTTTAGCGTAGTTTTCATTTTATAAAATTTTAAAAATTTTCTTAAAAAATTTTCATATTTCAGTTTTTTTCTATTTTACGTAAAGTACTCGATAGAATTGCTCTAAAATTTGTATACAAGTTATTTGCTACTATCTTTATAAACCAAGTTTAAAAAAAATAATTTTATTAGCGTAGCTTTTTGATCACTTCTTTTGATTTCTGAGTTACTCTTGAAAATTTATAATAGTACTACTGATTTAGATGTTGACTTGTATTATTACATTCAATAAAGTATTTAAATATAATCATTATTAAATATTATAAATTAAATTGTTTTTTAATAAATGGAGAAAATATTTGAAGAAGAAGAATGAATTTCGTTGTCATCGTTCTTTTAAAGTACAAATTTATTAATAAATATTAATGTTAGACAATTTTTTTATATTAAAATCACATTTAAATAAATATAAAAAAAATAATGAAACTCAAAGAGCTCTATGAGAAAGCATTCCGCCACAGCACTTGGCAGCGTTTTTTTTTCCTCTTTCTATATTCAATGTTTCATCTTCTAATAAATATATTGAGATATCCAATTTATATTGTCCATTAGTTATTGTTGAAAAGAATTCTAAATTATTTTTATTTTTTTGAATAGAATTATTTCTTAAATATCCTTGTATTTCTAAAAATTTTGAAAATTAAATATATTGAAAAAAAGGTAAGTTATAATTAAAAATAAAGTAAATGTTTTATTTTTACTAATAAATCCATTTTTTTTTTGGAATATCTTCAAAATCAATTTTTACAGCATTTACAGGATCAAATATATCTACTTCCCCTAAGTTTATTATTGACGAATAATTTTGTAATATAATTTCAAATGGTATATTTCCTTTTGTATAATTTTTGGCTGAAGTAATCGTAACATTTTCTAAAATTATTATCTTAAATATCTTAAATTTACATTTAAATATATCAAACATTATGTTGAATTAATATAATAAAATAATTAAAAATTATTTTTTTTAATATTTAATGTAATATTTACATAAAATATTAAACATTATATAAAACTATTAATAATTAATAATTGAAAAAATTTTGATATATTTATAAAATGTAAGATTAAGAAAAAAGATATCAAACAGGAATTATAACAAAATAATCCTATAAATCTTCAAAATCTTAAGTATACATTTAAATATATCAAATAATAATATTGAAAAATTTCACTAAAAAATTTATGATTTCACAATGATAAAAATCTAAAAGATTTAAAATGTAAGGTGGTGTAAAAACCAGCTTAACGGTAGGCCGGAGTAGGACCTGATACCGACCGAGTAACAATTGAGTTGTTTGTTATTTACTCAAGTTTTAATCGGTGTATCTTCAAATTAAAGGTCGAGCGCAATAGATATTATTATTATGAACATCTATGCACAAGAAAAAAAATATCTATCGGTTTGTTTTTGAGAAAAGTAAGTAACGCGAAAATATTATAAACATAAACTTTTACTTTGGCATTACTTACTTTTCTCAAAAACAAACCGGTAGATATTTTTTTTCTTGTGCATAGATGTTCATAATAATAATATCTATTGCGCTCGACCTTTAATTTGAAGATACACCGATTAAAACTTGAGTAAATAACAAAAATGCCAATTAGACAAGGACAGCGAATCCGGCCTGCTCTTAATCTATATATTATGAATAATGATTAAAATTTATTAATAATTTTTTTCAGATATTTTACATAAATAATTAATATTTTTTTTTTTTTTTTCATGTTCTTATGTTAATAATAAAAATTTAATAAAAAATGTACAATTATATAATATTATGTATAATATAAAAATATATTATAATAAAAAATTTTTATATAAAACAGTGCATAAGTGTTACATATTATATTGATATGATAACTGTAATGGGGGTTGGCGAGTGGAACAAGCAGGGGGGTACCTCCCCTAGTATATATATATATATATATATATATATATATATATATAAATATGTATGGGACATTTCATGTCAACTCGTACGCACTCATAATCACAGGCTTTTCTATATATATGGTATATTTCACGACAACTCTCACATACCTATCCGAGTTCCTTCAGGTTTACATACATGGGACGTTTCATGTAAATTTGCATTCATGCATACACGCTTTTATATACATGCGACTCTTCATGTCAACTCATGTACGACCTTACAGACAGAGTTTTTGCATATATATATATATATATATATATATTGGTCCATTTCATATCAACTTGCTCACGTTCACCCGCAATTTTTTTTTGTTTGTATATATATATATATATATATATATATTTTTATATTATTATTATATATATATATATATATTGGGACATTTCATGTCAACTCGCACGTACTCATAAGCACAGGTTTTTCTATATATATGAGACATTTCATGACAACTTATACACACCTATCTAAGTACCCTTAGGTTTATATATATGAGACGTTCCATGGCAATTCGCATGCATGCACACACGCGTTCATGTACATGGGATTTTTCATGTCAACTCGTAAGCATGATATAAACATATATATATATATATATATATATATATATATATATATATATATACATAAGGGACATTTCATGTAGAATCGCACGTACACACACAGGTTTATTCAAATTTATATGGAACATTTAATTTCAACTCATACGTCGCACGCACACGCTCACACATACAAACATATATTCAATTTTATATACATATATATATATATATATATATATATATATATATATATATATATATATATATATATATATATATATATATATAGAGATACATACTTTACCTTTTCGATGTAGACACTCGTTAAAAAATAGTTATTTTCTATGCTGTGGTACCCACGATCGCCGTCTTTGGATACCTAGGTGTTAATGACAACTTAAACATTTACAGCATAAACTTTTGAAATTCTACTTATAGTTTAATAATTTCTTTGAAGTTGTTGCAAATGTTATCCAGCCAAACATGGATGTTCCGAGTAAGATAAACATTGTCTACAAGAATATCTATCGAAATTTAGCCATTATTTATTAATAACATGTACGTTTCCCTAGATAACATCTCACAATATCTAGGTGATCCTGGCTACCTGAAAGTCGTCTATATGAATGAATTTTGAAATTTTCCATACCGGTTATGAAGTTTACAGACATTAGCAGGGACTACGTCAAATGAAACTTGGAGATTCTTTTAGATTTAGATTCTAAGGTTGTTTGATTAGGTCGAAGAATACTCGGAAATCAAAAGATTTTAAAAGAAAAATTGTTTAAGATTCATGCAACTTCCATGAAATATGTTGATTCACGATACCCATACATAAAGATCATTTATACAAATCATGTCGCATATAAATTTGCGGTAGTATCCCTACTAATTTATGAATTTTTCGTTCAAATAATGCCAGCGAAATTTAACTTCGAGAAAGCATATTACTATCGTAATTAGTGAATAATTTTAACTTTTTTTCATCAAACATCATTCCGATATACAGGTAATAAACGTTATTATTTAAAAAATTTGAGAATTCATGAATCTTAGCAATTATTTTCTTACCGCGAAAGTTAAGAAATCATATTACTAATTTATTTTATTTGAATTAAATCATTTACAATCTATATAAGTCAAATTCCAAAGATAAAGAAATCCTGAATCAGTTATGCATTCACATGTAATTTTTATTCAATCTTTAACATTTTTGTTCATTTAACCGAACAATAAACATTCTTGCTATTTACATGAAATCATGAAACTTTTATTTTTTACAAAAATAAAAAGTAATTTATTTAAACATCATTTATATTAAATATTATTTCCTTAATAGACATAAATCTTTGAAATCATTAGATATATCTAATACTATTACAAAATTATAAAAAATGAAGATATATTTTAAGAGGAAGAATCATATTTCTGTCCTTTGCTAATAAGAAAATTGGTTTTACGAATGAAAAAAAAAAAAATTAAAATGGAGATAATATATTGACTATGAATAAGATTTACATAATTAGACACATTTATGCATGTTGTGTATGGACTATGGATACATCGTATATAAATTATGTAGGCTCATACAAATACACAGGTTCTCTATAGCTTTTTATGCATGACTTCTGAATTTTTTTCCATACGATATGACCTTATATAAAGCAATAAAACAATTTTTTATGTCATTTATTTAAATCATTTATTTACTTCATGCTGGTAAAGATTTACAAAATTATATGTGGCGATAACTCAGCCAATGTACATTTTTGGATAATTTTCAATATCATGATTGCTTATTTAACACAAAAGTTTAAATAATAACTTTTCAAGTGGTGATTACTCAGCCAATGTAAGTTTTCAGATATTTAATAATACCGCGATTATTTTCTAATATGAAACATTTGAAAAGAATTTACTAACTAGGAGAGTATCAGACCTCCGGATCACGGATTTTGCTCAAACTTTGGGATAAGTTTTCAGATGTCAAAATATGAAAGGAAACAGAATTTTAGATCCCAACGCTCAATATTTCCCTAGTTACAGGCAATTAAAGAAAATCACTAAAAAAGTTACTAGATTTTCAAACGCATATAGTTCCTTAGCATTGATAGCTAGGAGCTTGAAACTTTTTTAAATGAAAGCTGAGCTCAAATCCTTTCAAAATAGTAGTTATAGCATGTCAAAATATTATTTTTTCCCAAAGTTATAGCGTGATAAACATTGGGCCTGATTTTACTTTTTAAAACATTAATTAATAACAAAAGCTGAAATCAGGCCCAATGTTTATCACGCTATAACTTTGGGAAAAAATAATATTTTGACATGCTATAACTACTGTTTCGAAAGGATTTGAGCTCAGCTTTCATTTAAAAAAGTTTCAAGCTCCTAGCTATCAATGCTAAGGAACTATATGCGTTTGAAAATCTAGTAACTTCTTTAGTGATTTTCTTTAATTGCCTGTAACTTGAGCGTTGGGATCTAAAATTCTGTTTCCTTTCATATTTTGACATCTGAAAACTTATCCCAAAGTTTGAGCAAAATCCGTGATCCGGAGGTCTGATACTCTCCTAGTAAGTGGCGATTACTCAGCCAATGTAAGCTTTCATATATTTCATAATATCGCGATTATTTTCTAATATGAAACATTTAAAAAGAGTTTATGAAGTGGCGATTACTTAGCCAATGTAAGCTTTCATATATTTAATAATATCGCGATTATTTTCTAATATGAAACATACTACTGTTGATACATAATCTATTTTTAAAAGCATCTACGTTGAATTTTACTTCAGATAAATATATATTTCTATTTTCATTAGTTTAATACACACATTCACACTGTGCTTTATATCTTAATTTATTTATTGTTTGTTCGTTTATTAGAGTATTTATAACTTTGAACAAATATTGACTGATTAATTATTTTTTGTGTCTTTGTTTTTAACGGAATGTCGGAGTTGTTGAAATCGATTTTTGCTTTTTTTTATTTTATTAATATTTTTTTAAATTAATTATCTAAACAAATATACTGATTTGTGCGCACTAAAACTATGTTGATACTATCTGAATAAAAATTAGATATTAATATCTCGATAAGCCTAACCTCAAAATATTATAGATAGAAAGTTTGCTTATAACTTTTTATGTATAGTGTTTTGGTGTATTCCTTGTCCGAATTTGGGATTGATATTACGAATTTTCTGACTGTAGCGAAAGAACATGATTTGACGCACCATTTATTAATAAGCTTCAAATAAAGCATTATTAAGAGGCGGGGGATAGGGGAACTCCGACATACTGTTAATGATGCATTTCATTAATTTTACATAAAAATTTTTTAATGTCTGAAAACGATAAAAACGTCATTGTAAAAATTTTTGAAAGCTGTTCCTACGGATTATAGACAATGTCAGGTATAGTCGAGCATTGTAAAATACCCCCTATAAAAAAACATATAAACTTACTATAGTTGTAAAAAATTTCAAAATTTTTTTTCGAGATTGACGTCAAGAGGCGGTCGGAACCATTTGCCGCTTGGTGGTGCTGCAGGTGAGAGAAAAATATAAAATATTTTTTATACACGGATTTACAATTTATTAAGACAATAATATACTTCTAATATTGTCAATAACTTTTGTCATATATATGTAGAATAATTATCAATGCTAATCTTATTTAAAAAGTCTAAAATATTTTTGTAAAGCGAAAAATGCTGCGCGTAATAGAGCCTATGTAAACATGTGTATTTTTCTTTAGTGCGACAGAGAAAGTAATACTAAAGAATGATGAATACATATGCTCACGCCGGATCTATCTCGCGCTGCATTTTTCGCTTTACAACAACATTTTAAACTTTTTAAACAAGATTAGCATCAATAATTATTCTACATATATATGGCTAGAGTTATTGACAACATTAGAGGTATATTATTGTTTCAGTAAATTGTAAATCGCTGAGTAAAAATTATTTAACATTTTTCTCTCACCTGACCGCAGCGCCCCCATGCGGCAAATAGTTCCGACCACCTCTTAAGATTAGCAGAAATAACCAAAATTTTAGATTCCATGAAAATTTCTTTATAATTAATAGACGATATGAAAAATTTCAAAATTTATTTCCCTGACTGACATTCAGATTTCCAAGAAGATTGATAGGCATCCACAAGAACAAATATGAATTTGATAAACAATAAGCAATGATACTACAGATGACATCAGGGTGTCCAGAAACATCCAAGTACCGTAAGACATCGACCACAGATACATCAATATAAAAAATTAATGATATGATATCTCTCAAATTGAGCTACAACAGCTACATACACTGCCACTCACAAAAATTTGGCCACCTGAGAAAAAATTGGAAAATATTAAGTTTTCTATCTCTGCGACAATAATCGAATCTTAAAAATTCCAACTGTGTTTATCGATAAAAAATTTTCCATAAAAACTGAAGCTATTTTATGTCATTTTTTTTCATCCATTTTTAAATTTGTCCCATTTTGTCGAAAATTTTCGGAGATTAAAAATTAAAAATAGAGATGGAAACTACAATACTCTACTTCAAAATGAGAGGTTAAAAACTACTGTAAGTCTATTTTTGAAAGAGTTATACTCATTTACGTTAAAAAAATCCTTGTTTTTTCAACAGCTGGTATCTCGAAAAGGGTGCTTAAAAAAAAGAACTTCAAAGAGAAAAAAGTGTTGTTTTTTTGTGAATAATCCGATCTTAAAGTTCAAATACAAACAAAAAAAATTTTATTTTTCTCATTTTCCCTATGTTAAAATATTTTTTATATTTCCAACTCTATTAATTGTGGTGTATCAATAATACGTCTATTTATAATTAAAGAAAAAGAAAACAAAATAATACAAATTAATAAAAAAGTAAAAAAATAGAAAACATATTAATAACAATATTTTAGTACTTAAAACGTTTAATAGTGATTTATTCATATTTTAACAATAAATATAAAGACATTTGATTTTTTTATAAATAATATCGATATAAGCTATAAATTCCAAGTTAGTTTAATCACAATACTATTCATTTTATCATTTTAACATAAATTTTTTCAAAAATGTAACAACTTTATCACATAATATTTATAAATAACCAAAATCCATAATTATCATAATCACAAAATTATCATTACTTTATCATTTCAACATAAACTTCTTTAATAATATTATAAATAAAAAATTTTAAAATAGCTTCATTTTTTATGAATAAAAGGTTGATATTTCAAATTTCTTATATCGAAACTCACGTTTTTTGATGGTTTTTAGTGTAAACTTTAAAACCCAGTTGAAATTTTTAAGATTCGATCATTTTTCGCAGAGATATTAAACTTTGAATTTTTTCCGATTTTTTCTTAGGTGGCCAAATTTTCGTGAGTGGCACTGTATATATATATATTTCTATTATGCATATATATACATATATATATATATATATATATATATATATATATGACATTTCACGCCAACTGAGAGATAAAAAAAATAAAAATCGCTGAAACTCTGAGAATATATTCTTTCTGTTACCCAAAATATGTAAAAAAAATTTCAATGATCTAGATTGAGAGGATCAAGAGCTATAGATCCTTGAAATTTGAACATTTTTCAAAATTTTTGGAAAAGTCCCTACTTTATGATTTTTTTTCTGAAAATCCTGATGTCTTAGAGAGAAATTCATAAGAATACTTCTTGTTGTAAATGAAGAAGAGAGTTAGCATGATTTTTACAGACCTGAATTTTGAAGTTTTCGATTGGTTCTTACATGTATTACATGGTAATTGTAATTACTTATTGTTTGCCACTTCAGAAATTGATTCTCGAGGGCTTATTTTCTTCTATTTTTTATGAACTTTAAAATAAATTTTGGTTCGTGTAAGCAAAAGTCACCAATAAGGAGTTATGACAGTTTGAAATCTATATTATCATGTATGATTTATTTTTCATATTGAATATAAATATATATTTTCATGTATGATTTATTTTTCATATTGAAAATAAATTATACATGAAAATATATATTTCAAACTGTCATAACTCCTTATTGGTGACTTTTGCTTACACGAACCAAAATTTATTTTAAAGTTCATAAAAAATAGAAGAAAATAAGCCCTCGAAAAGCAATTTCCGAAGTGGCAAACAGTGAGTAATTACAATTACCATGTAATACATGTAAGAACAAATTTCAAGGATCTATAGCTCTTGATCCTCTCAATCTAGATCATTGAAAATTTTTTTACATATTTTGGGTAACAGAAAGAATAAATTCTCAGAGTTTCAGCGATTTTAATTTTTTTGATCTCTCAGTTGGCGTGAAAGGTCCCATATATATATATATATATATATATATATATATATATATATATATATATATACACTTAGCGGAAAGGATATTTTTCCGAATGTTAACCTCAAATGGCAACATCGCATATTTTACCACAGGCATAAGACAATTCCAAATTATAGAGCAAATTTCGCATCATCGTTACTTATTACTTAATGACATAATTTTAGTAAACAAACAATATTACTTTCTTTTTTCATGATCCGAATTATAATTTTATTATATAAAATTTTTATTTCTTAGTTCAATAATCATATAGAATCTAATATTGTGAATTTAATTTATATAAGCAATAAAATTTAAGTTGTTATCATTTGAATTTTGCATGAATAACCTATAAGAAAAAACAAAATAATTATGATGCGAAACTCAATGCGTAATTCGAAGTTTTCCTATGTCTGTGGTAAAATATGCAGCGCTGCCATTTGAGGTACACACTCGGAAAAATATCCTTTCCGCCAAGTGTATATATATATATATATATATATATATATATATATATATAATAGAAATATGAAAAATTATCAATAATACTTAATTATTATCGTTATTATTCTAATATTATTATAGAAATATTTTTATAATATAAGAATGATATATTATTATGAACTTTTATTCTGTGAATGCGGCAATAGAGAATTTCATTTAATATATCTCCTTTAGTATTGGAAATTATAAAACAAATCCAATCATATAAAAAATGAATCACAATACGAGATGGCTATAATAAAAAGACAATATACAAATAGGTCAGAAATATGATTAGGGGGAGGAAACGGGGGTCCAATGGCTGATCACGAAGGGGGGGAAGGGGGAATAGATTTCTATAAATACATAAAAGTAGCCATTAACGATCAGATTGACGGCATTATTTAATAAGAGGATAAGGGAGCTGGAGAGTACTCAGGACTGAAAAACGCTTACGACTATATGTGTGGGTGAAAATGAGAATGGCATAAGTCACATTTAAAAAAAAATTTAGTTAGTGGTATATTTCATTTCTTTAACATTAAAACAACTTATTTTTCAAAATAGGGTGGCTTTTTTGTATATTTTTCTTTAATATTATAAGCACTGTAAAAATGGCACTCAATAGAAATGTATATTAATTTAAAACTTCAATATCGAAAATCTCGAAATTAGAAATATGTGACTTATGCCACTCCCATTCTAACCCACACATATGCAGGGTGTCCCATTTTAACTTACACACATTAGTAACTCTAAAAATATGAACTTTAGAAAAAAATGTTCCAAGTAAAAGTTATAGGGTTTTAAGGGGGACATCTAATGGCGGCCTTGACCATGACCTTGACTATGACCTTCAAGGTCATTCGAAGGTCAAGTTGATATTTTTTAATGCTAAGCCATAATTTTAATCCCGGGAATGAAAAGAGCAGAAAATTCTGCGTCCGAATATGACCTTGACCATGACCTTCAAGGTCATTCGAAGGTCAAGTTGATTTTTTTTAATGCTAAGCCATAATTTTAATCCCGGGAATGAAAGGAGCAGAAAATTCTGCGTGTAAATAAAAATTTAAAAAAAAGCATTTTAAAAACACGCTTTTCACAAATACAATAATATAAAAAATGCACTAAAAAGTATAAAATAAATAAATTAACTTTCTTGAAATTACTTTTATACAGTTTATTACAATAATTAGGAGAAAATTTTCTTCTTTCCATTACTCTATCCCTCCCCCTTTCTCCCTCTTTCTCTCTCCGTCACCCTTGATGAACTCGTCTCGATGCAGAGAAAGCCTTCCTACTTGCATTTCCTCGGAGATGACTTTGCACACTCGTCATCGCTGACCTAGACAACGGATTATTGTATTGTTATCGGAGACGAAAGAATGTGCCGAATTTCAGAAATTTCCATCGACAAAAAGTGCCTTAAATCGAGCGTGCAAGATTTGATTGCAGACAGATAGACAAACAGATGTGAAAACGAGCTTAAGAAAAGCGTGTAAAAAATACAACCTCTTAGTCATGTTTTCATTATCTAAGCGCGAGGATGAATTTCCCTATTCGATAAAACAAAATTATAGCTTTGAGCACGATAATTCAAATATGACATTTATTCATATGTTTACGTTTGAGTTATCTGTGTAGCATCGTAGTACTTCTTAGTAGTTCCGCACACAAGTGTGAAAAGTTGTATAAAAAAAATTGAATTCTCTGTGTTTGGAGTCACTTTTGCTTTCTGTTGCTGCAATTTTCAATACTGTTGTAGGTAAGATTTTTTATTTTATTTTATTTATTTACAAATAAATTAATTGATATAATTTGATTTTGAAATTAATTATTTATTGAGTGTTTTCTATTTCTGCATAGGATAAGCTATTTTTGTTGGTATAATGGCAAATTATATGTCTAATGAAGTAGTCGACATTCTTATAACCTTAGGTGAATGTGGCAGGAATTACAGATTCACTGCCCGTGCCTATCCAGAGCGATTCCCAAACCGCCGCCATCCTAATGCTCGACAAATAATGAACATTGAGAGAAGATCTCGCAATAATCCATTGTATCGCCGAAGACAAAGACATAGAGCACAGAATAATAATGACCCTAGGCTGCTTGCAATTTTGGGTATGGTCCACGTAAATCCCCATTTAAGTACACTTCAAATAGAACGGGAATTGGGAATCCCCCGTTCGACAACTCATAGATTATTACGATCTGTTCAGTTCCATCCCTATCATATTACTCTGGTACAGGAATTAAGCGAACAGGATTACGTACTTAGAGTACAATTTTGTAGATGGGCTCTTAAAATGTTAGATCATAATCCAAATTTCTTTTTAAATGTTTGTTTTAGTGATGAAGCTACATTCCACAGCAATGGAAGTCTCAATAGACATAATTGCCATTACTGGTCCCCAGTCAATCCACATTGGTATCGCGAGGTGCTTAACCAACATCGTTGGAGCCTTCACACATGGGTTGGCGTTTATAATGATCAAGTTATTGGGCCACATTTTTTTGACCGTACAATTAATGGTGCAATCATGGTATCAACATGATGGGGCTCCCGCACACTACGCACGTAACGTACAAAGATTTCTCAATCAATGATTTACAAATCGATGGATCGGGCGTCGTGGACCCATTGCATGGCTTCCTAGATCACCAGACCTTAATCCCCTTGACTTTTTTTATGGGGATATGTCAAAGATGTGGTGTATAGCTATGCTATAACAACAAGATTAGACATGATGGGCAGAATTAGAAGAGCTTGTGAAGCAATAACTCCTGGAATATTAATGGATGTTCAACGTAACTTCCGTCGTCGATTACAGTTGTACCTGCAAAATAATGGTGCCCACTTTGAGCATTTAATACGTCAGCAGAAAGTTAATGATGATTAGAGTGTTCTTCATTTTCTTAGAATAACTTATGAAAAATCAATATTTTGTTTTACTTACAAATCTATTTTTTGTTTTGATATTGTATTATATCACTGTGAGATTGTGCTGTATTGTTATTGTATTTTGATTTTTGTGATATGCAGAGTTTATTGATTAAAGGACATTTATAAAAAATTTATCTTGTTTTTATTACTTAGATTATTTTACAATCTAGCATTTAATTCCCAGTAATCAGCACAATAATATTACGATTTACCGCCTTTTCAGCACCGCAGAGAGGATGAACTCTGCGTGACCTTCAAGGGTCATATTTTTCTACGACGTGGTTACATACTTAAAGAAAAAATTTTGCGTTCTTATCATTCTCAAGATCAAAATTATGGCTTACCATTTTAAAAAATCAACTTGACCTTCGAATGACCTTGAAGGTCATGGTCAAGGTCATGGTCAAGGTCATATTCGGACGCAGAATTTTCTGCTCTTTTTATTCCCGGGATTAAAATTATGGCTTGGCATTAAAAAAAATCAACTTAACCTTCGAATGACCTTGAAGGTCATAGTCAAGGTCATGGTCAAGGTCATATTCGGACGCAGAATTTTCTGCTCTTTTCATTCCCGAGATTAAAATTATGGCTTGGCATTAAAAAATCGACTTGACCTTCGAATGACCTTGAAGGTCATGGTCAAGGTCATGGTCAAGGTCATATTCGGACGCAGAATTTTTTGCTCTTTTCATTTCCGGGATTAACATTATGGCTTGGCATTAAAAAAAATCAACTTGACCTTCGAATGACCTTGAAGGTCATAGTCAAGGTCATGGTCAAGGCCACCATTAGATGTCCCCCTTAAAACCCTATAACCTTTACTTGGAACATTTTTCTCTAAAGTTCATATTTTTAGAGTTATTAATGTGTGTAAGTTAAAATGGGACACCCTGTATATAACTGAGTATATTGGTAACTTGACATGAAATGTTCCATTTATACATATAAACCTCTGTATATGCGAGCGAGTTGACATGACATATATCTAAACCTGGGCGTATGTGCGTGTACGTATGCGAGATAACATAAACTGTCTCAAAGATATATTGATATACATGTGAAAAGTTGTCATAAAACGCCCTATATATATACATATATATACCTGTGTGTGTGTGTGCGCGCGCGTGTGAATTAACATTAAATATCCCATGTACATGTGTACACAGATACACACACACACACACACACACACACACACACACACATATATATATATATATATATATTCTGTAACGTTTGGCTTCTCGTCCAAGGATAAACTCGTTGTTGCCGTCGGCATCAGACTTTTACTTTTACCTGAAGATTCATGCTGGAGATGATCGGTCGGTGGTTAGCGGAAGCCAAAGTTCAGAACTTACAAACTAAATTGATTTTTACTGAATTTAATGATAAATAAAAATTGAATTTAATAATAGAGATAAAAACTTAATTTAATAATGAAAAGTGCATAAACGTTGAACGGTAATTGATATTAATAAAAAGGTAAAAAAAGAATTAACTATTGCATTTAAATAATAATCAGATAAAATGAAATAAGCAAGCTTAAAATTAAAGTGGTAATGACGGGGCGGATTTACAAGAAAGGTTTAGCGGAACTGGTAAATGAGTATGAGTCGTGCAATCTTTTTTGCACGACTCATACAGCAGGATGAACTTAGAGTCATCCGCCAGGAAATCAGTTCTCTTCGTAGCCTACGTGACGACAACCGACAATGAAGCCGTTCCAAATCCCGCTCTCGCTCAAGGTCAACGGACGAGCCACCAGCGGACACGTGCTTGTATCATCATATGTTCGGATCAAAGGCAAGGAATTGTAAGGGAGGTGCGTGTAAGTTTGCGGAAAACGAGGCCTGATTTTCTCGTAGACACGGGCGCAGACATTTGTGTTATTCCACGCTCTCATACCCGTCAAATACTAAAGAAGGCAGCCTACCAGCTTTCCGCAGCTAACGGCTCTGTCATACAAACGTATGGCACAGCCGAGCTAAGTCTCAATCTCGGACTTCACCGCTCTTTTCCTTGGCATTTCGTAGTTGCCGAGGTCACTAGACCCATCATCGGCGCGGACTTTCTCGCCTACTACGGACTCCTTGTAGACCTTAAGAATAGTCAACTGATCGACGGGGAAACGAAACTAAATACGCGTGGACGAGTTACCACTTGCGACACCCCAAGCATCAAGGTCATCGTCGTGGGAAACTCGGATTATCACCAGCTGTTAACCGAATTTCCTGAGATCACGCGTCCGGACGGCCGTGCTCCAGTGGTAAAGCACGACACACAGCATCACATCGAGATGACACCTGGCCCACCAGTCGCAAGCAAGCCTAGGCGCCTCGCACCCGACCGTTTCATCTTACAAGGAGAGTCCATGACATTCGGGTCTTAGATTTTTTTTATACTCCTAGTATAGGTTTTGGACATCTAAAAGAGTAAATTGGTGCAGCCATTCAGTGCAACAATTCTCTGTTCTTGACATGTTCAACTTTTTCAATTTTAGAAACATGCCTTCGACGAAAACCTATATTTTTCAATTTTCTTGACTATGTATATTATTGTCATGTATCTAGGTTTTGTTATGTTTTATATCTATAAAATAAATATAAATATATACAATTTATTAATAAAATTTAATATTATTACTTTTATTTCTACTTACCACCTGAATAATATCCAATTTTTTTACAATAATTGTCGTCTTTATCAAAAATTGTGTATCATTCCTTATTAAATGATTGTAATTTGTATTAATTTTAAATGTGTAATTATTTTCTCTTAAATAATTATTCAACACAATCTGATTCATATTTTACAATATGAATAACTAATTTTTATAACAATTATGTCATAATCATTTGTAGGACGACTCTTTCAAAATGCATAAAATATACTATTCCTAATTGTACAAATCTTCTTTAATTTAAAACCATTTTTATAAACATGTTATTGTATCTTCTTTGAATAAAATGCACCTGAAACAAATAAAAATAAGAAACAAAGTATCATTTCTTAATAAAAAAAATTCTAGCCTAAAAATTTAAGTTTATACTTATCTGAATTTTAATTGCTGAATCATTAAATGTCCTTATCCTTTTTCAAATATGATACAAAATCTATTTTTTTATTTTTTATATTATTTAGATTATTTATTTAATTTTTTAAATAATAATGAAAAGATTAAAACTGCAAAAACTAAAGCACTGATTTTAAAGCACCAAAACAAGCTGTAGCAGAAGATATTTATTTACCTTTACAAGAAAGGCATAACTCCATCTATCTTGTTGTAGATTCAGTTATTAAGGCTCGAATTCATAGTCGTGTCTTGAGTATTGAGTATGACTTGAAGCTTGAGTATCGTTACTTGAGTATCAGCTGTTACTCCAATTAACCTCTTCTTTATTACTAAATATGTTACATGAAGAGGTTAATTGAAGTAACAGTTGTTACTCAAGTAACGATACTAAAGTTTCAAGTCATACTCAATACTCAAGACGCTACTATGAATTCGGGCCTAAATTAAGCAGCAGAACTAATTATGATGACATGTGACATGACAGATACATGACATAGATTGTTAAAAAATAGTAAAATATATAATAAAAAACAAATATATATTAGAATTTAAAATATAATAATAAATTGTTTAAAAAGTGAAAAAACATGTTACTTAAATAAATTAAAAGTAATCGTTTAGAATTTCAATTACATATTAAATTATGTTATTAAATTCTATTCTAAATTTGAATAAAAACAATAATATTTTAAGGTTAAATTATAAGATTAAAGTTTTAAATAAATATATCAAATATTTGTTGTGTTAGTGCTCAATAAAAAAATTAATAACAGTTATCAAAATTTTAATTTATAATAAATGTCTTGTGTTTACAGAAGTTGATTAATATATTTTTAATTTAATTTAATACAATATTAAAATAAAATTTATTTACACACTTTCAATTTATGTACATGTTAAATGAAAATCTATTTAAACGTTTTTAAAATATAGTGTACATTTGGAAGGATGATAAGTGTCAAAAAAGCAAGAGAAACATAATTTTTCTTTACACCAGGCACACCTAATGAAAGCAACCTCTGTGCATTCACATTTTGTATTACGTGAAAAGAAAAACATGCTTCATTTACATTCACAAATACATCTCTGTTATTTATTAATTTGGATGAATACCAGGCGTATTCAATCATGTGATTAAAGATTGGTGCACAAAGTTGGTGGTGAACAAGAGAATGTATTCTAACAGCATCATCTCTAGTGTTTAGTTGTCGCTGATTTTGAATTAAATGTGTAGCATTTTGAATCCGTTTTATAAACAGTTTAATCTGTCTATGAAGATAGGTGTCCAATGGTTGGCAGTAAGGAGTACAACCTGGTGGTATGTATTTGATGGTACACGATGTCTCTCCTGATTCATTTTTAAATTTATCAAATAAATGGGATTGTGATTGACCACCCCATGAATCTAAAATCAGAAGAAAATCATTGTATCCTACGTAAGGTTGTAGAACATTTGTTGTGTACTCATCAAATAAAACTTTTGTCAGTTTTCCAGACTTGGAGCATGTTATGGATACATTTTTATACTCCTGTTCTAGTGCATCCATTTGTGGTTTAATTCGAGGACCAAACTTTCCTGATGTTTCTTGCAAGCAAAGAAAAACTTTAGGTAAGAGCTTTCCAGAAACAGTTATAGAGTACTGCGCTGTATAAGTGTGTGTCACTTTATTTAGGTCTCCGAGATGCACTTCTATGCATTTTTGACCAACAGTAGCCAATGTTCTGTGCACATTAGCTCTGTACTCGCATCCAATTTGGTCAGTATTGATGACAAAATTTGAATTGAAATTAGGAATGAGAGAGAGACATTCTTCTTGAAAAGTTGAAGCTGCCTTCTGTATATCCTCTAATGAACGATGTTCTGTACTTTTAACATATTTAGTTACTCTCCTCTGGCGTATCTTATAATCTTTCTTAAACTCACAAACCCAAGATGAAGAAGCTTCGAATTTAAAAGTATCTGATGTAAATTGCATTGCTGCTTGCAAAGCCCATTCTTGAAGATTCCTAGTAAAAACTGGTTGTTTGTTCAACCGAGCTTCTTTGAATCTTTTGAATGTCCATTCTTTAATTGCTGTGCTTTTGTCAAACTTTGTCCCTCCATTGATTATGTCTTTTCGCCATCTAATCAATTCATCTTTACGAGTCAAACCTCTACACACTAGTTTTTGAAGAGTAGAGAGTTTTCTTTTGGGGTACTCTCTATTCATATTAACTGCTTGAATTTTCTTTTTTAAAGTAATTATATTATAAAGTTTTGGTTTTTTTGGTGCAGGTTCATAATCACTCGAAGACTGACTAGATGGGATTTTTTCTATTTTAAAAATGTTTTGTATTATTATACATAGTTATTTTATTTTAAAATATTTTTAATAAAATATTTTTACCTGAAAAGTCTTCAGATTCTGAACTAAACTCCATATTATCATCAACAAGTGTTTCTTCTGAATCCGTTATCTCATTTGATAAAAATAATGCTGATGATTGTAAATCATTGATGCAATCAATCAAAATATCTGCCATTTTTTGACTAATCGACTCTATTGAATATGAGCAGTAGTCAGGTGGTGATTCAGAGATAATTTTTTTCTCTTGCAAAATTTGTATGCATCTATAAACACTTGCTGATACAAATTGCATACATATATCAGGATTTTTTTCTCCTTGATTACTCGTACAAGGATCACAATCCATTTTAAAATTTTTAAATAGTACGTAGAAATCAATAAAATATAAATCAATTAAAATAAAAAATTGAAAGATTTTTAAAAAGTAAATAAAAAAAAATTTGTGAATTGTAATATTGAAAATTTAAATGATTAGTTCAATATTCCAATAAAATAAATCTATATATATACAAAAAAATGATTATTATTTAAATAACAATTAAAAAATCAAATTTAAAAAATCTTCGCAAATTGTAATATTGATAGTTAATTTAAATAAGATGATGAATACAATATTACAATAATAAAATCTAAAAATAAATCCAATTACATATAATTGAAAATCTTTCAAAATCTTACCTTTGTAATTAATTTTAATAAAATAAATGAGGTTAATTATAAAATTAAATATATTAGTAATAATATTGTAAAAAAGAAAATAAATTATATTAACTAAAAAAATAAAATAAATAATTAAATAAGAAATTATTTTTTATTGAAAAGAAAACAAATTAAAAAGTCTATTTAAAAGTTTTAAAATGCCAGTATCAGTTTTAAACAATTCTTTCGTAATCAGTTAAGATTTATAATTATTTAAATTTTTATTCTTCTAAAAAATTCAAATTTTAAACGTCATTTTTCTATTTCTGACAGGTAGATGGCGTTCAGAGAGAGCTCTCAAGTATTGATATTTTTTTATAAGGGTAAATAAATATCTTCTGCTACAGCTTGTTTTGGTGCTTTAAAATCAGTGCTTTAGTTTTTGCAGTTTTAATCTTTTTATTATTATTTAAAAAATTAAATAAATAATCTAAATAATATAAAAAATAAAAAAATAGATTTTGTATCATATTTGAAAAAGGATAAGGACATTTAATGATTCAGCAATTAAAATTCAGATAAGTATAAACTTAAATTTTTAGGCTAGAATTTTTTTTATTAGAAATGATACTTTGTTTCTTATTTTTATTTGTTTCAGGTGCATTTTATTCAAAGAAGATACAATAACATGTTTATAAAAATGGTTTTAAATTAAAGAAGATTTGTACAATTAGGAATAGTATATTTTATGCATTTTGAAAGAGTCGTCCTACAAATGATTATGACATAATTGTTATAAAAATTAGTTATTCATATTGTAAAATATGAATCAGATTGTGTTGAATAATTATTTAAGAGAAAATAATTACACATTTAAAATTAATACAAATTACAATCATTTAATAAGGAATGATACACAATTTTTGATAAAGACGACAATTATTGTAAAAAAATTGGATATTATTCAGGTGGTAAGTAGAAATAAAAGTAATAATATTAAATTTTATTAATAAATTGTATATATTTATATTTATTTTATAGATATAAAACATAACAAAACCTAGATACATGACAATAATATACATAGTCAAGAAAATTGAAAATTATAGGTTTTCGTCGAAGGCATGTTTCTAAAATTGAAAAAGTTGAACATGTCAAGAACAGAGAATTGTTGCACTGAATGGCTGCACCAATTTACTCTTTTAGATGTCCAAAACCTATACTAGGAGTATAAAAAAAATCTAAGACCCGAATGTCATGGACTCTCCTTGTTAGTGCGCAAACAATTCGAGGCGATGGTACAGCTAGGCACTATGCGCGCATTATCCAGCAGCTGGGCAGCTCCGTTGCACATGGTGCCAAAGGACAACGGGGACTGGCGGCCGTGCGGAGATTACAGAGCGCTTAACGCGCGCACAATCCACGACCGTTACCCCGTGCGACACATTGCCGATTTCGCGCAGACGCTACGAAGCAGAAAAATATTCTCCAAAGTGGACTTAGAGCGAGCGTTCAACCAGATCCCAGTCGCACTGGAGAACATAAACAAAACAGCGATCACGACACCCTTTGGTCTCTTCGAGTCACCGTTCATGACATTCGGACTACGCAACGCAGCGCAGACGTGTCAGCGACTTCTTGATGAGGTTACCAGAGGACTGGACTTCTACCATCCATACATGGACGACATCCTCATAGCTTCGGACAACGAGAACGAACACCTGAAGCATCTACGGGTCTTATTTCAACGCCTTAACGACTATGGTATCGTTATCAATCCAGCGAAATGCGTCTTTGGTGTACCCGAGGTTTTATTCCTGGGCCACCTAGTCAACAGCGACGGTGTTCGCCCGCCGCCAAAGAAAGTTGAAGCCGTCCGAAGCTATCCTCGCCCGAACACCGCTAAGCAGTTAAGGCAGTTTCTTGGTATCATCAATCTTTACAGGAACTGCATGCCTAACTGCGCGAAGACGCAAGCACCGCTCAACGATCTGCTCATCGGAAACATCAAGGGCAAGGCTGAACTCAACTGGACGCCCAAGGCAGATGCAGCCTTCTCAAAAGCCAAAGAGGACATCGCACAGGCTACCTTGCTAGCTTATCCAAAAGCGGGAGCTCCACTTGCGTTATTCACTGACGCCTCAGATTATAGCGCTTGCGCTGCTCTTTAACAACGAGTAAACGGTACATGGGAGCCGCTGGCCTTCTTCTCAAAGAAATTCAGTCCCGCGCAAGTTTCGTACAGTGCTTTCGATAGAGAACTGCTCGCCATCTACTTAGCAGTCAAGCAGTTCCGACACATGGTCGAAGGACGCAGCTTTGTTATCTATACAGATCACAAGCCGCTCACCTTCGCTTTCCAACAAAAACTCGAAAAAGCTTCGCCACGTCAAGCTAGGCACTTGGGCTTCACCGGCCAGTTTTCTACAGACATCGGACACATCGCTGGGAAGGACAACATCGTCGCCGATGCTTTATCTCGCATCGAGGAAGTATCAACGACTCTCGACTACGCAGCAATCGTCCAAGCGTAACAGGACGACGGCGAGCTGCAACGGCTACTTACTGCCGAAACATCGCTCCAGCTTAAGGAAGTGGAAATTCCAGGTGCAGGCATACGTGTCTATTGCGATACATCTACGAAAATTCCTCGTCCGTGTCTTCCAGAAACCTTCAGACGAGCAGCTTTCGAGTCAGTGCACTACCTTTCACATCCTGGCATTAGGGAAACTGTCAAGGCTACTGTCAAGCGATTCATCTGGCCTTCTATCCGCGCAGACGTTCGTACTTGGGCACGAGCTTGCACTCAATATCAGCGTTCCAAGGTTACGAGGCATACGCATTCACCCTTAAGGAGCTTTCCACCAGCCTCATCGCGCTTCGAGCATGTGCATATAGACATAATAATTATGCCATGCTCAGAAGGTAACAGGTACTGTTTAACATGTGTAGACAGATTCTCTCGTTGGCCTGAAGTCTTTCCTATGCCTGATCAGAAAGCAGAGACGGTCGCTCGCGCATTCTACAATGGTTGGATATGCCACTTTGGCACGCCTCTTCGAGTGACAACCGATCAAGGACGCCAGTTTGAGTCACACCTGTTCAAGTCGCTCAATCGATTGACAGGCACGACTCACCTACGAACAACATCATACCATCCTCAAGCCAATGGACTGGTCGAATGTCTACATCGACAATTGAAAGCAGCTATACGATGCCACGAGAACGCAAAGTGGACGCAAGTGCTACCAACAGTTCTCCTCGGTATCCGCGTGGCGTGGCGCGAAGATTTGGAAGCCACTGCAGCAGAGATCGTCTACGACCAACCTCTACGCCTTCCAGGAGAACTATTAACACCGGCGGATCTCAACAACGAGGATCCAGCATCCTTCACAACCGTGTTGCGTCAATACTTTCAACAGCTGAGGCCATCTCCTGGACGACAGCATGGTCAACATAAGACCTTTATCTTCAAGGATCTCGCTACAGCGAAGTACGTTTTTGTTCGTCATGATGCGGTAAAAGGTACGCTACAAATGCCTTACGACGGCCCTTTTCCAATCATCAGCCGCGTAGAAAAAACCTTTGTGATCAACATGAATGGTCGCAACTCTAACGGTTCTATCGACCGCTTAAAACCAGCCTACGTACTCGAAGACACGCCAGAGAAAGCTCATCAAAACCAACCAGCTAATAACGACATCAATCAAGATCAACCGCAGCAACCAGCAGAGAAGCCTAATCAACAGCAACCATGAAAATCTGAAAGACGCGTACGCTTCGCCGAACGATATCAAGCCAGTTTCACATAAATATCAATTTTTTTTACGTCATTATTACATTACTGGCAAGGGGGTACTGTAGCGTCCATGCTACATACACTCTGTCAGGTACACAAATATATTTAATCTTATTCTTATATTTATTACGGGAAAAACCAATGAACCATATACATATTATAGTTATAAACATTTATTACATATACACTTTCCTAATCCATCCTTCAGACGTCTAAAGGTTTTTCCAGCAATAAAACACCCCGTTACTTCTTTCCTTTTTATGATTCCTATCCTTAATCATCAATGTATTAACATAGCTCCGATTACCTAATACCCCACCTACGCTCCATTCCTTACTCTCGGTGTATTCTTTTCCTCAAGGGAAAAGATGTGCAGAGACACACACAATCTGTTCGACTGCCGAAGTGAAAACTTCTCGGCCTCGTCCTCGCAACGACGCGCTCGAGGATTCGAACGACTCTTGTACTTATATTAAATAAAACGAATCTAAGCGAAAAAGAAGTCTACATTATTTCACCATTGTTCAACGTTACAACTTCACCCAAGTATATATATATATATATATATATATATATATATAGGTTAGAATAATACTTTTTTAAAGAAGTGTCCGCACGTGGGTCACCGATTTGGCTGGTTTTGAAATATGTTTTGGTATTGTAAAAATTAGGAATCTGTGCAAAATTTCAGCCTCCTAAGTGCAAAACTCGCGGAGAAATGGCCTTTTAAAAGTAAAAAAATCGGCTTTTTTGGGCTGTTTTTCACTCTTTTCAAAACTCTGCCAAGATCCAAGTTCTCAAAATTTTTTAATCCAGCAGGCGGCATTTTTTAGCTTATAAAAAAAGCTCCAAGAATTGATTTACTAAATTAAGTTTTACAAATTAGAAGCCAGTCTACATGACTTTGAACAATAAATTGAATTTCGCTATTTCACGTACTTTTGAATGGTCGCAGCGTCTTCCCTTTTCAACTTTTAACAACTCTGCAGAATGGGTTCAATTCCTCTTGAAAAAAACAATTTTTTTTTCGGTGAGTTTAATTTTAAAAAAATCGGCTTTTTTGGGCTGTTTTTCACTCTTTTCAAAACTCTGCCAAGGTTCAAGTTCTCAACATTTTCTAATCCAGCTGGCGTCATTTTTTAGCTTATGAAAAGAGCTCTGAGAATTAAGTTACTAAATTAAATTCTATAAATTAGGAGCTAGTCTACATGACTTTAAACAAAAAATTAAATTTTGCTATTTCACGCACCTTTGAATGGTCACAGCGTCTTCCTTTACACGAAGAAAGATTTTTTCTTTAAAACTCAGTGTACGTTTGCCTACGTATATGTATAAAAATTTACATCTAGAAATTCCGGGTAAGACCACTGTAATAGAATGAAGGGTTCATTCTTGGAAGTGCTTTTCTTTCACGCGAATTCTTCATTCACGTGAACGTTTCTTGGGCATGCGTGCACTTGATTTCTCAGTGCACATTTCGGCGATTCACCTTATATTCTTTTAGTTTACACTTCAATACTTGATGCCTCAATACGATGCACAGAAAATCAGAGTGCTCGACCGTGAAATCACGAGCCACTAACATATAGTAACAAGATGAATAATAGACTATATAAATAACATGAAGTTCTTCCTATTATAGTAAGCAAGCACTCTGCCGTAAGAGGTCGCTAAATTTTACACTTTGTTTTAAAGAAAAAATATTTTTCCGTGTATCAACTTTCGACAATTCTGCAAAATAGGTTCAATTTCTCTTGGAAAAAACTTTTTTTTTTTGGCGAGTTCAATTTTGTTGAAAATTGGCCGAGATATGAGATATCAAAGCTAGTGAATTTAGTAAAAATCGCGTTTTTTGCGATTTTCAGGTATCTATTTCTCCGTTCTATATGAATATTTTTTGTTGTACCAAACGTTAAAAGTAAGCTCTTAATATCTACAATACCAGGAAAACATTTTTGTCAATATTTTCTAGGCGTTTCTGTAAGCTTCAAGGATTTGAAAATAAGGGATTTTACGAAAATCGCTTAATTAATGGTTACGCGTTGATTTCAATTTCTTAATGATTTAACAAAATCAAAATATTTTTTTTATTACGTTTAGGTAAATAAAACTAAATTTGGTAAATTTTGAAAACCAAAGTATTAAGATTTTTACAATGCTTGAAGTAAAAAGCAGTTATCGATGAAGACACCTTTTATGTTTTATTTTATGGAGCCACTTTCAAGGTGAATTTACATCATTTTGGAAACAGATTTTAATGAGAATCACTAGCCTTGACATCTCATATCTCTGCCAATTTTCAACAAAATTAAACTCACCGAAAAAAAAATTGTTTTTTTCAAGAGGAATTGAACCCATTCTGCAGAGTTGTTAAAAGTTGAAAAGGGAAGACGCTGCGACCATTCAAAAGTACGTGAAATAGCGAAATTCAATTTATTGTTCAAAGTCATGTAGACTGGCTTCTAATTTGTAAAACTTAATTTAGTAAATCAATTCTTGGAGCTTTTTTTATAAGCTAAAAAATGCCGCCTGCTGGATTAAAAAATTTTGAGAACTTGGATCTTGGCAGAGTTTTGAAAAGAGTGAAAAACAGCCCAAAAAAGCCGATTTTTTTACATTTAAAAGGCCATTTCTCCGCGAGTTTTGCACTTAGGGGGCTGAAATTTTGCCCAGATTCCTAATTTTTATAATACCAAAACATATTTTAAAACCAGCTAAACCGGTGACCCACGTGCGCACTTTTTTAAAAAAAGTGTGCGCACGAGGTTAACCGATTTGGCTGGTTTTGAAATATATTTTAGTATTATAAAAGTTAGGGATCTGTGCAAAATCATAGCTATCTAGACGCAAAACTCATGGGGATATAGCTATTCAAGGTTCAAAAATAGACCGTTTTTTAGACTATTTTTTATATTTTTCGAGATTTTTTTTAAACACTTATCGTACTCCTTTTGGACTTTATACCACGGATTTTTTTACGTAACTGCTTAAACTTTCTGTAAAATTGTTTTCAAATAAGACTATTTATTAAATTCTTGTACTGATTGTCACCTTAGTAAAACCACTTTTTTGCATGTTTTAGGTGTTTTCAAACGCTTTTTCCAAAGATTCATTGAAAATCAATCATAAACTACCTTTTACTATTCGAAAGATTGGAAAAAATCATAACTTTTTATGAGGTACAAAACTAAAAATGATCGGTCTATATCTCTGTTACAATGACTTGAATTCTACAATTTTTCTAAAAATGATCATTTTTATCAATTTTACACTCGGATAAAGTCTTTCTATATGAACCGATTGGTCTAAAAATTTAACTGAATACTGTTTGAACATAACAGAAATTAAGATCTGTCAAGTCTTTATTTTAGAATATTTTTAAAGAGTTTGAAAACGGTAAAAAAAGTTATTTTTTTTATATTAAGCCTGTAAGTTAAATAACACTGCAGCCACGTCTTTGTTATATCTTGTAAACTTTTTGAGTAATTAAATGAATACTCAATATAATTTATTAAAGTATAGAAGTAAACTTTACCTAAAAGATTTAAAAAGTTTATCTGAGTTAATTGGATTCAAAGTTATAACCATGAAAATAAAATGTATACAAATCCATGAACGCAAAATATTTCCTATTTTGCCACTTGATACAGACTTTATAAAATTTAGACAAAATGTTTTTTGTTAGTTATTTAGAGTTTCAGGGATGAGATACAAGAAACAACACACATTTAAAATTGATAGATAATCATTTATTTTTTAAAATCGCTAATTATTTTGAATTAATTATTTTGAAATCATAATATTCTGAATCAAATGAATATTTTTTCATTTTGATTGTTCTTTCATTAACGGGTATAAAATAATAAAACGTTCCTGTAGATTTTATAGATTTTGCTGATTTAAACCTCTTATCAAGTTTTTGGCCTCGCCTAATTACATCTGCCTCTTCAACGTATAAGTACCTGTAATAACATAAAATGTATTTAACGCGTAGCGTTCTATTATGTCTTTATAAATAAGAATAATAATATTAATACCTAATATCGGACCCGCAGTCAATCAAATAATTGTACATTTGTTTTGCGTTCAAAATTTTAACTCCCTGTTTGGAGGCTTTCCCGGCAGTACGTTTTGCTGTACCTCCTACACCATCGCAAACATTTTTTCCATGAGATGTTGCAAAAAAATTGTATGATGTTATCCCTATACCAAAATCTTCCTTATGAAAGCACAAATTACTTAAATGATTTCTGAAAATTGCCAATCGTTAATTGCATGTAATAGTAATAAAATTTTGGATACCTTATTTTAAAGTATAAAAGGAACGTGCTCATAAAACTCAGTTAGTACATTAAGTTATCATCGAGGCGCAATCGCGGCTATTGATTTAAAAGGGAGGGGGTATGGTTTTTGAAGCATTTTTTTGACTTTTGATACAGTCAAGATTTTTTAAAACTAATTTAATTTTTTAACTTTCAAGTGTTATCAAAAATTGAAAATAAACCGGAACTTTATATAGGGATATACACGCCCTAATAACTTTATTTCGAGGCACCAGCAAAAATTTATCGATAATTTTTAAATTTCTTTATATTTTTCATTAAAAATTTTACAAAAGATACTTTAAATGTAATTTTTTTATACTATGAATAATTAAATGATTTTGAATTTATTGCAGCGTGTTGAAAAAATTCTCAAAAAATTTTTTACATTGGAATTGACCTTATTTCCACCCCCTTACAGTAAATAATATAAATGATAAATTTAATTTAATTAAAATAATACAAGTTAAAAAAGTGGGTAAGTTCGTCCTTACTTGTTTTTGAATTGTGTAGGAGCTCCATCAGAAAACTCAATTAAACTTGTTATCCATAGAAATGTTTGTTTTATTTGATTAAGCACTTCTTCCATGAATATGTGAACTGAATACGCTTGGTGTATTGTACTGTTGGAAATAACACAAAAGGTTTGTACTTTTAATTCATTTTCTGTTTCTTCTTTGTAATATAAAGCAGCAATGAATAACGTAGCCTGATTATTGCTAAAATAAAATCCTTGAGTAGAATCTTGACAGAGATAACTGTAATTTTCAGCAAAATCCATAATTAATAGCCCAGTGCCATAAACTACATTGTTTTTGCAATAATTAAAATATTCTTTTTGCTTGGAAGAAATAAAATGATGTGGAGTCATATTCCAAATGTCATTAGATAACTTATTTAAAAATTCCATAATAGGTTCGTTAAAATCTTTAAGCGTCACTCTATTGATGGAAGAATTTTCAGTACATGATACAGAACCCCAATTACTATATCTCACATTTTTAATATTTGCAGTGTCAATAATCGATTCAAAAAATGTGCGTATACCTTGTACATTAGGACACTGATCACAATCTTGTAGCATACAACATTTATTTTCAACAGAGCATACACTAATTTCAATAGCATCCTTATAATGAATTGTTTTTTTCCAGAGCAGCTAATTTTAATTTAACATTTTGGTGTATGGAGCAAACGCAAACGTTATGTGTACCTGGATCTCCAGCAATAACGCATTGTTTTGGTCTCATTTGGGTAAAAAAAGCAAAACAAGGAACTTTTTCACGACCGCTATCCATTATCCATTTTTCATATAAATCCTTGATATCATAAATTAAAATTTGCTTTTGAACTAATAAAGAAGGCTTTCCAGGAACTTTAATTGACACACATTCTTTCATTCCACTACAAATTATAGTATTTGATGCATCTAAGTAATACTTGATTATTTCATCTCTGATTTCAGGTGATACTCGGAGATAATTTTTTCTTGCAACATGACCTAAAATATCTACGCAAATAAATTAAAGTGCTACCTACATAAAATATTTTAGAGATATGTCAGAAACGTTTATAAAATATTTGCGGTAAATTTATATTTCCACGACAAACTCATGTAAAAATATTCCATGAAATATTTTTAAGAAATATTTTAAAAACATTTTCGAAAATAGAAAAAAAATAAAGGGAACGAAAACTAACTGTTGAAAAATGTCGGAATAGAGACAAAGACAACAGTTATCTTCAGATTTCCTCAGTTTCTATCAGTTTTCTATAGTTTAAAATAGTTATCTGCTATTAACAACATTTACATTTGTTAAGAAAAATTTTTTTTTTTTTAATATAAAAACAATATAAAAAGTGAAGAATATGAAGAAAATTGTAGACAACAGTTGTGTTCCGAATATAATTATTGAAAAGTAAAGAAATCTGAAGAAAACTGTAGACAACAGTTATATTCCAAACATAGCTGTAATGTTAATAAATATAGAGAGAACTGATGACAGTTAAATTC
Organism: Anastatus disparis; assembly: GCA_017163975.1. Lineage (NCBI taxonomy): Eukaryota > Metazoa > Arthropoda > Insecta > Hymenoptera > Eupelmidae > Anastatus > Anastatus disparis. The sequence goes on along the minus strand of JAFFSR010000292.1, from coordinate 3,550,892 downwards.
TAAAAATCACTGTTAAAAAGTAAAGGGATCAAACATTATTTTGATAATCTTGACAAAGGACTGAAGAAAACAGTTCATAACTATTTTAAAACGAAGAAAAATGAAGAAAATTGAAAAAAAAATTTATTACAATTTACATAAACCGTGAATAAAACAGTTGATAACTTAAGAAAACTGATAATATTCGCAAATAATAAAAGAAAATAATTTATAACTGTTTTAAAACAAAGAAAAGTGAAATGAATTAAAAAAATTGATCTAAGTTACATAAAAAGTAAAAAAACCAGTAAATAACTAAAGAAAACTGATAATATTGGCAAACAACTGAAGAATACAACTCACAACTGTTTTAAAACCAAAAAAAGTCAAGAAAATTGAAAAAATTATATTTATTTATGGTAGCAAAAAAATTAAGAAAACAGTGACCGAAGAAAAGTGATATGAACTGCAAACAAGTGTTATTAATCGTTGTCTTTCTCTCAATTCAGACATTTTTCTGTCGTTATCTACTGTTATAAAATTTTTTTCAGATTTAAAAAATAAATAGTTTTTCTTTTAATCTTTCAAAACAGTTAAAAATGTATTAACACCAAATGATATTAAATTTATATTAATGATTATAAAATATGAAGTAAGAATTAAATATTTTGCTTTCTCTATGAGATTGTATCGGTAAAAAAAATTTTTTCTATTTTTTCATTAATTTGTACATATTTAGACTCAGGGAGTCGAAAAAAGTGGTTTCCAGAAAATGTCTGTATGTATGTGTGTGTGTGTGTATGTATTCAGTACGCCAATAAGATCTCGAGAACTACTCGATGGATTAGCTTCAAATTTTGCATGCAATTTATTTTTTTGTCTAACTGGGGGGGGGGAGCTATTGAAAATTGATCTTCTTAGCTCAGTTTTTTTTTTTTGAGCCATTTTAAGAATTTTAAAAAAATTTTGATTTTTCATTTTTTTGATATTTTACGTAAACTACTCAAAGAATTTTCTTGAAAATTTGTATGAACATTATTTGCGACTGCCAAAAGAAGAAAAACTTTTACCAACTGATTTTCTTAGCGCACTTTTAATTTTAGAGCATTTTGAAAATTTTGAAAAAAATTTTTTTTTTTTCATTTATTTTTTATTTTACAACAACCATTCGATAGATTTGCTTCTAAATTTTTATGCAAGTTATTCGCTATTGTCTAAAGAAAACAAGCTTTGAAACACTTATTTTCTTAGCGTAGTTTTAATTTTAGAGCATTTTGAAAATTTTGGAAAAAATCTCTATTTTTCATTTTTTTTCTATTACACAAAAACCATTCGATGGATTTGCTCGAAAATTTTTATGGAAATCATTTGCAATGGCCTAAATAAAACCAGCTTTGAAAAACTTATTTTCTCAGTACAGTTTTAATTTTAGAGCATTTTGAAAATTTTGAATAAAATTTTTCTAATTTTTTTTATATTTTACGTAAACTACTCGATGAAAGAGCTTCAAATTATGTATGGGAATTATTTATGATTGTCAAAATAAAATGAACTTTTAAAAACTAATTTTCTTCAATTTTCTTAGCGCACATTTAATTTTAGAGCATTTTGAAAATTTTGAAAAAATTTTTTATTTTTAATTTCTTTTCTATTGCACAAAAATCACTCAATAAACTTGCTCAAAAATTTTTATGCAAATTATTCACTATTATCTGAATAAATCAAGCTTTGAAAAACTTATTTTCTTAGCGCAGTTTTAGTTTTAGAGCATTTTGAAAATTTTGGAAAAAATGTTCATATTTCATTTTTTTTCTATTACACAAAAGCCATTCAATAAATTTGCTCAAAAATTTTCATACAAATTATTTGTTATTGCCTTATTAAAGCAAGCTTGGAAAAACTTATTTTCTTAGCGCAGTTTTAATTTTAGAGCATTTTGTAAATTTTGAATAGAATTTCACTTATTTTTTGGTGTTTTACGTAAACTACTCGATGAAGTAGCTTAAAATTATGTATAGAAATTATTTACGATTGCCTAAATAAAATGAACTTTTGAAAACTGGTTTTCTTAGCGTAGTTGTAACGTTAAAGCATTTTGAAAATTTTAAAACAATGTTTATTTTTCAATTATTTGGTATTTTTTGTAAACTATTCGATGAAAATGTTCCAAATCTTGTATGCAAGTTATTGGTTATAGTGTTAAGAAGACAAGCTTGGGAAAATTAATTTTATAAACGCATTTTTAATTTTAGAGCATCATAAAATCACATTATGCAAATGGCAAAATTAAGAAAGAGTAAAATTCATATAGTTTTCGTAGGTATTAAGACAGCCTTCAATACAGAGGATAGGGACATTTATATTAAAATCGTATTTAAAAAAATCAAATCAAATTACTCTAACTCAATGTGCTCTATGAGAAAGCATTGCGCCAAAGCACTTGGCAGCGTTTCTTATTTGCCAATATGGCTTGTACTGCCCACATAGCATAAAAGAATTTTGAAATAATTTCATGAAATATTACAAGTAATAATACGTTGAAAACATTTAAAAAGAACTTAAAAAGATAACTATATTCTTTTGAAAAAAATTTATGAAATAATACACAGGAAGATTACAAAGTCTTTACAAAAATATTACCAAAAAGGAAACGAAAGTTAAGGCATGAAATATTACACGAATCCTTACTGAAAGGACTTTGAAAAGACTTCTTGAAAGGAAACAAGAAAGAACTCAGAATTTAGAAAGATTTTTGGAATGATCTAAGTTATTCTTTCACAGAATAATTTCAAGATTCTTTCAAAAAGCTTTTATGAAATAATTCATGTAATATTTTGGTAAAGTCTCAAGAAATCATACATGAAATAATTTTGAAATCTTTTTGAAATATTTCATGAAATAACTTATGATGAGAATAAAAGTTATCACATAAATCCTTACTGAAAGGACTTTGAAAAGACTTCTTGAAAGGAAACAAGAAAGAACTCAGAAATCTTCCAACGATTAAAATCAGAAAATAATTTAGAAAGATTTTTGAAATAATCTAACTTATTCTTTCACCGAATAATTTCAAGATACTTCCAAAAAGCTTTTATGAAATAAATCATGTAATATTTTGGTAAAGTCTCAAGAAATCATACATGAAATAATTTTGAAATCTTTTTGAAATATTTCATGAAATAACTTATGATGAGAATAAAAGTTATTACATAAATCCTTACTGAAAGGACTTTGAAAAGACTTCTTAAAAAGAAAACAAGAAAGAACTCAGAAATCTTCCAACGATTAAAATCAGAAAATAATTTAAAAAGATTTTTGAAATAATCTAAGTTATTCTTTCACCGAATAATTTCAAGATTCTTCCAAAAAGCTTTTATGAAATAATTCATGTAATATTTTGGTAAAGTCTCAAGAAAACATACATGAAATAATTTTGAAATCTTTTTGAAATATTTCATGAAATAACTTATGACGAGAATAAAAGTTATTACATGAATCCTTACTGAATGGACTTTGAAAGGACTTTATGAAAGAAAACGTGAAATATAACAGAATCATTAAGAAATATTTTCGGGATTAGTTTATAATTTATCCGCTTGATGGCAGTATCTCTTACTCTCGCAAGCGGTAAGAGTGCTTCCCGTTTCATATATAAGGAAATTAAGAATCTTAAATGGAAACTATAAATTGTTATGCGTGCGATGTCTGTGTTATGATAACTTCGATTTTAACCGCTGTAAAACTATTCGTAATCCTATGAATAATTATATCATCAGATTCGTTATATATATATATATATATATGTATGTGTGTGTGTGTGTGTGTGTGTGTGTGTGTGTGTGTGCGTGCGTGTGTGTATTAATTCTAAATTGATTCTTAAATAATACAGGAAAGAATAAAATTTCTAGAACTTTACACGTCTCAACTAAAGATAGATGAAAAGATTAATGCATTATTACTAAAAGAATTCATGGATCCTTACAGAATTCTTTCATTGAAAGGATTCTGTAATAATTTTATGTCCGAGGTATATTTCTTTCAGAAATAATACAATGAAATATTTTTATAATATTTTATATCATTCTTACAGAATACTTTCAATGAAAGATGTATGAAAAGATTTACGAATTATTACCAAAAGAATTCATGGATCCTTACAGAATTCTTTCATTGAAAGGATTCTGTAATAATTCTATGTCTGAGGTATATTCCTTTTAGAAATAATACAATGAAATATTTTAAAAATATTTCACATTATTCTTACAGAATCCTTTCAATGGAAGATGTATGAAAAGATTTACGAATTATTACCAAAAGAATTCATGGATCCTTACAGAATTCTTCCATTGAAAGGATTTTGAAATATCTTGTGAATTCTTTATGAAATATTTTTATGTATTATTTTTAAAAGAATAATACCTCGGACATAGAATTATTTCAGAATCCTTTCAGTGAAATATTTCTAAAAGATTGTAGTCCTTTCATGAATCCTTTCAGAATCCTTTCAAAGTCCTTTCATGCTGTATGGGTGGCAGACAGTATTATTGCAAGTACTTATAAGGTACTATTCATAGTAACTACTGTTTTTATAATAATCTATAGAGTCTGCTGACAGCTTAAATTTTATAGGGTTTAATGAATTCAATGGTATAGCCATCAATATTATTTAATTAAAAATTTATTTACAACGTTTCAATTCCTATATGAATCCTCTTCAAGTACTAATATATTAAAACTCTAACTAGTAATAAAAGTGTCAAATATAATATCAATTTAATTAAAATTTTGTCAATTTTTATTAATTATTAATTTTTATTACTAATTAATAAAATTTTATAATTTATGAATAATTTTTTAAAATTTTAACTATAAAATTTTATTAAAAATTTATAAAATTTCCTGTATACAAATGTCTAAGTCATATATAATAGTAATTGAATGGCATTAAATTATAAATTAATAATTAATAAAAATTGACGAAATTTCAACTTAATTGATATTATATTTTACACTTTTATTACTTAGATTTTTAATATATTAGTATCTGAATAGGATTCATATAGGAATCGGAACGTTGTAAAAAATTTTTAATTAAATAATATTGATGGCTATATCAGTGAATTCACTAAACCCTATACTTAATTTATAATCATAACTGTCTTAACTATTCCTGATAGCAGATGGAGACACATAAAATTTGAATATCACAATGAATTGTTGCATGATAAAAATTTATGCCATTAATTAATAATAAGTTGAATTTTTCAATTGATTCTGGTGTAAATTATCATACAGAAGTAAACTCTGATAATTATTATACAAAAATATTGAAGATTAATTATGAGAGTACAAAAATAAAACCAGAGATTGCTTTTATATGAAAATTAAAATTTGTCTCAATTGTTTATATTATTTTAAAATATATTATTTATATTTTAGTTAGTTAAATATCGTATTTTTTTAAATATACTCGTTTTCTTTTCATTAAGTCCAAAGGTGAGCACCATTATGTCCGCTTCACTTCATCAAGTTATAATTTTTTTATTGGTTTATAAACGATTTAATTTATAGAAATTTGGTATTTAACTAAACTATTTTTCAATAATCATGTAATAGCAATGATTCAAAAGTAAGAATATCAACTTTGAAAATGATAAAAAATTTCTAATATTTGCAGGTAAATAGAACACATTGCTCTCATAAAAATTAAGAAACAAATATGAAAAATTTTTAGTTGATTTAAAAATATTTAATAGAACTCTTATTATATTTTAAGTATATGTTTGAAAAATGTGTTTTTGCAATTGATTAATACAAATATAATGATCAATAATCATCAACAAATTAATGCATACATTTACCAAAATATATAAATAAACGATTAATACAAATATTAATAGTTAATATATGTCACTATAATTTAAGTAAATAATTCAGTATATGAAGTACGTAAGGGGGCGTCCATCAATTACGTACACATTTCGGGGGGGGGGTCACAATTTTGTGATGGTCCCGTGACGAAGGGGGGAGGGTATCATGCTTCAAAGTGACGTACAAAAAACTAAAAAATAATTATTTGAAAATCCCATATATTCACGCAAGATTGATGTAAATAACATATTTAATATTTAATCTGCAAAACCTGAAGTATTTACGTAGAGTTGACCTTTTTTCATAATATACTTTGACATCTTATTTGACCTGCAGCTTCTTTAATCAGTATGTTTAAAGGTAAGTTAATTTACGTTCAATTACAAATATCAATGATTATTTTATTTTCAATCCCACTTCAAAAAATACATGGAAAAACTATTGAAATTAAAAATTTTATTTATCGTATTAAGAAATTAATTTTTTATATTCAAAATGCATACGTGGATATTACATATTTTATTAATTGATTAATTTATTGGAACTGATATTTTATTTTCATTTTAAAAACATTTCATTCTTATAATTTAATTTTAGTGAATTTTGAAAACAATTGATTTATTTGCGTATGAAAATTGTGTGGTTTGTATGGATTTTAATTTTTTTAAATAAGGCATGCTTAAGTTTTATAGATGTTTAAAAATAAAAATTTAAATGAAGTAAAACATTTATTTTATTTTTCTACTTTGTCTGTATTGTATTGTAAAACAATCGTGTCATGTTATGAATTAATTAGAGTTTTTAATAATTACAATTTTATCTTATATTAAAAAAATTATTCATAAACGGAAAAAAAATTATTCTGTAATATTATTCATTTTTACTCCTAATTCAAATATATGAATTTCCCAAGCTCGCATCGCGTAGTATTTGAATTAGATTAAGAATAATGTATAAAAATATTATTTTTTTAAAAATTATAATTAGTATATAACATGTTAATACTTAAAAATTTTAATAAAGTATTGTCTTAATTTTTACTTTTTGTGAATTTTTAATATACAGGGTGGGCCAAAAGTACCGGAACGGCGAAACAACTCTGCGGGATTGTATCTTAGGAGAAAAAGCTTAAAACAAAAGATAGAGGATATTTTTTTGGCTATTCGACGGTGATAATGACCATGACCTTGACCATAACAGACCAAATATTGTTTTTTACTATACAAGTTGCGGACAACCCTTAATTTCTATTAATAATCACTAGTTTTACCAAAAATCTACATTTTTTATTTAGAAAAAGATAGAGCGATCCAGCGTCCTCTTAATGTGAAGAATTAGGTCTTCTTTTCTCCCGGGAATATCGTTTGCATTATTGTCACATATGTATATATACAGGGTGATCCAAAAGTACCGGAACGGCGAAATAACTCTGCGGGATTGTATCTTAGGAGAAAAAGCTTGAAACAAAAGATAGAGGATATTTTCTTGGCTATTCGACGGTGATGATGACCATGACCTTGACCATAACCTTGAATGTCATTTCAAGGTCAAGTTAATTTCTTTAAATGGGAACCCATAATTTTCACCTCAGAAATGAACAGAGCGGAAAATTTTACGTCCGGATATGTATTTACGTGAAATTTTCCGCTCTGTTCATTTCTGAAGTGAAAATTATGGGTTCCCATTTAAAGAAATTAACTTGACCTTGAAATGACATTCAAGGTTATGGTCAAGGTCATGGTCATCATCACCGTCGAATAGCCAAGAAAATATCCTCTATCTTTTGTTTCAAGCTTTTTCTCCTAAGATACAATCCCGCAGAGTTATTTCGCCGTTCCGGTACTTTTGGATCACCCTGTATATATACATATGTGACAATAATGCAAACGATATTCCCGGGAGAAAAGAAGACCTAATTCTTCACATTAAGAGGGTGTTGGATCGCTCTATCTTTTTCTAAATAAAAAATGTAGATTTTTGGTAAAACTAGTGATTATTAATAGAAATTAAGGGTTGTCCGCAACTTGTATAGTAAAAAACAATATTTGATCTGTTATGGTCAAGGTCATGGTCATTATCACCGTTCAATAGCCAAGAAAATATCCTCTATCTTTTGTTTTAAACTTTTTCTCCTAAGATACAATCTCGTAGAGTTATTTCGCCGTTCCGGTACTTTTAACCCACCCTGTACGTCACTTTAGGTGGGGGGGGGACTTTAGTGTGACGGGACCGTGATGATGGGGGAGGGGGGGGTTAAAATGGACCAAAATTTCCGTGACGTATTTGATGGACGCCCCCTAACTTATAATGTTTTAATAGTCGTATTAACAGTAGGTAACATACTGTACTGCTTTCATGTAGTATTACAAAAATTATATGATTATATAATTATATTTTTAAAAAGTTTATGTTTACCTGCAGTTTGTCTCAACTTATTAGCTTTACTTAACATGTAATAAGAACATTGAAAATACTGATAAACTTCTTTTGGATTCATGTCTTCCGGAAGCAATGTTAATAAATTAATTTTTTCATCACAAGATTTACTAGCATCAAATTTTGATTTTATGTTTGTAATCATGTCATGAAACCAAGAACTTTCTTGATACATATTATTTAAATTCTTAAAATCAGGTGGTTGAACATCATTTGCTTCTTCAAAAACTTTTGAAACATGATTTACAATGGTTTGCATAATTTCAACTCCTTTTTTCTTCAAGTGTTCCTTAGACAATTTTAACTGCTTTATTGGAGGTATTTCAAAACTACTAAGTATCTCATCAAGATTTCTTTTTTTTTGACTATAAGACTCATATACTGATTTTAGCGTACTTTCAACAGTTTCAGATTCACTACTTCCATTCGTACATTGTTCAGAGTTAACTTCGTTTGACACACACTCATAATTTCTTTTTAATTTCAAATGTTGTGAAAAATTCAACTGTAATTGCATTTTACACGCATCACATATTTTCTGTTGCAAATTACATTTGATACTAAGAACTGTTTCTAAATATTCAATGTATTCCTCTTTTAAAACATTTAAACCAATAACAATTTTAGTTCTATGTTTTTTATATGGATCAACACAGAACATTAATTGATTTTCATATTCATTAACTTTTTGATGTAATAAATATAAACAATTCACACAAACTTTTTTTCCCTGAACTAAATTTAATTTACAAGCAGAGTGAATTTTATCTACAAGATTTAGCTGTAATTCTTTTAAGCGGTTTCTCACAATTATGGAATGCCTGTCCCATGGATCGCAGCATTTTTTTTGATTATATGAATAATAAGACAGATATTTGCAATAATGGTGACTGCAATTGTTATATTTTCAATTTTGTTTGGATCTTCATTAATATAAGCTGTCCTTAAAAAAATAGTTCTAACTTCAACTTCATCGAGTTCTGTAAGACTATTTAAAATTTTTTTATTTGTGTAATTAGTTGAATGACAGTCTTCTTTCAAAAATATGCCAAAGGAACATTTAACTGCAACTTGCATGATTGAATTCTGTAAAGTATATAATAACTATAGATATAGTTATCATAATTATATGTAAATTTAATTAAAATAACGTAAAATTCAAAATTTGTTTTGATTTATTATAAAGTTAGAATTTTATTATAGTGAAATGATTTTGTGTACGTTTAGGTTTGTTTTTATAAATCATATAATATACTCAGATTGTTAGCTATATAGTCATTACCCATTTTTCAAGTATTCTATCCTTGTATATGATTTGGTAATATTAGATCAATTTTCAAATAACACTCTGAAGAGTTGATAAAAAAAAGAATCATGAAACATAACTGCATAATAAATTCACTTACATACCATTTTAGCGTATTATATTTTGTAGAAAACATACTTGGACACTACAAAGTCATTTCACTGTAAAAAAATAACCTTGTAACATTCCAGATTCTCAATTTAATTTATAAAAAAATTTATTAATAATCGGCATTTATAAAGATTTTAAGTCCAGATTTTCGAGCATATAATTTCGGAGCAAGTTTTCAAACAGAAAAACGCGTCGTCGTCTACTTGCAACCTTTCTTTCTCGCACATAAACGTGATTGGCTGCAGCTCTCTTTATTGAATTATAGATATTAGGTCGAGTCTAGAGTTCTCCCATGTGCATACGCATGTTCTGTCTCCGGGTGATCCTGTTCTATTGCATGAAATTAACTGTTGTCTACATTTATTTTTTTCACTATAATGAAGAGAAAATATTACGATTGAACTTCGATGATTAAAAAAGTACATTTTCAAAAATCACAAAAATATATATGAAAACTTAGATTCGAATTCATCGACCCAACTCAAGTAAAGATTGTTACTCAAACCTCATTCCATCTTTGTCTTTCTCATGAAAAGAAAAAAGAACAGATGATACAACCATTACTTGAAGTGGGTCTATAAATTCAAGCCTAAATTAGAATTCTTTGAAGGTGGTCCGCTCACCTGAAGGAGATGTAAAACGGACACTACACCTGTATTCATAAATATTGACCATCTTTTAATTTTATTGTAAAATTTAAGAAAAAGAAATAGATCAGCTTGTAGTATGTACTATAAAGATTATCTAGTTAAATTTTTAACTGAATTCATTAATTAGTTTTTGTGAATTTTGGGTTCCCGTAAAAAATTGAAAAATTTCAAGATGCAATATTAGAACCCAAAATTCTTAAAAAGTAATTTATGAATTCGGTTAAAAACTTAACTAGATAATTTCCATAGTACATACTACAAGTTGACGTATTTCTTTTTCTGAAATATTACAATAAAATTAAAAGATAGATAATATTTATGAATACAGGTGTAGTATCCGTTTTACATCCCCTTAAGAAAAGTAACTAGAGTACTCTTTGAAAAAATATACTAAAATCTCATATTAATCATTACCCACACACCATAAAATATTTCTAAAAGACATTTCATGAAATATTTTTATCAAATATTACAAAAATGTTTATAATTGCATCAGAAATTTTTTTAAATATTATTCGGAATAAAAAATTTTAATATTTTAACCGTTTTCGATCATACGCACATTACAATGTGCATTGATGATTTTTAGTTTTTCTAACATTGTGCAAAACTAACTAGAAATTTTTTTAACAAAATATATGTATTATTTGAAAGTAGGCGTTTTTAATTTTAGACTGGGGCCTATTATGCACAATAAAAATTAAGAAAACTCAGAAAAAAAACTTTTTTTCATCGCGAAAATTGCTTAAAAAATCAATATTAATCCTGCAATGTGTATCAAAACATACTCTAAAAAAAAACATTTTAAAAACACGCTTTTCAAGAATCACGTGTGTGTGCGTGCGTGCGTGCGTGCGTGTGTGTGTGTGTATGTGCATTTTGTACAAGTATCAACTGAACAAGAACCTATTAACTCGTTTTGACCCAGAGAAAACCTCCCCACTTGTACTTCCTCGGAGATGAGTTTGTACACCCGTCATCGCGGACCTGGACAACAGATTATTGTATTGTCATCGGAGACCAAGGTCTGTGCCAAATTTCAGAAATTTCCATGGACAAAAAGTGTCTCAAATCGAGCATGCAAGATTTGATTACTGACAGACAGATAGACGTGAAAGCAAGTTTAAGAAAAGCGTGTAAAAAATGAAAATTTAGGTCTAAAGGTGTCAAGTTTTTGTAGCTTAAGTTCATTGGGGCGTTGTAAAATGGACATTACACCTGTACTCGGATTTGAAAATAAGGGATTTTCGTAAAATCCCTTATTTTCAAATCCTTGAAGCTTTCAGAAACGCCTAGAAAATATTGACAAAAATGTTTTCCTGGTATTGTAGATATTAAGAGCTTACTTTTAACGTTTGGTACAACAAAAAATATTCATATAGAACGGAGAAATAGATACCTAAAAATTGCAAAAAACGCGATTTTTGCTAAATTCACTAGCTTTGACATCTCATATCTCGGCCAATTTTCAACAAAATTGAACTCGCCAAAAAAAAAAATAGTTTTTTCCAAGAGAAATTGAACCTATTTTGCAGAATTGTCAAAAGTTGATAAGGGAAGACGCTGCGACCATTCAAAGGTACGTGAAATAGCAAAATTTAATTTTTTGTTTAAAGTCATGTAGACTAGCTCCTAATTTATAGAATTTAATTTAGTAACTTAATTCTCAGAGCTCTTTTCATAAGCTAAAAAATGACGCCAGCTGGATTAGAAAATGTTGAGAACTTGAACCTTGGCAGAGTTTTGAAAAAGAGTGAAAGACAGCCCAAAAAAGCCGATTTTTTTACTTTTAAAAGGCCATTTCTCCGCGAGATTTGCACTTAGGAGGCTGAAATTTTGCACAGATTCCTAATTTTTATAATACCAAAACATATTTCAAAACCAGCCAAATCGGTGACCCACGTGCGGACACTTTTTTTAAAAAGTATTATTCTAACCCATATACATTTTAAAATATCTCAGTATTTTTTTCATTTCAAAATGTCCAAATCAAATGTATTTTATAGCACTACATGACATAACTTCGCATTTATGCTACGCTTCTGCGTGGTGAAAATAGCTGATTATAGAACTGTGGCTAACTTTACGACGTGCTATTATAAGCAAACACTTATGCCACGATAGTATTATACTTATCTTTTTTAAAAAAGCAATGAACGTTTATGTTAGCATTTTATAAAATTAATTTGATTGTTCAGATATATAAATTAGGCGACAGAATGTTTTTTGTAATTTTTAAAATTCATATTTATTAATTGAAAAATTGAAAATAGATTTTATAATTTTGAATATAACATTATTAATTTTTGAAACATTAAAAAAGTTGGGGAAAAATAAATTTTTTTAGTTTGTATATTAAACATAATTTAGTAAATAAATTCTAAACGTACACTGAACTAAAACGTCTTATAATTGAATACATTAAAAAATGTATTAAAAAAATTTTCTGTAGCAAATAAATCAAACTGTGAATAATAACTTGATAAAAATATGTGTTCTTAATATTATTTTATAATTATTCAAAGTAAGTGTACATATCTAATAATATAAAATAGGTTACGAGCGTATGCGTAGCACTTATCATAGACTTCATTAATACGTGACGTTACGATCAATGATAGTCAAGCCTGATTTTCTTTTTTGATTTGTCGTTTACAATTTTGCATAACTTTTTTAATTTATGATGATGATGATGATTATTGAAATGACTAATTATGGTTTTTATTGATTTTGAAGGGTATTGCATCTAAGGTAAAAGGACGTATTATGAGACAGTAGTTTATGGCTCAACAGATGTTTTCTATTTTTGAAATAAATTATAATCCAAATATGGCAGATTTTTTTTTATATATTTCAAGCTTTAATCTCCTAGAATGATAAACTTATTTTTGTTTTGAAAAAAGAGATACTAAAATTTTATAATTAATGAAAAATTGCAGCTACTTTAGCGTCCATATTATGAAACACGGTCAAAACGCTTTGCCTGTGTGTCTCATACAAAATGGCCATATTATGATACATCAGAAAATAATAAATAAATTGCATTAATTGAATAAACTTTATTTATTATACTCACAGGTATGTACAAAAGATAGTTCAGAACATAAAACATCAAATATAATTTAAAATAAATAATAAAATAATAAAATCAAACATGATTCTCCTAAATTTTTTCCTGCTTTATTTTTTTCTGAATTTCGTTCATCTTCTCTTGTAACTTTTTTTTTCCTGCGCTAAAATCTTCTTTTCTTCTTGTAATTTTTTCTTTTTGGCTTGCTTTTCTTCTTTTAATTTTTGCTCCTTCTCTTTTTCTAATTGTGACTCAAACAAAGTGTCAGAAGTCACAGCTGCTGGTGCTTTGGGTTTACCAGATTTTTCAACCTTACGTCTCTTATTCTTTGGTAAGTATTCAATCGGTAATGTGAAAGCCTTTTTAAAACTATAAGACTTAATTTCTTTATCTATGGGAATAAAAATCATATTAAGTCTATAGTATATAAAATCCATTCAGAACTTTAATTATTTTATCTTTTTACGAACCTTCACTAGCAAACATATTACAATCATCTGGATTTCTCTCACTAGCTAGTGACGCAAGATTTGAGTTACCAAGAATACTGCAGTTTTCTTTACTAATTTCATGAACAGGTGGATCTAAATTCACAAGTGTGCTGTAGTTTTCTTTCAATTTTTCATTTAAAGATGAATGTATATTGTTAGTTTTAGGTTTATGGAAGTTCTCATCTATAAATATATCACATGTTAAAATAAATTCAGTTTTATAATTATACTTAAGATGAAATTTAATTAGTTACATGAACATTAATATACCTTTTTTATTGCAGAAATTGAAAGTTGTTTCTTCGTTAAGATTTAACGTATCATCAGCAAAAACGATTTCTGAATTCATTATAGCATAAGACAGATCTTTATCATTTTTCATATCAATTAATATATTTTCTTGAGAAATCATGTTCGATGTGTTAATTATTTCAATTATAGGTTCACCAAAAGTAATGTTTTCTGAAGCATTTGTGTGTTTTAATACAATGTTTTCTTCGATTGCATCTTCTCTAATTACTCGTTTTTCATAAGATACACTTTCTTTTTCACTATCTTTTGAACATATTGTTTTTAATATGCTGTCACAATCTATTGGAAAATCCACCTCATTACTTTGAGATAAATGCTTATGATTATTTGACTTCGAATTATTTTTATTCATAAAATCAGTTGATTTTATAATTTGATATCGATTACCAACTAGTAGGACATCACTCTTGATCGTAGGTTTTTCTTTTGACTTAGGTAAATCTAAATATATATATATATATATATATATATATATATATATATATATATATATATAAATATATAATATCTAAATAACTAATAATAAATTCAAATATAGAATGTAAAATATATATTGAAAATAAGTAGATAAAAAATCTAAATTATGATTTTAAACTTGATTCAGAATTTAAAAATTGATTTAAAAAATTAATTACGTATTAAAAAACAAAGTTTTATAAAAATTTACAAAAATTAGATCAAAATAAGTTAATTGTGCATCTACAAGTAAAAATGAATTTTCAATTTAAAATAAATAAAAATGGTAACTCGAATGCTAACCAGTTTTCACAGATTTTATCTTAAACCAATAATCAAACAAAGCTTTCTGTTCCATACTTCCTGTCCATACGCCAGTTGGTAAATCATTTTCAAACTCTTGCAGTAAATTAGCTGACATATGTTTTAAATTATCTTCAAATTTCTGTAAATGTTGATCGTTACTCTCATCATATCTTAGAGCTACAGACTGCTTTGATTTCCTCTTGTTTAGTATGTCGTAATCTACTGCGTCGGGATTGAAAGGTACTAAGCCACATGCTTTGAAGCCATTTTTTATAATATTTTCTTCTGGCATAGATTCAAGCGTTTTTTTAATACTATACCAACATCTTCTTTTTTTAGCTGCTTCATATTGTTTTTGCTTTTCCATTTAGGTACAATTTTATTCCAATTATTTTTAAAAGGATGAAAAAAGGCAAAATCAAGCGGTTGCAAAATATGTGTCGCATTAGGATAAAGTCCTATTAATTCTATTTTCACCTCTCGACAGAATTTGACTAAGGGCATAGTGAGGTGTGATGAATGGTTATCCATATAAATGACTACAGGGAACTCTATTTTTTGTTGTACTAGCCAAGGATAAAATATATTTGTTATATATTCATAAAACGTTTCCTTGGTCATCCATCCATTATCAGAAATTCCTACACCCCAACCTTTTGGAATTTTTGTAATTAGATTTTTTGGTAGGTTCTCTTTATATGAAAACATTATCATTGGTGGAGCTTGAGTCCCTGCAGCATTGTACATAAACAAGACTGTGATTCCTATTTTAACATCATCAGTTATTTTATATATTGTCAGACTTCCTTTCTCTGTTAAAATCTTGCTGGATTTAGGGCATAATGGAACATTGGTTTCGTCGCAGTTAAAAATACGACTCGGAGAGATATTCAACAAATTCTTAGAACTTAAATATTCTTTTTGTTCAATGAACCAATCTTGTAAATCTTCTCTTGTGACTTCTGCCCTTTTATAACTCAAATTCTGTGGTGTTCTTATTGTTGAATTAGGATGTCTTCTCTTAAAACCCTCGTACCAATGTCTTCCTGGTCGATTGCTTATGAAAGGAATATTTTTGTTTAAAGACTTTACATAATCTTCTACTCCATCCAACACCTCATTCTTTGATACAGGAGCACCCATTTTAGCCCTATTAATTATCCATTTTACAATATCTGCTTCCTCATTTGAATCAAGAACTGTTGGGGGACCGCTTTTTTTAACTTGAGTTGTTGGATTATTTACTTTTCTTGCAAGCGTTGCTGGTGGTATACCATAATTTCTTGCAACAGTCCTGATAGACAGGGATTTGCTTACAGTGTAAGCTTGAATAGCATTCTTTAAGAGGAAGACGTATAGTTCTGTCCTTGTCTAATCTAAATTTTCGTTATTATGACTAAATTAAATATTTTTATACAAAAGTAAAGGCAGAGCCCAATAGATTTAGGGATGAGCAGATGATTCTATTCTATGAAAAAATATAAAATTTTCCTTAGTTTTCGAGTGAAGTCTGAAATGGCAAAAGAGTTAAATTTGATTGAAGGGTTAAACTCTTTTTTCGTTTCAGACTTGACTCGAAAACTAATGAAAATTTTATATTGTTTCACAGAATAGAATCGTCTGTTCATCCTTAAATCTATTGGGCTCTGCCCTTACCTTTGTATAAAAATATTTAGTTTAATGATTTTAACGAAAATTTAGATTAGACAAGGACAGAACTATACAGCCGCCTCTTAAAGCTTCAGAAGTATAAAGCATCCTTTTAGATTTTTTTCTTCTCACATTTTTACTACCGATCATCACTGCACACTTGTTTTTCATATTGATTTTTCTTGACTTGTTGTCAACAGCTTTTTATTTTTCTTCAATTTTGATTTTTTTTTATCAGCGTTCTTCATTTTTATATTTTTTTCGATCTGAAATCAATTTTTAAAAGCTATAAACCAATATCTAAAGTAATTACTTTACAATCAGTAAGTCAGCTTTATACAAACAAACAATATTTTTAGGTTAGTTTTCAATACTTTCTTCTATCATGCTTTAGATGCTTACCTCAGAACAAATGTAATTAAAATCAAAATCAATCACTTATATTTGTTTAATATACTTCAACAAATACTTTTTATTTGTTAATATATAATAATAAATATCACTTAAAACTTTCGTCTCATAATCCGTACAGATGCGAATCACGCGGCCGTGAAATATGAAACAGTCCATTCCGCGTTTAATAAATACGGACATTTTAAATAATAGTGAACATATCGTGATACACTTATTAAAAAAATTAAATTAAAAGTTGTTTTATAAAAAACTTAATAAGTTAGAAACTACGAGCTATAACAATATGAATCAAATAATCATTGATACTTAAAAGCACATTAATCTTCGAATATACGTAAAAATATAAATTATAAAATTCAGCTCTTTCCTCTCATATTCACGCCTACTTAGGTAAAAGTTTCAAAGTGGAATATTCAATAATTTTTTTCAAAATATTTAGTAAGCCAAACTAATATTTTTAACATCTTATTTTTCAAAGTAGATATTAAAAATTATTAAAATAATTTTTTTATTGACATATATATTGTTTTAAAGTTTGAATTTTAATATTACAATTACTGTCTCAAAAAATAGGACACTGTATCATAATACGGCCTTTTACCTTAGTTGCGGTGAATTTATGACACATGTGCTATGAAATTGTTAACGAAATTTGTGGTATAAATGGTCTATCGCACGTAATAATAGGCTATTTATGGGGCTAGTATCATAATAATCTATTTTATAAATTTAAAGGTTCTATAATACCTAAAATTTTAAGTTCATTTTAAGTAATTAGTTGATAAAAATATTATTTTATTGTTTCACAGATTAAATATGACCTAGATTTAATGCTTACCGGTACATCTATTGCATTTAAAACAAACTGGCCTCTTCTGGCCAATTCCATCATAAACGTATCAAAAATTAAATTTTCAAATGAGTATGAGACTTGCAGACAACTATGTGGTAAATATTAATATAATATTTATGTACTAATATTAATAATTTCATTATAAATTAAGATAAATTTAAATCCTTTAAAAGCATAATCTTAATAAATGAAATATTTATTGTACTTGTAGATACCCCTGAAGTGTTAGGACTAATTTTGTTGTGTTATGAAATACCATTACCTCGTGGAACTAAATTGTTTTGTGATAAGTCTAACATTTCTGCGTCCGACATATTAAATTCTTTTTTATTTATAACGGTATAAACTAATAAATACATTTATAGGATATCGAAGCTCTCACTCTCTCCTCCCTTATAATGTAGTTTAATTATATCTTCGTTCAAAGTTTATAAACAAATGGTACATTTAGTTAACTTTATTTATTACAATAAGAAAATTTGTACGATTGAACTGGAGCGGGAATAGCCAAGGAAATTTACAAAATATTTGTGCATAAAAAGTTATAAAAAAATTTTTGGAAAACTTTATATTGAGATTAGGTTTACTGAATTTAACAAATTTTTTTCATTTAAAGCTCATTAAAAAAGTACAAACGCAATTTAATGTTAGTTTAAATTAAAATAATTCTGTCAATAACAGCATTTTCTAGCGGGTACACGTTATTATGAATATTTATATCATAAATTTGTAAAGATATGAATAAAACAAAAAAGCGAAAATTTGACTGCGGTAGCTTCGACATCCTGTTAACTATTTATTTGCATTTATTTAATGGTATGTTTCATCTTACAATTTACTTTGCAGGAATTTGATGATTTAGAAAGTGACGAAAGATTATGTTTTGTTAAGGAAAGTGTAAAGAACATTTACAAGAAGAGTGTAAAATCGGACGTCCAGCCATTTATAGTTGTATGCGGTTCTTTCGACAATCCGAAACAAGTTTATATAAACTTTTATAACTGTCTGTATAAAAGCGAAAGCATTGTTGATGCTTTGATAGTTTATTTACAAATGCAAACTGTGACAGAAGGTTGTAGCCATAGTTCTCTTAACAAGCACATATGTGAATTTCTTAGGAATTATCTTTAGATAAAAAAGTAAAATTATACAAATGTTTAGACACTTTTTTGAAGTTTATGCGAGAAATTAAATTAACAAATATTGTATCAAGTTAAGTTTATATTTATGAATAAGAATACTATAAGTTTATGTGAAAAGCATATAAAAAAATACTTTGAAAATTTTTTAAATTTATTAATGCATACTTTTCTAAAGTGTAATATTGTATTAAATGTCATTTATTGAACATGTTATGCTAATAAATATTTAATTATTAGTTTAAAACTATCATTAGTAAGTTAATATTTAATTTTAAAGTACCATACCATATTCATAAATAACACTCTATATTTATGACTTCATTTATTATTTTTCATTCGTATAAAAATTGTACGCAATACGTACATTAGTAAATTGAAAATACTTCCCACATAGCACGGAAGCTTCCAGGAAGCTTCCACACTAATATTTCACATAGCATGAAAGCTTCCGGGAAGCTTCCATGCTATGTGGGTTATAATAATACGTGATATTAATCGTTTTTATTAGATTATGATTTTTATAAGTAAAAAAATTTATGAATAAGTTATTAACTAAATAAAAATAAAATATTTACGATGTATGAAACGGAAATGGAACGAGAATTAATGAAGTATACATTATCATTATATAACCAACGAAGATAGACGCTTATAGAAGCGTACTTCTGGGTTAAATTTTTCGTCCGATACGCTGGGTAACACTTTAACATTGTTTGTATATCTATACATATGAAAAATTTGATATATATAGATATAAAAATACATGGGATCTAGTGGCGCCCTCAGTAGCTGGGTAACTCATTTTTGGCAGAAATTTCCCATTTAAGAGTACGCTTCTATAAGCGTCTATCTTCGTTGATATAACGATGCGCATATACCAAGAACCAGCGTGCAAGAAATTGTGGAAAATACGCAAAGTCTAATTACCAATGCAATAATTCCTTTTTTGAAAAAAAAAATCATTGATGAGTTCAAAATAAACAATGTGTTTTCATCAGAAGAAAAACTTATTATGGTATTAGATCAACAAAAAGATATATTTCGAAAATTTAATACAGAAAAATTACGTTTAAAATATTATAGAACGCATAGTATTTATGAAGAACCAACCTCTATCGACATTGGTGAATACGAAGATGAAATAAGAGAAGAAAAATATGCTAAAGCGACTTATATACCGATAAAGCATTCCTTGAAACGTATTTTAGAAATACCTGGTCTGTTCCCAGAGGTTTTAAAATATATGGAAGAATTGCAAAATGATAAGGATTATTTGTCAAATATTATTCAAGGTAATTTATGGCTGATGAAATCTAAATATGATGAAGGTCGAATCGTGCTACCCTTGTTTCTATATTATGACGACTTCGAACCTGGCAATGCCCTTGGCAGCCGTGCTGGAAATCAACAAATAGGAGGAGTTTATGTAACGTTACCTTTCTTACCTCCACATCTTTTCGTAAAATTATATAATATTTTGGTAGTCTTATTATTGTACACAAAAGATCGCAAGAAATGTAATAACTCGGACATATTTAAAAAAATTGTTGATGAAATGAACGTATTAAGTATAGAAGGCTTAAAATTATGTATTAATGCCGAAGAACCTGTTTCTGTGCATTTTAGATGCGTACTAATAACAGGGGACAACTTAGCTGCCAGTAGTATTTGCGGGTTCGTTGAATCTTTTAATGAAACACGTTTTGGCCGGATTTGTCGAGCTTCGCCTGAACAATGGAAAGAAATGATTCTTGAAATACCACACCTTTTAAGAACAAAAGAAAATCATAACCAAGATCTTTTTTTAGCAGGAGTTGATAGTGGCATTAAAGAGCCATGTTATTTTAATAATATCATTGATTTTGATGTAACTGAAAACAGATCACTAGATTTAATGCATGACTTCAATGAAGGGGTCATTCATTATACATTATCTAGACTATTGACTCAAATTATTGCTATCGATAAATTGATATCTGTTGATGAATTTAATGAACTCGTAAAAAAATTCGATTACAGAGACAGTTCAATAAACAAACCTCAACTTATTTCGTTAAAAGCAAGCAAAGCTCGAAAAGGTGAAAAAGTTATTAATAAAATAAAATTCAAGCAATCATCATCAGAAGCATCAACACTGTGTAAATATTTAGGGCTAATTATAGGTCATAAGATACCAATAGGTTATACGTATTGGAAAATATACATTTGTTCAAGAAAAATATCTTCTATCGTTACTGCTCCTACAATTTCGAAATGGAAGATATCTGTATTAGAGAATCTCATTATGGAGCATAATAGATTATATGTACACTTCTTGGGTCATTTAAAGCCAAAACATCATTTAATAGTCCATATTCCCAGAATTTTGCGAGACAACGGACCAGTTGTGCATTTCTGGAGCATGCTCAATGAGAGAAAGAACAAGCAGCTGAAAGAAATAGCCACCAGTACTAGTTCTCATAAAAATTTGTCAGAAACTATCGCTATTCGGATTCAATTGCAGCAATGTTATAGAACATAATTCGGTGAGAACTTACTGAGTTACGAAAGCTTAGGAAGTATAGAGAAGGTTGAAGATTTTGATATTTTACGTTTGGATAATAGTCCTCCTTCATTAAACACGTACACTTTCGTAGAAATTTATGGCAAAAAATATTGTCTGGGTACTATCATAATTAAAGAATTTTTTGAAGCTGAACCCCAATTTGCTAAAATATTAAAAATATATGGAACAAAGGGTGATATTAGATTTTTAACTGCAGATATTGCACACGATATCTTTCACCCTCATTACCAATCTTTCAGAATTATATTTGAAAGTGAAAGAGCAAACGAAATGATTAAATCTAAAGATATACTCCTATATCATGGTCCTTGTCTATCTGCGAAAATAGATGATTATTTGTATGTTGCCAAAAATTATCATATTCAAATAAAATTATAATTTATCAATTAATGTTACTGAATCAATAAAAAATATTTTGTTTGCATATTCGAATTGTATCTTTACTTTGTATTTATATAAAAAATATAATACTTATAAGTTAAGGTAGTTTCGGCGTTTAAAGCCATACCTTATAGTCAGATCAGCAGAATAAAAAACTATATTTTTTTCTTATTTTTCTTAATTGATTTTGAAAAAAGATAGTTTATAATGAATGACTGTATTTGTAATTTTAATAAAATTTTATTATTCAATATGGTCACCTGTAATTTGTGATCAATAAGGTTATAAACGTAACAATGTTATTCAATTTCAACAATTATTTTAATTTAAAGCTACTAATGAAAGCTACACTAAGAAAACCAATTTTCAATAGCTTCCCGCCTAGTAAGAAAAAAAAAGATAGTATGCAAAATTTTAAGAAAATCCATCGAGTAATTTTCGAGATCTAATTGGCAAACTAAATACAATAATTTTTTCAAAATTTTATAAATGCTCAAAAATTAAAAATACGATAGGAAATCAGTTTTCAAAAATTTTCTTTCTTTTGCTAGTCGCAATTAATTTCCATGCCAATTTTAAAGCAAATTCATCCAGTAGTTTACGTATAATAAAAAAAAATGAAAACTCAAATTCTTTTTTTTAACGGCTCTGAAATTAAAATTACATTAAGAAAACCAATTCTCAATAGCTTCTTCCAAGTTAGTATCCATCGAGTAGCTTTCAAGATACAATTGGGTAACTGAATACACACACGCACACACATATACATACAGACATTTTTTCTGGAAAGTACTTTTTTCGACTCCCTGAGTTCAAATATGTACAAATTAATGAAAAAGTAGAAAAAAAATTTTTTATCGATACAATGCTTTCTCTATGAGAAAGCAAAACTTACTAAAGAAACTTATAAATTTTGCTCTTTTTATACAGAATTCATGCAAAATCGTGATTTTTTATAAAACATTTGATACGTTTAAAAGAATTTTGAAAATAACTTTCAATATAGTTCTAAAAAGATGAGGTTTATTTTTTAGATTTTAAACGAAAAATTTAAGAACAAAAAAAGTTTTGTGTTCCTCAAAATAACGGGATAGAAAGTGTTTAAAAATTATTTAAAAATAGTGACATTAAAAGTTAAAAGATCTAGAGAATTACTCAAATAAGCGATACTAACAAAATAATTTTATATAACTAAACAAATTTCATTTATATTTAATATCAATGTAGTTATAAAATATGTGTTTACATGTATATACTATTATCTTCAATAGAATATATATATATCTTCACATTAAATTATTATTTTATAAAAATTAAAACCAATGATATCGTCAAGAAGTTTTAATGTAAATATAATTTAAATTTCATTCGAACGAAATAAATATTTACAAAAAAATAAAGTTATATTTATTATGTTAAAAAAATAATAAAACTATAGATTAACAATAAAAATATTTTTTAACATTAATTTATTAGGAAAATTTGCCTGATACAATAATTAGAATAATTTTAACAAATAGATTAAAAAATTTCTTTAAAATATCGGGTTTTCAAAATGCAGATTTTAATTTTTTTCACACTTAAATTGCGTAAAAAATGAAAATGTATTTTTAATTGTATATCTATATAAATAATATATATGTTATTAAAGAACGCCATTTCAATCGAGGCCGTTTTTCTCATAAAGTGTGAATTTTATCTTTTCCCCTCATTTGTTTTATGTGTGAAGGAGTGAGAGAATCGCACTCGACTCTCTTTTCGAGTTTTGAACGTTCGTGTTGTTTTACTACGAAGCTCATAGTGCTGAGCTATGAAATTCAAAGTATACACATATGATATTAGTATCATTCATATATTCTACGAAATTCATAGCCCATAACTTCGAGCGTCAGAGGGTTTTACTTGTACCGTTTTCTACAGCTCATGCACTACGATCTTCGTGCTGAATAACTACGAACATTCGTAAAGTAGAGCATTAATACGTTCGTGCTAAAACACTTTTTGGTTTTCATCATAGTGTTTTCGTACGAAAAGTTTTTCAGTGCAGCTACTACTTGTCTCATTCTCTCTTAGCCCAGCGTGCTCACTCGGGTAAAGAGAGAGGGGAGACCGTAGTCTACATTGCTCTTCTCTGGATAGCTTCTCGGCCTCTTATATACTCCGGCCTCATTTTTCTCGTTGCGTGCAACGACGTTCGAGGTTGCCGCCCAGCGGCTGAGCTCAGAACTACTGTTCTATAGTAGCTTGGCCATTAGGCGGGAGATTTGAAATGCGTGGGTATGTATACTCGTCGCAATATATATATATATATAGATAAACCTGTGTGTGTGCGTTCAAATTGACGTGAAAAATCCTATGTTTATTAACGTGCGTGTTCATGCATGCGAATCGACACGAAATGTCGCATATATATAAACCTGAGGGTACTCGGATGGGTGTGTGCGTGTTGTTATGAAATGTACTACATATAAAGAAAACCTGTACTTATGAGTACGTGCTAGCCGACATGAAATGTCCCATGTATGTATGTATGTATGTATATATATACATATATATAAAACAAAAAATATACGGATCAACGGGTGCAAGTTGACATGAAAGAGACCATGTATATATATATTAGGGTGTCCCTTATTTACCAATGTTTTTTTTTTCGTTGTGCCGCCCCCTGGATCTTTAATTTATGCTAAAAAATGAAGATTTTACTCGGAAAAAGTGAGAAAAAGACGTTTTAAACCGTGCCTATTTCGCAAAACGAGATTTTAGTCCACGTATACGCGTTATACTTAATCTAACGTATTTCATTTCTCTACTATGTTTAAAAAGAGCTTTGAACAGTTCAACTATTACATTTTTTCATGTAAAATTTAGCATAGAATTCGAATTTTTACTCATTTTAAATCAAAACGTACATATAGTAAGGTAAGAGACACTTTTACATCAGTTAAGGTCAGTTTTTTTAATGATTATTTGTTTTTTATTAATAATGAATGTTATTTATGATTTGTCTGATTATTTTGAGTAATAATCCCGGTTTATAAATATTGTGATTACCCAAATATGAAAATGATTGTGCTTCACCTGCATCTTTGATTCTCGATAAAATCATAATTGTACATCTTTTTATTTATTTGTAAATCGAAAATGAGTTTTGGGTGCTGAAATAAGTTTCGAATTGATTCAATCGGTAGTTATTGTCTTTATATTGGTTTTGATCATAACAATGAATTGCGCGTCTTTTGAGCTTTAAGATTATATTATCATTAGCAGTGTGTCCAATTAAGGCCCGAATTTATAATCGACACTTGGCACTCAGCACTCAGTTTACACGTAACAAACATCATTCTATCTTATTCTACTTCCATAAGAAAAAAAAGGATAGAATGATGTTTGTTACATGTAAACTGAGTGCTGAGTGCCAAGTGTCGACTATAAATTCGGGCCTAAGAAATTATAACTTTAATAATATTTTAATTTTTCTATGATAACCGTAACGAAAATCCATCACGCGCTTGCGCAAGCGCGTGCCGTCATTCGGTCAAAAGATTAAAAAAATCATATTGCATTAATTTAACTACACTGAAAAATAAGTGGGAAAGAAGCACTACCATCGGTAACGAAACTATACTCTTTTCGTTTCGTGCGCACAGAGTGCCACTGCGGGAAAACAGTGGTGCCACTGTGGGACGAGAGGAGTACTTTGCATGACGCCAAACGAAATCCCACGTGAGTGGGAATACACATGCACAACAAAAAGAGCTGTTAGCTTCGACAGTGGGGCGTCACGTTCCCCACGAGAGAAAGCATTAGCATTCTTACGGTTTCGTGGAGCAGAAGTACTTCGAGGGACTCCTGGACTACCACTTATTTTTCAGTGTAAAGGCTATCACAAGATTAAGTTAATGGACAAATGTTAAAGAAAATAGTGATTCGTTCTCGCAAATTTAAAGGAAAATAATAATTAAATGATGTTATCAAGACTTATCACCGCTCTCATTTTAGCTAATATCAGTTACAATGTAGTTCATATTGTCTTTAAAATGTTGAGAAAAAATAAGAAATATACTTCTTAAAAACCTCCCACATCTATTGGAACCAGAGCAAATTGTCAATCGTACGAAATATAAAAGAAATATACTTTTTGCATATAGATTTATCATATACTTTATGATCACGATTATCGATAAGGGTGGAATTAGATGGAGCGGAAAATAGACGACGGAACGTCACAAGACATTCATTCCGTCGCCTTGTTTTCCGTCAAATTTTTTCCCTATGTTCACATGGCGCAGAATGTAGCTGAAAAATTGTTAAAAATAGCATACAAATGTATCCGCGAATTTTAAATTAACAACAAAAATGTTAAAAAAGTTGGAAATAATCATCTATTGTTATTGTAATGAGATTCTTTTTTTACAAAAATAAAATATAGTTTGTTATTATAACCAAATATTTCAATTAACATAATTATTTTTTAATTACAAAATTGCTAATCAACGTCACAGAACTTCTATTCCGCTCCATGTGGATATAGGGAAACAAATTTGACGGGATAATAGAAGCGTCACAGACTTTTTGAAATTGTTTAAACAAATAGTTAACCAAAATAGAATTTAAAAGTTTGATTGAAATTAAAAGTACAGCTATGGAAAGCAAATTAAAAATATTACGTGAGGTTATTGAAGCACTAATTATTTTTTTAAACAAAATAAAAATTGATGTCGTCTATTACGTCGTCTTTACTCCGTTGGCGGAATACAAAGATGCGGAATTGAGGTTCTGTGACGTTCCGTCGCCTATTTTCCGCTCCATCTGATTTCACCCTAAGATCTGATAACGTTAATTAGATTATTAAAATGTTTCTAAATATGTAAAAACGGTTTAATAATGCAAAAATTTTTAATAAATTAATTAAAAACTTGAATACATCGAAGGTAGGGGAAATCGGGGTAAATCGGACCCCCGGGGAAATCGGACCGGCATCACTTTATGTAAAAATATAGTAAATTTTTATTTGACCAATAAGATTTTAATATTGTTACATTGAATTACTTTTATTGCTAAAGTTTTTTTATGTAGTTTTAATCTTCTAATATTTACGTATATTCATATAAAGTAATGCTGGTCTGGTTTGTCCCATCGGTCCAATTTACCCCGGTTACCCCTAATATTATAAAAAAAATATTATCATACGCTTAAACCAACTATTGGAGCGGCGGTAGCGCAGGGGCTAAGGCTCTTGGCTCGCGCTCTAGTGGACCGGGGTTCGATTCCCCGGGAAAATTTCGGAAAAATTTTTTCGAATTTTTCTGCGGGGAGTAGAACCCGGAGACCACGAAAAACTTATAAAGTCCCATTGGGCAAAAATTGTGTTGTTAAAAAAGTCCCACTGGGCACAACTGGATATAAAATATAAAAGATTTACCTGGTAATGGCCGAATGACCAAAAGCCAAAAGTGCTTGTCATGGCCAATGAAAAATAATAAAGAAAAAACCAACTATTGTAAACAAAAATTGTTTTTGAAAACAATCTTAGAAATTTCATAATGTACAAAATATGTTAATTTATAATTGTTGTGAATTTTTATGTTTATTTTTTGAAAATTATTACTCAAAATAATCAGGCAAATCATAAATAACTTTCATTATTAATCAAAAAAGCAAAAAATAATTTAAAAAACTGACCTTAATAAATGCAAAAGTGTCTCTTACCTTACTATATGTACGTTTTGATTTAAAATGAGTAAAAATTCGAATTCTATGCCAAATTTTACATGAAAAAATGTAATAGTTGAACTGTTTAAAGCTCTTTTTAAACATAGTAGAGAAATGAAATACGTTAGATTAAGTATAATGCGTATACGTGGACTAAAATCTCGTTTTGCGAAATAGGCACGGTTTAAAACGTCTTTTTCTCACTTTTTCCAAGTAAAATCTTCATTTTTTAGCATAAATTAAAGATCCAGGGGGCGGCACAACGAAAAAAAAAACATTGGTAAATAAGGGACACCCTAATATATATATATATATATATATATACTAGGGGGGTACCCCCCTGCTCGCGCTGCTCGCCAACCCCCGTGCATATTTACACTAATGAAAATATCAGCCAGTAATGAAATTTGTGCTGACAAAAATTATTAATAAAATTAATAATTATTATATATTTGTTCAGACATATTTCCACACCACCCGAAGAGGTAGTGTCAATAATACCTTACAATTAATTTATAATATAAATTAAATAATAATGAATGAATAGTATTACGGTGCGTTGGATTTTTTCGTTTTATTTTAAATAATCATATAAAATCAATAATAATAATTTTAAGTTATTTTAAGATATGTTAAAATTAATTAAAATTATTCCATTTTTTTAATACAATTATTTAAAATAAAACCATAGTTCCTTTCGCTTGTAGCCCTACACAACCATGAGAGTCTATATTCCTCCCTCCTTATAACTTAGACTCTATTTACGATCCATCCTCCACCATCAGTATTACATATTTAAACAAAGTTTTAAAAGTCATTTTATTATTTGCACAATTGGTTATTATATTATTCTTATATAACAATTTTTCAATTAATATTTATCTCTTTTAAATCTTTGTTTAAGTATATTTATAAGAATAATTATTATAACTTGATATTTTTCGATTAAATATTATTGTAACATGTCTTACAATAATGTAGGACAGAAATTTTTTTTATTATAATTATTCCGAATTTAAAGTTTAATACCTGATTAAACTCTATGTTATTTAATATTATTATTAGTTAAAATTTTTCAATTATTTTTTATATTTGAATATTAATTATTGTTTTTTTTTTTTACAATATTTAGTATCTTTAGTTTATATACTTGAAATTAATATATTTCATTTTATTTTTTGTAAATATTAGTTTTATTTAAAGTATATATTTTACAATAAATTTCAATATCATTATGATAATAATATATTTCATAAATAAGACGATAAAATTAAATAATATAATTTTTCCTTATTCATAAATTATTTCAATTTAATTTTTAATATATCTTAATTTTATTTTTAGTCTTTTGGATGTATAAAATGTATATCTATATTGTTTTTTAATATCCTTAACTTTCTTGCTAGTATTAAAAAAGATATATTAAAATAATTTTTACAAAATTAATAGAATGTATTTTTATGTTTGTTTTTCTTAAAATTATTGATTATTTATTCAATAATAAATAAATTTTAATATTATTCATTAGGGAACGTTCACAAACCACGTAGCCTGATTTTCAATGCATTTTGACCCCCCGTCCCCCCATGAAGCCCATCGTAGCATTTTTCCTTAACCCCCTCGCCCCCCCCCCCTTAAGGCACGTGGTTTATAATTATTAAAATTTTTCATGTTATTGAACTAACTAAAAGTTTTATTAGAAACATTTACTGTACATATAATAACAGACTTTACATTTATATCTTAAAATTATTGTACATATATTAATATTAATAATATTATATTTTAAATATATAATTTTCTAATGATCTTTCGTGTACTATAAATTTTCAAACCCATCTATAATTGAAAATGGTGAAACTAGCCAGTCGTGTAAGTCATTAATTAAAATAGAAGAATTGTCTCTTTTTTGATCTTCAGATATATCAATAGGTGAATCAATTTCAACATCTTCTTCTTCAAACCATTCTATTTCAGGTTCTAAATAATTGACTTCGATGAAGATTTCACTTCCTCTCTTAGCAAGAATTTTTTTTGCATGTTGCTTTTCAATACTATTTTTTCCATGTATTTTTGTTTTATGCAAACTCTTCTGTTTTTTTGATGCAAAGTACGTGCCGCATAAATAACAAGTTCTTCCTAGGAAAAAAAAATTTTTTTTGATTAGTCTTAGTTCAATAAGAACGTATGATTAATAAGAATACCTTCAAGTTCGTTGCATAACGAGGGACAGTAGAAATCATAGGGTACTGGAAATCCAGTCACTGTCACAGGTTTCAAACCAATTGCTAATCTAAGGAAAAGATCGGGAAAGCTATCTTTTTCTTTGACTTCCTCTGGAGCAGGTATTAGAAGTTGGCCATCACTTGATCTACGTAATGGAAAAGGAGGTGGAAGAAAACCATTGGTGATAGGTAGAATACTTTTCAAATCACTTCTCCATTCTCGACAACAATCTCTATCATCACATTTAACAATCTATAAATTTTATAAAGTGATTGAAATAATATTTTAAAAATAATATTTTAACATTTTATAATTTAAAAATAACCTAATTAATTCGCACCTGAAGAAAATATTGGCTCTCACGTACATGCAAATTATACCATTCCGATGAGACTTCCTCAATAACACAGTCTGAAGTATTATTAACGTATTCAGCTGTCACAGAATATCCATCAATAACCATATCACTCCATATCTCAGCAAGTGTTTGTCCTGCAAATTCAAAATTTTTTTCTTCGAGTTCTTCATCTATTGTTACACCAGCACTGTTGAGAGATGCGAGCCATAATGATCATGAGGCAATACTAATCCGGCTAGTTCATTGCTAAACTTAGCCATCCGCCTTTCCACGCGATTATATGCGCTTCGACCAGGAGCATTAGTGATTATAAATAAAGCATCCAAATCGTAAACCAGAAAATGATGACATGCACAAGTAATTACTTTTTTGTAACGTGGATTTTCATCAGGCCCGCCGTCAGATGTAATAGCAATAATGGGTTTAACTTTTTTTCCATCTACAAGAAAGTAATACAATAAATTAAATAATATTAAATTATTTACTACGCACAATTTTAGACTATTTATTTGGTACCATAAAGTATTTCTTTGAAGGAATCTAATGTAAGAAATTTTTGAAAATCAACAGCATGCGATAATGCAGTACTTGAAGAATGTTTAGCACTTCGAATGGCAACATATGTAGGCCCCGAATAAGATACATTTTTTGGATCACCGATCTTGCCATCTTCTATTTTAATACCTGCATAAACACTTGGAATGAGCTTATGGCGAGGTGCTATGACCCAATCATGATCAGGAAGTGTTATTTTATACTCCAAATGCATAAGCAAAGGCGCTTGCTTATTAGCAGCAGCAAGGCCAATAGGTACTTTACTTTTATCATCTTGCGAAATTACGGCTACTTGTTTACTACCAAGTACTGAAATTAGTTGTTCCAATGATCTGTTCATTTAAAAATATTATTTAAAGACTCAGATTTTTCAAAATAAATACAAATAAACATAAAAATAATCACCTTATTGATGCTGTGCAAAATTTACTATCAATGTGATCTTTCCTGGCGTTATTTTGAGTCCGACAAAGTTTCACTGGCACCGTATTAACATGCCTTTTACCCTCAATTGTATGAGAATCTCGTGGTAAAAGACGAAGATAAGTAGCACTTTCTGATATTGTTATTCCAAGACTCGATTCAATCTCATTTTTTAATTCTTTTAAAGTTTTACAACTCCTAACTAAGTTAGAACGTCTACGATCATGAGCTGCTCCGCCAAACATAGCAATTTCAGCAATCGTAGTCAACAATTCAGGATGATGGGTCTCTATTCTTGGTCGGCCTGGCCCTTCGTTGATCTGAAATATAAATAAAAATTATTGCATATACAAATAAATGAAAAATTATGCTAACACTATATCTTACAAATATCAGATATTTTAGACATATATATATATATATATATATATATATATATATATATATATATATATAACATAGAATAACATTAATTTATAAAATAATCTCACTTTCAAGCTACTTGCTAAATGTGAATTTCCAGCTTTAATTTCAAACATGGTTTTTCGAGTTTCATCCCTGTATTTTTTTTGGCATTCTGCTTTTCTTTTCTTGCTTAATAGTTATTTACTTTTTTGTTCTATATTCATTCTCAATTCATCGATTTCCTTTTGAACCCCAGTTTTTGCGAGACCAGCATCACGACCTTCGATTTTTAATAATAATGTTTTTTCTAAAAATTCTATCTCTTTCTTAAGAGTATCTTGGGCAGGAGCTATATATTGACGAGTCGTTTTAGAAGCATTGATTGTAAATTCTTCATCGTTATTTTTATTTTCAGTCAAGCTAACACTTTCGCTAGTACCCGCATCCAAGCTATGTTTACGTTTTTCTCCTTTAAAACAATAAAGCGAATTAAAGATTGTAAATTGATGGCGAAATTCACATCGATAAGACTATAGGAAAATGATACCTTTTTGCACCTCTGAAATTATTTTAATATCTGAAGGAAGGTGTGAGGTTGATGGCGATGGCGATAGTGATATTGATAAGGATGATGAAGGATTATTAGAAACACTGTGACTGGAAGACTTAAAAAAAATAACGTAGAATCTTTGCTCAGTATTGAAAAGTTAATATTAATGTTCAAAACAAAAATAATATAATTGGTCAAACAAAGAAAATCATGATATTCTGTTGTAATTTAATAGATTACCATCTAATTTTTATTTAATATTCATGAAAAATTAAATGAGCGACAAATTAATGCTTTTATATAAAAGCATCCGCACAAACAAGCTCTTTTATGTAGACGATCTTATTATAGTGAATTTATGATATCGCGTTTTTTTCGTTAATATTTCATACATTTCTTTATTAAATAAAATTAAAAATAAACTAGCAAGAAAAAAATTTACCTTTTGGACAAAGTAATTGAGATACTTTGCGTCTTTTTCTGTTTTTTTTTTGTAACAGCTCTGATATTTTTTTTTCAACGTTGCCAGGAAATTCACTTTTATTATTTTTAAAACCTTTCCACAGTTCGTTCACATTATCTTGTACTTTTTGTTTGGAAAAATTATCGGCGTTCAATTTTTGATACGCATTAAATAATTTATTATATAATGACATGTTTAATGTTCTATACTATATTAACTTACATCGAACTTTGCACACTTGTTTACACGCATGAACTTGTTTTCAAATATATACTCGATTCAGTGACGCGTTATAGACGTGAACAAAACACTGAAGCGTGCGCCAAGCAAGAACGCGAAGAGTATTGCTTTGTAGTCTGCTATCATAATAACGGCGACGACTTTTAGAAAGTGCGACGGAGACAGAAATAAAGAAAAACAATAAACCTTAGCATTCTCGCGCGTTATTTGAAATTTTTAATGTAATTTTTCAAATATTGATGCATAATTTCAACATATTAAGCATCATAAAAACCACGTGCCTTTCTGTATCACCCCTCCCCCCCCTCACGTAGTCTTAACGTAGCATTTCATGACCCCCCCCCGTCCCCCTCAAATGGGCCACGTGGTTTGTGAACGTTCCCTTAATTAAAAAAATCAATATAATATGGTACATAATGATATGAATTTTATTAATTTTTTTTTTGTTTCATAAAATAATTTTTTATTTATTATTTAAACATTTTATTATATTTAAAATCAATTAAGAATGTATAAGTTATAATTGATTATAATTTTTTTTTTCAACTTTTAATGCCATTATCATAATTATAATAATATTAATTCAATGAATTAGTAATCCATGTATTTCATAAATAAAATTGTAAAGTATATATTTTCCATTTTATTAAATTTTATTTCTTTCTTTTTAAATACATCTTAATGCAATTAAGGTGGTTCGTGCGACTAACGTGTTTTTTCAAGATATTCTTGAAATTGTAGGTATAGTTCAATGAAGGCAATGTGAATATCATATTAAAATTTCAGAAAATTTCATCGTTTCGTTTTTGATTAATCGATGTTCAAAGTTTTACAAATTACATTGGAAGTATATCTATATATATTGGAATTTTTACATTTCGTAGCTGTTAATCGCAATATCTCATAAACTAAATTCAAATTGTAATTGAAAATTTAAACATATATGAAGGAACTAATAATAAACATTTTCCAACAAGATTCACGTAAATTCATCGTTTTATTAAAGAGATAAAGTGTTTTGAACATGTAATTATTAGATAAACGATGCATATTTCGTTCACATTTACGTTGCTGCGCATGCGCAACTGGATCATGTGAGCGCTATCTCTTTCTCTCACAGCTAGCTTTCTCTCTCTTACCGCACGAACCACCTTAAGTCTTTTTGATGTATGAAATGTATGTTAATTTTCTTTTTTAATATATTTGATTAATTTTCTGTTATTATAAAAGATATATTTATTATTTTTATTGATTTATTACTTAAACATATTTTATAATATTAAGAAAATTATATTAGCAATACGTAA
Organism: Anastatus disparis; assembly: GCA_017163975.1. Lineage (NCBI taxonomy): Eukaryota > Metazoa > Arthropoda > Insecta > Hymenoptera > Eupelmidae > Anastatus > Anastatus disparis. The sequence goes on along the minus strand of JAFFSR010000292.1, from coordinate 3,516,656 downwards.
TAAATATCTATAATATATTGTATTATGAATTGTGATATAATATTCCATTATTGAATCACGTATTTCTAACTTATATTGAATAATTTTATTCGTCATATATTTATAATAATATGTTACGTTGTTCCAATTTTCAAAATAAAGTTTTTCATTTTTAATACCGATATAGTTATTAATTGCGTTATTTAATCTAGATAAATCTGTATTTTCATTCAAATTTCCCATATATTCTTCGTACTGCTCTTGAAATCTTTCAAATTCATTTATTTAGTTATTTAAATCATCTAATTCTTCTTGATGTTGTAAGTTTTCTACAACAATGTATTCAATTGAAACTGGATCCCATTCCATTTTATAATGATTTAATTATTATTAGAATTAATTAAATTGTACTTTAAATAATTTTTTATTAATTTTTTTTCTATAGAAAATTTGAAGTTTGTTTTTATTTTCTTTTTTATTATTTTATATTAAATTTTTTTTATAGAAAATTTAAATTATGTTCTTATTTTCTGTTTTATTATGTTATATCTCAAAGAACAAATGTTTTATTAGTTTGTAAGAAATATAAATATATTTTTAATATTAAAAAAATTAATGTTATTACTTTTTTTGTTATTTCTCTAGTACTTCTTTCCATACTATATTGGTTAGTTCATTTTTATTTTCTAATTCATTTTGAATATGTATTTTAGAAGGATTTTTACTTCTTGAAAGAGCAACATATAATTGTCCATGTGAAAATAAAAGTTTTTTTACGAATATTCCTACGTTTTCAAAACTTTGACCTTGTGATTTATTTATAGTTATAACAAAAGCTAATACAATAGGAAATTGTTTTCTATATAAAATAAATGGTAAAGACGAAGATTCATTTGTGCTTAATGTAATCTCCCGCAAATTCAGAGGGCGAAAAATTCTTTATTGCCGCCAAGAATTTCTCTAAAAATAAGGGGGCGAAAAGTACTTCTATTCCGCAAATATAAATTTTTTTTAAATTAAGCGAGAAAGAAGAATTTTTCTCTCGCAAATGAGAGGGCGAAAAGTGTTTTATTCCCGCCAAATTTAATTTTTCTAAAAATAAGGGGGCGAAAACTACTTTACTCCCGCAAGTCAAATTACTTTTAAATAAAGGAGGTACTGTGTACTTTTCTCCCGCAAATTCAGAGGGCGAAAAGTTCATTACTCCCGCATAATTTAATTTCTTTAAAAATAAGCAGGCGTGAAGTACTTTTATTACGCCAATTAAATTTTTCTTAAATCAAGCGAGAAAAAGAATTTTTTTCTCGCAAATGAGAGGGCGAAAAGTTCTTTATCCCCGCCAAATTTAATTTTTCTGAAAATAAGCGGGCAAAAAGTACTTTTCTACCGCAAATTAAATTTCTCCTAGATTAATCGGGAGTAAAGTATTTTTCGCTCGAAAATTCAGAGGGCAAAAAGTTCCTTACTTTCGCCAAATTTGAATTCTCTAAAAATAAGGGGGCGAAAAGTACTTTACTCCCGCAAGTCAAATTTCTCTTAAATGGAGGAGGAGCTGTGTACTTTTCTCCCATAAATTCAGAGGGAAAAAAGTTCTTTATTCCCGCCAAATTTAATTTCTCTAAAAATAAAAGGGTGAAAAGTACTTTACTCCCGCAAGTCAAATTACTCTTAAATGAAGGGCGAGCTGTGTACTTTTCTCCCGCAAATTAAGAGGGCAAAAAGTTCATTACTCCCGCCGAATTCGATTTCTTTAAAAATAAGCAGGCGTAAAGTACTTTTATTCCGACAATTAAATTTTTCTTAAATTAAGCGAGAAAAAGAATTTTTTTCTCGCAAATGAGAGGGCGAAAAGTTCTTTATCCCCGCCAAATTTAATTTTTCTCAAAATAAGGGTGCGAAAATTACTTTACTCCCGCAAGTCAAGTTACTCTTAAATGAAGGGCAAGCTGTGTACTTTTCTCCCGCGAATTCAGAGGGCGAAAAGTTCTTTATCGCCGCCAAATTTAATTTTTCTAAAAATAAGGGGGCGAAAATTACTTTTCCACCGCAAATTAAATTTCCCCTAGATTAAGCAAGAAAAAAGTATTTTTTTCTCGTAAATTCAGAGGGCGAAATGTTCATTATTCCCGCCAAATTTAATTTCTCTAAAAATAAGGAAGCGAAAAGTACTTTACCCCCGCAAGTCAAATTACTCTTAAATGAAGAGCAAGCTATGTACTTTTCTCCCGCAAATTTAGATGACAACAAGTTCATTACTCCCGCCAAATTTAATTTCTTTAAAAATAAGCAGGCGTAAAGTACTTTTATTCCGCCAATTAAATTTTTCTTAAATTAAGCGAGGAAAAGAATTTTTTTCTCGCAAATATGAGGGCGAAAAGTTCTTTGATTTCGCCAAATTTAATTTCTCTAAAAATAAGGGGGCGAAAAGTTCTTTACTCCCGCAAGTCCAATTTCTCATTGATGAAGGGGGAGCTGTGTACTTTTCTCCCGCAAATTCAGAGGGCAAAAATTTCTTTACTTCCGCCAAATTTAATTTCTTTAAAAAAAAGTGGGTGTAAAGTACTTAAAAAATTGAATTTCTCCCAGATTAAGCGGGAGAAAAGTATTTTACTCTCGTAAATTCAGAGGGCGAAAAGTTCTTTACTTTCAAATTTAATTTCTTTAAAAAAAAGTGGGTGTAAAGTACTTAAAAAATTGAATTTCTCCCAGATTAAGCGGGAGAAAAGTATTTTACTCTCGTAAATTCAGAGGGCGAAAAGTTCTTTACTTTCAAATTTAATTTCTTTAAAAAAAAGTGGGTGTAAAGTACTTAAAAAATTGAATTTCTCCCAGATTAAGCGGGAGAAAAGTATTTTTCTCTCGTAAATTCAGAGGGCGAAAAGTTCTTTACTTCCGCCAAATTTAATTTCTTCAAAAATCAGCGGGCAAAAAGTACTTTTCTCCCGCAATTTAAGCGTGAGAAAAGTATTTTTTTCTCGCATATCTAGAGGGCGAAAAGTCCTTTACTCCCGCCACATATAATTTCTCTGAAAATAAGCGGGCGTAAAGTAGTTTTTTCTCACAAATTAAATTTCTCTTAGATTCAGCGGGAGAAAAGTACTTTTCTCCTGCAAATTAAAATTCTCTTGAATGAAGAGGGAGAAGTGTACTTTTCTTTCGCAAATTCAGAGGGAGAAATGTTCTTTACTTTAAAATTTCATAAATTTGTATAAATTATCACCAATTTCCATTTAAAAAAATGTAATTTGGATCTTTTTTTAGTTAATAAAGAGGCTATGGTTGTGGTTAGATTAAAGCACTACCGGAAGTAGAGTCCTTCTTCTTCCTTGGGTATTTACTCCCCTCGCTCCGCTTCGTTCGCGAATTCCAATTCGGGAGAAATATAAGACTTTACACCCTAGTTGTATTGTTTTACGTCAAAAGAAATTGCCACTCAAGAAGGGGCCGAACTATCTGTCTTTGTCTAATAGCGTTTTTCATCATTTATGTAAACACTATCCGGTATAACAAGAAAAAAATAGCAGCCCCCGCTAGATATTAGTATAATTAGTAAATTTTGTAATAACAACCAAATTTTTTACCGCATAGTTTTTGACTAATTAGAGACCTACTAGCAATCTTGAATATAACCTATCTTTTTTTGGTAGGTCTCTAATTATTCAAAAAATACGCAGTGAAAAAATTTGGTTGTTATTACAAAATTTACTTATTATACTAATATCTAGCGGGGGTTGCTATTTTTTTCTTGTTATACCGGATAGTGTTTACATAAATGATAAAAAACGCTATTAGACAAAGACAGATAGGTCGGCCCTTTCTTAAGTAAGTCGAAAATTAGTCTAAGAAAATCCATAACTTATGTCTACAATCTAGCGGGAGTAAAGTATTTTTCTCCTGCCAATTCAAATTCTCTTGAATTTACTTATGTAATTTTATCTTGCAATTTCAGAGGAAAATGTTTTTTTTTCTGCCAAATTAAAAATTCATCAAATTGAAGAAATTATTGAAAATTTTGATTAAGAAATCTCCTGTTAGGCAGGTTTACTATCAAAATGAGCTAAATTCATTCAAAACTTAACGAAGGGAGAACTACCATATAGGTTTTTAATTTCGAAACGTAAATTTCGTTAAATTCAGAGATTTTTTGAGCATTTACATTAAATGCTTAAGAGAGATTTTGTAACTTATTTTTAGAAAAATTAAATTTGGTGAAAGTAAAAAACTTTTCGCCCTCTGAAAATACGAGAGAAAAATACTTTTTTCTCACTTAATTTAGGAAAAATTTAATTTGCGGAATAAAAGTACTTTGCGCCCGCTTATTTTTAAAGAAATTAAATTTGGCGGGAGGAAAGAACTTTTCACCTTCTGAATATGCAAGAGAAAAGTACTTTATCCCGTCTAATTGGTAGGACAAAAGTACTTCACGCTCGCTTATTTTTAAAGAAATTGAATTTAGCGGGAGTAAAGAACATTTTGCCCTCTGAATTTGCGGGAATGAAGTACACAGCTCCCCCTTCATTTAAGAGTAATTTGACTTGCGGGAGTAAAGTACTTTTCGCCCCCTTATTTTTAGAGAAATTGAATTTGGTGAAAGTAAAGAACTGTTCGCCCTCTCATTTGCAAGAGAAAAATTCTTTTTTCTCGTTTAATTTAAGAAAATTTTAATTTGCGAAATAAAAGTACTTTATGCCCGTTTATTTTTAAAGAAATTAAATTTGGTGGGAGTAAAGAACTTTTCGCCCTCTGAATTCGGGGGAGAAAAATACACAGCTCCCCCTTCATTTGAGAGTAATTTGACTTGCAGGAGTAAAGTACTTTTCGCCCCCTTATTTTTAGAGAAATTGAATTTAGCGGAAATAAAGAACTTTTCGCCCTCTCGTTTGCGAAAGAAAAATTCTTTCTCTCGCTTAATTTAAGAAAAATTTTAATTTGCGGAATAAAAGTACTTTACGCCCGCTTATTTTTGAAGAAATTAAATTTGGCGGAAGTAAAGAACTTTTCGCCCTCTGAATTCGCGGGAGAAAAATACACAGCTCCCCCTTCATTTAAGAGTAATTTGACTTGCGGGAGTAAAGTACTTTTCGCCCCCTTATTTTTAGAGAAATTGAATTTGGTGAAAGTAAAGAACTGTTCGCCCTCTCATTTGCAAGAGAAAAATTCTTTTTTCTCGTTTAATTTAAGAAAATTTTAATTTGCGGAATAAAAGTACTTTATGCCCGCTTATTTTTAAAGAAATTAAATTTGGTGGGAGTAAAGAACTTTTCGCCCTCTGAATTCGGGGGAGAAAAATACACAGCTCCCCCTTCATTTGAGAGTAATTTGACTTGCAGGAGTAAAGTACTTTTCGCCCCCTTATTTTTAGAGAAATTGAATTTAGCGGAAATAAAGAACTTTTCGCCCTCTCGTTTGCGAAAGAAAAATTCTTTCTCTCGCTTAATTTAAGAAAAATTTTAATTTGCGGCATAAAAGTACTTTACGCCCGCTTATTTTTGAAGAAATTAAATTTGACGGAAGTAAAGAACTTTTCGCCCTCTGAATTCGCGGGAGAAAAATACACAGCTCCCCCTTCATTTAAGAGTAATTTGACTTGCGGGAGTAAAGTACTTTTCGCCCTCTTATTTTTAGAGGAATTGAATTTAGCGGAAATAAAGAACTTTTCGCCCTCTCATTTGCGAGAGAAAAATTCTTTTCCTCGCTTAATTTAAGAAAAATTTAATTGGCGGAATAAAAGTACTTTACACCCGCTTATTTTTAAAAAAATTAAATTTGGCGGGAGTAAAGAACTTTTCGCCCTCTGAATTTGCGGGTGAAAAGTACACAGCTGCCCCTTCATTTGGGAGTAATTTGACTTGCGGAAGTAAAGTACTTTTCGCCCCCTTATTTTTAGAGAAAGGAAATTTGGCGAAAATAAAGAACTTTTCGCCCTCATATTTGCGAGAAAAAAATTCTTTTTTTCGCTTAATTTAAGAAAAATTTAATTTGCGGAATAAAAGTACTTTACGCCTGCTTATTTTTAGAGATATTAAATTTGACAGGAGTAATGAACTTTTCACCTTCTGAATATGCAAGAGAAAAGTACTTTTATCCTGTCTAATTAGTAGGAGAAAAGTACTTCACGCTCGCTTATTTTTAAAGAAATTGAATTTAGCGGGAGTAAAGAACTTTTTGCCCTCTGAATTTGCGGGAATGAAGTACACAGCTCCCCCTTCATTTAAGAGTAATTTGACTTGCGGGAGTAAAGTACTTTTCGCCCCCTTATTTTTAGAGAAATTAAATTTGGTAAAAGTAAAGAACTGTTCGCCCTCTCATTTGCAAGAGAAAAATTCTTTTTTCTCGTTTAATTTAAGAAAATTTTAATTTGCGAAATAAAAGTACTTTACGCCCGCTTATTTTTAAAGAAATTAAATTTGGCGGGAGTAAAGAACTTTTCGCCCTCTGAATTCGCGGGAGAAAAATACACAGCTCTCCCTTCATTTAAGAGTAATTTGACTTCCGGGAGTAAAGTACTTTTCGCCCTCTTATTTTTAGAGAAATTGAATTTAGCGGAAATAAAGAACTCTTCGCCCTCTCATTTGCAAGAGAAAAATTCTTTTTCTTGCTTAATTTAAGAAAAATTTTAATTTGCGTAATAAAAGTACTTTACGCCCGCTTAATTTTAAAGAAATTAAATTTGGCGGGAGTAATGAACTTTTCGCCCTCTGAATTTGCGGGAGAAAAGTACACAGCCCGCCCTTCATTTAAGAGTAATTTCTCTTGCAGGAGTAAAGTACTTTTCGCCCCCTTATTTTTAGAGAAATTGAATTTAGCGAAAATAAAGAACTTTTTGCCCTCATATTTGCGAGAAAAAAATTCTTTTTCTCGCTTAATTTAAGAAAAATTTAATTGGCGGAATAAAAGTACTTTACACCCACTTATTTTTAAAAAAATCAAATTTGGCGGGAGTAAAGAACTTTTCGCCCTCTGAATTTGCGGGTGAAAAGTACACAGCTGCCGCTTCATTTAAGAGTAATTTGACTTGCGGGAGTAAAGTACTTTTCACCCCCTTATTTTTAGAGAAAGGAAATTTGGCGAAAATAAAGAACTTTTCGCCCTCATATTTGCGAGAAAAAAAATTCTTTTTCTAGATTTATTTAAGAAAAATTTAAATGGCGGAATAAAAGTACTTTACGCCTGCTTATTTTTAGAGAAATTAAATTTGGCGGGAGTAATGAACTTTTTGCCCTCTGAATTACCGGGTGAAAAGTACACAGCTCACCCTTCATTTAAGAGTTATTTGACTTACGGGAGTGAAGTACTTTTTGCTTCTTTATTATTAGAGAAATTAAATTTGGCGGGAATAACAAACTTTTCGCCCTCTGAATTTGCGGGAGAAAAGTACACAGCTCCCCCTTCATTTAAGAGTAATTTGACTTGCAGGAGTAAAGTACTTTTCGCCCCCTTATTTTTAGAGAAATTAAATTTAGCGGAAATAAAGAACTTTTCGCCCTCTCATTTGCGAGAGAAAAATCCTTTTTTTCGCTTAATTTAAGAAAAATTTAATTGGCGGAATAAAAGTACTTTACGCCTGCTAATTTTTAGAGAAATTAAATTATGCGGGAGTAATCAACTTTTCGCCCTCTGAATTCGCGGGAAAAAGTACAGAGCTCGCTCTTTATTTAAGAGTAATTCGACTTGCGGGAGTAAAGTACTTTTCGCTTCTTTAGTATTGGAGTAATTAAATTTGGCGGAAATAATAAACTTTTCGCCCTCTGAATTTGCAGAAGTAAAGTACTTTTCGCCCCCATATTTTTAGAGAAATTAAATTTGGTGAATGCAAAGAACTTTTCGCCTTCTTATTTTTAGAGGAATGAAATTTCGCGGAAATAAAGAACTTTTCGCCCACTCATTCGCGAGAGAAAAATTCTTTTTTTCGCTTAATTTAAGAAAAATTTAATTGGCGGAATAAACGTACTTTACGCCTGCTTATTTTTAAAGAAATTAAATTTGGCGGGAGTAACGAACTTCTCACCTTCTGAATTTGCGAGAGAAACGTACTTTTTTCCCGTCTAATTAGTAGGAGAAAAGTACTTCGCGCTCGCTAATTTTTAGAGAAATTAAATTTGGAGGGAGTAAAGAACTTTCCGCCCTCTGAATTCGCGGGAGAAAAGTTCACAGCTCCCCCTTCATTTAAGAGAAATTTGACTCGCGGGAGTAAAGTACTTTTCGCCCCCTTAATTTTAGAGAAATTAAATTTGGCGAAAGTAAAGAACTTTTTGCCCTCCGAATTTGCAAGAGAAAAATACTTTGCTCTGGCTTAATTCAAGAGAAATTTAATTTGCAAGAGAAAAGTACTTTTCGCCCGCTTATTTTTAGAGAAATTAAATGTCGCGGGAGTAAAGATCTTTTCGCCCTCTAAATTTGCGAGACGATTGTAATTTTTCATAAACGACCACATGGTCATGATTACCACATAGTTAAACCACATGGTTTTACCACATGGTTAAACCACATGGTTTTTTTCGACAGGGGCAAAAGTCAAGTTTTTATGATTTTTTTTCTATTATTACAGGTTAGTCTGTCGATTTCTTTTCTATATCGTGTTGTTTCAGATTCCCGGCGGATGTTAGAGAACGACGGAGAGTTTTTTGTCTGATGTGAGAGAAAGAGACAGGATACGAGTTGTGCAATTGCTTATAAGTGAGAGAGAGAAAGAGAGTATAGAGAGTGAGAAAAAGAAAGAGAATACGAGTTATATCTTTTAATAACGAACGCATGTATTCAGGCAAATGCTTTCAGAACATGCTAAATGTATAAAGACATCGCGCAAATAAGTAATATAAGAATTTAGTGTCTCGTTCTATATAGCTGACGAGCTGCCGCAAAATCACGGGCGTTCATGTGAACAGTTCGCGCGTGCGTAGTAAAACGTCACGTGCATAAAATTCAACAGTTGAAAGCGGCGAAATTCAAAAGTCGGTAATACCGATTTGGTATTTAAAAATGAAAACAACAACAAATGAAAAAGTAATATTTACATATTTAAAAACATTCTTAATTAATTAATTAGTTTTTCATACGATATTTAGACAAAATAAGTTTTATAATAGTTGATTAATTTGAAAGTGTGGAAGAAAATAAAATTAAAATTTTTTCGAAAACAAATATTTTATGATAATAATAAATATATAAAAATTAGGTTGATAGAATTAACTATAAAATTAGTGTTATTATATTAAAGTATCAGATCATCGTTAAAGTTAATAAATTTATTGAGATAAGAATTTTCGACTTTGAAAAAGTTGTGATATCTCCCCAAAAAATCTTTAAAAAGGTAAAATTACGGCAAGTTAGCTTTAAAAAAAAATCTTTTTCACTATCTCAAAAATAAAAAATATTTTGTCAAAAATTTAAACTAATTTAATACAATCAACTATAAAAAAATCTATTATATCTCTAAAAAAAGGCTTTAACATTATAGATAATAAAAAAGTGGGAATTTAATTATAACAAAAATACACTTGAAAAAATACTGAAATCAATAATATGTGGTCAAGTTTTAATATGATTTAAAATAATACTTACGAATGATATTGTACCTATATTTTGATGATAATAATGAATCAATAAAAAATTCCTTTGTTAAAAATGAAGTGTAAAAAAAGCCATATAAAATGTTATTGAAAATATAAAACTATCTTCAACTAAATTAAAAAAATTAATAAGTAATTAACGTAAAAGTAAGAATAAAAGTAATATTACAGCTATAAACTTGCCAGGCCCACTCTACAAAATTTAAATATATCATTAATGTTATAAAATTAGATTATTTTTCATTGAATACTAAATTGTGAAAATTAATATATATTTTGAATTTCCTTACGAGATTCTAAAAAGTCAATCCTAAAAAATATTTTAAATGAATGTTTGTTCACCAAGAAATAGAACTTTTGAAGGGTGGGCCTGGCAAGTTTATAGCTGTAATATTACTTTTATTCTTACTTTTACGTTAATTACTTATTAATTTTTTTAATTTAGTTGAAGATAGTTTTATATTTTCAATAACATTTTATATGGCTTTTTTTACACTTCATTTTTAACAAAGGAATTTTTTATTGATTCATTATTATCATCAAAATATAGGTACAATATCATTCGTAAGTATTATTTTAAATCATATTAAAACTTGACCACATATTATTGATTTCAGTATTTTTTCAAGTGTATTTTTGTTATAATTAAATTCCCACTTTTTTATTATCTATAATGTTAAAGCCTTTTTTTAGAGATATAATAGATTTTTTTATAGTTGATTGTATTAAATTAGTTTAAATTTTTGACAAAATATTTTTTATTTTTGAGATAGTGAAAAAGATTTTTTTTTAAAGCTAACTTGCCGTAATTTTACCTTTTTAAAGATTTTTTGGGGAGATATCACAACTTTTTCAAAGTCGAAAATTCTTATCTCAATAAATTTATTAACTTTAACGATGATCTGATACTTTAATATAATAACACTAATTTTATAGTTAATTCTATCAACCTAATTTTTATATATTTATTATTATCATAAAATATTTGTTTTCGAAAAAATTTTAATCTTATTTTCTTCCACACTTTCAAATTAATCAACTATTATAAAACTTATTTTGTCTAAATATCGTATGAAAAACTAATTAATTAATTAAGAATGTTTTTAAATATGTAAATATTACTTTTTCATTTGTTGTTGTTTTCATTTTTAAATACCAAATCGGTATTACCGACTTTTGAATTTCGCCGCTTTCAATTGTTGAATTTTATGCACGGGACGTTTTACTACGCACGCGCGAACTGTTCACTTGAACGCCCGTGATTTTGCGGCAGCTCGTCAGCTATATAGAACGAGACACTAAATTCTTATATTACTTATTTTCGCGATGTCTTTATACATTTAGCATGTTCTGAAAGCATTTGCCTGAATACATGCGTTCGTTATTAAAAGATATAACTCGTATTCTCTTTCTTTTTCTCACTCTCTATACTCTCTTTCTCTCTCTCACTTATAAGCAATTGCACAACTCGTATCCTGTCTCTTTCTCTCACATCAGACGAAAAACTCTCCATCGTTCTCTAACATCCGCCGGAAATCTGAAACAACACGATATAGAAAAGAAATCGACAGACTAACCTGTAATAATATAAAAAAATCATAAAAACTTGACTTTTGCCCCTGTTGAAAAAAACCATGTGGTTTAACCATGTGGTAAAACCATGTGGTTTAACTATGTGGTAATCATGACCATGTGGTCGTTTATGAAAAATTACAATCGTCTCGCAAATTTAGAGGGCGAAAAGATCTTTACTCCCGCGACATTTAATTTCTCTAAAAATAAGCGGGCGAAAAGTACTTTTCTCTTGCAAATTAAATTTCTCTTGAATTAAGCCAGAGCAAAGTATTTTTCTCTTGCAAATTCGGAGGGCAAAAAGTTCTTTACTTTCGCCAAATTTAATTTCTCTAAAATTAAGGGGGCGAAAAGTACTTTACTCCCGCGAGTCAAATTTCTCTTAAATGAAGGGGGAGCTGTGTACTTTTCTCCCGCGAATTCAGAGGGCGGAAAGTTCTTTACTTTTAGAGATATAATAGATTTTTTTATAGTTGATTGTATTAAATTAGTTTAAATTTTTGACAAAATATTTTTTATTTTTAAGATAGTGAAAAAGATTTTTTTTTAAAGCTAACTTGCCATAATTTTACTTTTTTAAAGGTTTTTCGGGGATATTATTTAACATTTCTATTAGATAATTTAAATGAATATTATCATCTGTTTGAATAACACCCTTATATGTTGCATAATCAATACTATAATATGTCATTGTTTCATTATTAATTAAATTCAATATTTTATTATTTAAAATATTCAAATCTTTATTATGTGTGCTTAAAATAACATTTTTCGGAAAACAATAATTATTGTTTATGTTTTCATAAATTTTATTACAAACATTATTAGTTTTCCATTTCTCTGATATAATAAATGTATCAACTTTTCCTTCTCCGATATCTAATAAAAATGATAAAAAATTTTCATCATTAGATCTTACGTTTTTTTTAATTTAAAAATATGAAACATGGGCCTTAGGGTTGAATATTTTATAGTTTGTTCTATAATTGTATTTTTATTTCCATGTTTTAATACAGGTAAAATTTGACGAAAATCTCCACCTAAAATAATAATTTTTCCTCTAAAAATTTCATTATTATGACAGACATCTTTTAATGTTTTGTCAACTATTTCTAAAGCTTTTTTAGGAATTATTGATGCTTCGTCCCATATAATTACATTTGCTTCTCTTAATTTTTTCTTATCTGAATCAAATTTTAAAAATGCACTTTCAATGTTATTTAAATCTAACGGTAATCTAAAAGTTCGGTGACTGGTTAAACCTTTTGATAATAAAATTGAAGCAATACCTGTCCAAGCCATTGATAAGAATTTTTTTTTTATTATTATGAAATAATATATTGATGTTTTATATAAAAATATTTTTCCAGAACCTCCTGGTCCATCTATGAAAAAAATTTTATGATTATTATTTAATATTTGTTCAAAAATATGTTTTTGATCGTTATTCAATTTTTTGTACATTTTATCAAATATTTTTCACTAAAAATTATAATTTCATCATTAATTTCTTCGTTTTCCTCGATATAGTTTTCATTTGGTTCAGATGAAAAAAAATTTTCACATGACATTTTTTCTGAATTTAATATTTGATTAATATAGGATAAAGCTTTATTTTCTTTATTTTCTTTAAAATCTTTTATAAAAAATTTTTTATATTTTTCCCAAATAATGTTACCTTAAATATTTTCACATAATAAAAAACATGCAAAAAATTTACGTAATTGTACTGGTAACATAACATGGCATGCTTCTTCAAAAATATAATGAATTTGTTTTTCGTGTTCTATTCAATTCATTGCGAGAGCAGTTTCTTTATAAGTATTATAAGTTACGTTTTCGTAAGTTCGTAAATCCTTAAAAGATGTTGAACCTTTTACCCTGTTTAATATTAACTTAAAAAAAAAAAACGTTTACTATCTTTTGGTGATACTACATTTAATCTACCAATCGCTATATTTTTTCTAAATTTTGATCTTTCAATCCAAGATTTAGTCTTAGAATTAAAAATATAATATTGTGGTAGATAAACATATTTAATTTTTTTAGCAAAATCATGTTTTTTATTCAATTTAAACCATGCGGTCAATGTTGTTTGGTATTTGTTTAATGCTGAATGTATATCATTTTCATCAAAAATTATTTTTTGTTGATTTTCTGTATGGATATTTAATCTTATTACTGTATGACTTCTACCGTATAGTGTGAATTTTTGTAATCTCCATGCGGCCTCCATTGGACTTAAATATCTTCCATCTATGTATTGAGTTATTTCATCATGAACATCATCTTTATTATTTTCTTCAATTTTATCTTGTTTTATTTTACAGTAAGCTTTATCTACACCTTTATAAATATAATCATAAATATATTTTATACTTTGTATTGACATACAAAGTTCAGTATTGATATGAGCATTATATTTTACTAACAAAAAACTGTTGTAAGGAAGTACCATTAAATTATCAACTTTTATAATTTTTTAATTATTTTTTAAATTATACGTATGATTATCTAAAATATTATTTCTTCTTTTGTATTGTAGATATTTGTTTTCTTCAACTATTGTAATTTCATTGAATGATTTTAGGAATTTTTTTTTACATACAGTTTTATTTTTATCGTAACAAGGTGATTTATCTGTATGTGGTCCATGTAACATGTGTTTAATTACTAATTTTTGTAAGTATTTATTTTCTGATGAAGGTATTTCTGCTGAAATATATTTATCAATATTTTCTGGAGTTAATATTTTATGATTATGATGTAATGTTATAATAATATGCGCGTGAGGTAACCCTCTTTTTTGAAATTCAGTCGAAAATACATAAGCTATAACAGGACCAAAAATTTCGTTTTTCATAATGTCATTCAATAACATTTTAAATTTTATATGAAATAATCTTACTGTGATATTTGGTATGTCATTGAGAATTGTCCCTTCTGGAAAATTTTCAAAAATTTCTTCCAATTCTTTCCATTTAGGAATACATGTCATTGTTATAAATAAGTCTGGTTTTCCTACTGTTCTCATTATTGCCATGGCATCTTGATAATATTGCTGCATATATCTTGGACTACCAATATATGATGAGGGTAAAATAAAAAGATTTCCAATTCTCTCTTTGTTTTTAAAATTTGTTGAAACATTTGAAGCACTATTTATTACATGATCTAATAAACCTTGATAATATTCTATGCATAATTGTTTTTGATTATTTCTGAAAAAATTCATTCTATTACTTTCAACCATCACATGTGCATGTATTATGTATTGTTGTGTTAATCTTCCACAATATAAAATAGGGTTGAAATTTTTAATATTTGGTCTCTAATGGATTCTATATAAATAATATTATAGTATTGTAAGACAATCATTATTTTCAATATTTTCATTTTTCTTATATCCTATACTCCAACCTAAATCTCCTGCTGGAAACATTAAAGGAAAAACCATTGGATCAACGTACAGAGATAATTTATTTAAATAAGTATGAGTTGTTTCATTTTCAGAAGATAATTTCGGATGTACACAAAAAGCATAATTATCTGGAATTCCTAAATTAGATACTATGATAGCATCACATTCCAAAGTTAGTGGCTTATTATAACGATGTTGTTGTTTATCATTTTTTCGCATAAAATACAATTTATAATTTGGAATATTTTGTATTATCGTTAAATATATAACTGTCCACATGTAGGTTTAATGTCGTTAGTAGAAATTAATGTATTAAGTGCTGTATGACAAATTTGTCCTTGAATTTTTGAATTATATTTAGCTTTTCCTTGGTTTTGAATGCCATTTGCATTAAAAGTTGCAAAACTAAATAAATTATTGTAATATCTAATTGAATTTCTAAAAACATTATCATGTAATAATAAATATTTCAATTTTTCATTATATTTAGTTAATGGTGATAAAATAACTTTTCCTTGTTGACAACAATTGAACTTTTTTATTTCTTCTTTCCGAAATAAAGCACTACAATATTTACATTCATAACTCATTCTACCAAAATAATATTTCAAATTTTTTATTTATGTTATTTTTATTGTTTATATTATTCTTTAAATTTAATTTTTTAATTGATTTTGTTTTGTCAATTTTTTATTTTTATTTATTTCATTATAAAGCTTATTTTTACTTTTATTTTTTTTTGTTTCTGTTTTTACTTTTTTTATTATATATGTTTTATTAAATTCTTCGTGTTTTAATTTTTATTTAAAATTATAATTATCATTATTATTGTTATTATTATTTTTATAATTTAAAATATCATAATGACGCGCATCATATGATCCAGTCAAAATTAATGATGATTGAAAATGATTAGAAAAGTTCCCAAATGTTTGTATTTTGTTTTTAATATGTACTTTAACATATACATTATAAAATTCTACAAAACTTTGAATTTCTATTTCTGTTCCAAAAGTACCATTATTTGACATGTATTCAAAATAATTATTACTATTTATTATATTCATATAATATTTATTCCCTATTATATGTTGTTTATATTTATTCCAATTATTAACAACATTTCTAATTATATGTTTTCTTATAATCATATGTTGATTTTCACTTCTATATAAAAAATACGAAAATCATACGAAAAAGATCAACTCAAGATAAAAACAAGAAAACAAATTTAAGCTATTAGATTAGATTAGATATTGTTTTATTTTGTATTATAATTACAAAAAGAGCGAGTAAAAATTACAAATAAAATTATAATACATAAAATACTTGAAATAACCTTGTAAATATAAAATTAAAATAGTACAGTATGATATCACAGTCATAAAACACAATATAAATAATAATACTGTAATAGTAAGTCAATAAATTAAATAAAAGTGATATCACAGATAATACAAATAAATACACGCAAAGAGTATAAATAATATAATTAAAAATCAGTCTCAAATATCTATCAGTCAAAAGAATTACATAAAAACAAGCGTGTAAAGAGCGCAGTCGAAATATCAGCAGTATACAGTTAATATACAAGTCAAGCTGGTGAAAATATAATCATTCACTCTATCTATGCACACACATTCTACAATCACGCCAATAAATACAATCATGCCTTAAATCTATAAAAGTGACATCACATAATAAATTAACACATATGATATAGTCCGAAAATAATACTGTTTAATCGAGGTCGAATGAATACCTCCTCAGAGCGGCTTTAAACCTGCTGATTATTGGAAGATTTTTAATATCAGCAGGTAGGAAGTTCCAAAAATGTGCACCTTGAACTTGAAAGGAATTTCTTCCAGTCTCAGTACGCATGAAGGGCACTGCGAAATTCTTCATCTCTCCCCTAGTGGCTACCCTAGGTACATATCTAGTGAAGAGACTCACTAGATATTCAGGAGTATTCATACGTACGATTTTGTACATAAGTACAGCCATAAAATACTGTCTCCTCGAATCAGTACGCAGCCGACCCAAAGCTTGTCTATGGGTAGAGATGTGATCACCCATTCTCACGCCTAACACATATCTCACACACAAATTTTGCATTGTCTGTAGTCGTCTTCGTAACTCCTGCGAAGCATCGAGCAAAACCACTGAGCAGTAATCAAGATGTGGGAACAGCAGGGTGGCTGCGAGCTGCTTACGCAGAGCCTCAGTGGTGTACCGACGGAAAAACCGCAGGCTGTAAATCACTCTATTGAATTTTTTAGTCAACATATTAATGTGCGGTTCCCAAGACAGTTTAGAGTCGAGTACAACACCACGGCTCGTGACGGTGTCAGAGAAAGGAATACCGATACCGCTCGCCAGGTCAATCGTCCTTGGCTCACCTGAATAAAAATTTTTAATAAAACGATTACTTCCAAAGACGATTACCTTTGTTTTACTAGCATTCAAAGTCAGAGAAACACCAGCAGCCCACCCCGACACCGCCCTGGCCGCCCTCTGTAAAATACGAATCCCCTCATCCACATCATCATAAGGGACCTGTGTGTGAATTTGAAGATCATCTGCATACAGCAGATGCTCGACGCAACCAGAGTCCAGTGCGTCACGTACGTCATTTATGTAAAGGCAAAACAACAGAGGCCCCAGCACCGAACCCTGAGGTACTCCTAGATTGGTTGTTAGCCAATTCGATTCCTCCTTTAAATGCGTGGAAACCATTTGTTTCCTACCTGATGAATAGGAGTTAATCCACTCGAGTGCAGCCCTGGAGAACCCCATCGATCTAAGCCTCGCAAGAAGTTTGGAGGGAGAGATCGTGTCGAATGCCTTACTAAAGTCAAAAAGTAGTAGTAACGTGACAAGTTTCCTGTCTAGACCTGACCTTATATCGTCTGTAAGCTTAAGTACAGCAGTCTGTGTAGAATGGTTTTTCCTGAAGCCCGTCTGCATAGGATCGAGCAATTTTTTGGATGTAATGTACTCGTGCAGTTGGTCATGGGCGATCTTCTCAAGAACCTTTGAAAGAAAACATAAGATGGCTATAGGCCTAAAATCTTTTGGCTGCCAAGGTGCAGCACACTTTTTCAATGGTATAATACGAGCTTGCTTCCAGCGGCAAGAAAAGACCCCCCGTGCAAAAGAGGAGTTGAACAGAGTCACAAGATGTTCACCAATAAATGGTAAAGCTTTAACTATCACGCTTTGCGGAATGCCATCCTCACCACAAGCTTGTGAGGAAAAATGTGAAATTGCAGGAATAACATCATTAAAATTAATTGGTTTAAAGGTAAACCCACTTTCATCGCATTGAGAAAGAATTCTCAATCGCTCTTCACTATCCTCCTGCGGCGAGACTGACACCCCAGCAAAGTGCGCATTGAGCTCATCCGGAGTGAATCCATTCAAATCCCCTTGAGGTCCGGATAGCAGTCCCAGGTCTCTCAACTCCTTCCAGACATTACCACCCGCGTGAGCATCAAACAGTCTATTGTGAATATAAGAAGTCTTAGCATGGTCCGTGCGTTCGTCTACCACCCTACGCAGCTGCAGAAATTCAAGGAGATACTGCTCGTCCTTTGTCCGTTTGAATCTACGATATGTAGCATCCCTCTTACGCCGCATCTGTGACAATTCTCCATCTATCCATGGAAACTTATTCTTATTAGGCTTGAGCGCTTTCAACGGCGCCAAATTCTCGATTGCAGTAGTGAGATTGTCACAGAGGCGACCAAGTGCAGGCTCAGGGTCAACTGTATCAGTCATAAGCGGCGACCAATCACAGCCGGCAAGTTTTTCTCCCAATGCAGTTGGGCAAATATTTTTATAGTTTCTGTACATGATGGGTTTTTGATCTAAAGTTATAGTATTGCAAGGCAAACAGACGTCAATCAAATTGTGCCGACTGTAAAAGCTCGCCGGTAGGTTCCGTGCATCAAGCACCACGTCGTTGTCATCAACAAAGATCAGGTCAACCCACGTGTGAGACGTCGGAGTATGGATCAACTGTAACGAAAGCTCAGCCGACAGCTTACTAAGAAACCTGGCATCACTGCTCTCTTTAAGGAGATCGGCATTCAAGTCCCCCATTATAATTTTATGAGAATAGTCTGAACAAAAATTTCTTAAATCATTCAACAAGTTTGAGTTTCTAATAAACGAAACAGCAGGAGGACGATAAATAACAGAAACTAGCACGGGCTCGGAGTCACCAACTTGCACAGAACAGAAAATATATTCAGGTACCTCTGGCTTACCGCTACTATTATCAGTTTGCGTCTCCGAAGTGGCCAAAACAGTGCATTTCAGATTATCTTTAATATACAAGGCAACTCCTCCACCACGCAAGTTTCTGTCCTGTCTGAACACTTTGTACCCCCCGACTCGAATGACGTCATCCGATACAGACGGACCCAGCCAGATCTCAGAAACTCCGAATATGTCGTAAGAATGATAACCATCTAAAAGTTCACGCACTTGCCCAATATGAGCCCTCAAAGAGGTCACATTCAAGAAGCACGCGCGCAGTTCACCCCTCCTTCCTATTCGACTCTCCGAAGAGAACCAGCGCAGTCATTGGGGAGAGGCTCTATCTAACGATATTGCATGATTTTTAATTAATTCTTGATTCGAGTTTATCTCACTAATGTGAGGTTAAAATTTACCATCATCAGAAGATCCATTATTTGTTAGAAATTCATCATGCTTCCCAATATCAGTTACGTTAACATTTTTCTTTACAATACATTTAGATTTATCTAATATTTCATTTAAATCATGTTCACTTTCAAATCTGTGTACTTTCTCCCCTCTCTCCCTCCTCATCATAAATTTACCACCTCTATGCCAAACAAATTTGCAACCTTTTCTTTTAGCATACTTTTTAAGATTTTTAAATTTAATATATTTATCTTTTTTAAGATACTCATTTATATATATTTGTGAATGGTGCTTGGTGGTAGAAGAACTGCCGAGGAGGGAGGGATCCAGATCCGCTGTCGAGAGACCCGTTAATCTACGCCTAGCCATAAATACCTTCCGCGCTAAGTCATCTCCAGAAAGCCTAACCAACAATGAGAACGCAACACTCGGACCGCCAACGATCTCACGCCCAGCAGACATCCTGTCCTTATTTTTATTTCCAGAATTAGAGATTTCAGTAACAGATACAATATTTGAACGATCAAAAGTCGGAAGTATGGTTCCCAGAACAGCGCAAGCATAATCCTCCAGCCCGACATTAGCCGCAGAGCAGTCCAGTCCGCTGGACATCACCAAGACACTATTCCCAGAACCACACCTCTTCACAGCATGACAGGATGCCTCCCTGCTACCATCTGTATATGTTTTTTCTATTTGTATATCGTTCGAATCAACAGGTGCTTCAGTGACTGTGTTATGAGAGCTACTATCTGTGCGTTCTAATGATTGTGTTATATTCGAATTTACAGGCATATCAGCGTTAGTGTTGGTGTTGGTGTTGATTAAGTGTTCGTCCTGGGCCGTGAGATCAGTAACGGTCTGCACTACCTCAGCCACCCCGGTCATAAGTTGAGAAAAGTTGCTGTCCACTCCATTGAATTCATTACCTAAAAATTCTTGCATATTTTTAAAATTAGTCGTGAGAGACTTGAAAAACTTTTCATGCATGCCATTGAGAGTAGACAACAACTCCCTCTCTAAAGTACCTATCATTCCCCTCAGTTTACGATTCTCCTCTAGCAGCTGCGTCTGCTCAGCATATAAATTCTTAATGATTTCATTTTGACTCTCCATTTTAGTCACGATATCCTGCAGACCCTTGTCAGTACTTATAATATGGCTCTCAAGAACCGGAAGTCGTTTAAGATCATTTTGAATCAGCTCGAGCCTGCAGGATAGTGCGCTCTCCAAAGCAGACACAGCTGTCTGCACTGAGGAAGAATCAGCACCATCATTACTCTGCTTTAAACCACTATCTTTAACCTTACTAATATTGTTATCCGGGGTGACCAATGCAGCACCACCTCTAAATTTCTCATTAATTAAATTAATACTTATGCTATGTTCTCCTCCAACCACCGCCGAACAGCGCGAATTGGTCTTCTTCTTAATCACAGAGTGTCCTTGTGCTTTCGTAATCGGTGCGACAGGTGAGCATCCTCGAGATGGAGTAGAAGCAACGATAGGCCGGGCTATAGAAGCTGCTCGCATAGTGGCATTGCGTGGTCCAGCGCCAGTACCGGTGAGTGGGGCAGCGGGAGAAGCGATAAGTCGGCCAGCTATACATTTCTCACAATTATATTTCGGGTTACTATCGTTATCATGAGGCACGCGCTTCATACATTTTACATGGCAGCGCTGCCGGCATGTAAAGCACTGTATTAATTTTTTCGACCCCCTTATATTATCAGCGGGAAAACCGCAGATGGCGCAACAGTCCTTGATGGTATTTTGTGACATGGCTTAAGCTGTTTATGATGTCAAGAGAAGTGAGAGAACCAAGGATGAAGCAGAACTTATGATATAATGAAGAAGAAATAAAAGATAGTAGCAAGAGCAGCGTCAGAGAAATAAAAATAATATTAAAAGCAAAACAAAATAATGATAAAAACTGGCCTGTGAAACTCTCCACCCAGGTATATCACATTTAGAATTAAAAATAAAAGAAATTAGTAATATAGTAAAAAAGCAGCATAATAAGCTGTTTAAAATTCGCGCGTTAAATATATAAAATCAAAAGGCCAGGTGGAAACGCGCCTTAAGTGTGGTAATTACCTGTCACTTATCCATAGAGTAGATAAGACAGTAGACAAGGTAACCGATGGCGCTACTAATGACGCACTTGAAAGATTCGCCTAAGAGATAGTCAATTTGGCGCCAAAAATATTGTAGGTTATGTACCATATGCATAATCTATATGTAACATAATGCACAAACCATAAAGATGCAACTGCATCCCCCCACTGCACCACCACTCAACACTCCACCTCACAGTCAAAACAGCAAACCAGCAACACTTCAGCCATTCCTCAACTATCAGCAGCAGCAACAGCACAAACAACAACAAAAAATGACGATGCTGGGTAGAGCGATGGACAAAGACAGAAAAACGTCCAGGGTCCGAAAGATGCAGATGCACAAGTAGTCCGGGCGCTGGGAGGGTTTCCGTGGCCGTTTGAGATCCCCGTTTCTACCAAGGTTTTTCTTAAGTATTTTTACCTGCTGATTACGAATTTTCTGGGTAGACATCCGGAAAATGCAGAGGAAAAGCGTTATAAGCAATTTTCCGGAAAACTCCGGGAAATTTTCACTTTTTCAGTCGGGAAAAAATTTTTTTAGAAAAATTGAGTAATTTTAAGAAGAAATTATGATTATAAATTTTTTTGTAAAATGCACCGTTTCTTAGTAAACAACACCTGAAATTTCGGAAAATCACGAAAATGGCCATATTCGCGAATTTATAACGAGCAAATGCGTAGAAATTTTTAAACCCAACTAGGCTTAAATTGTTCCTTAACTGATGAACTTTTATGCTAAAGAGGATAGCAATCATAATTTACAATTACTTTTTAATTATCAATATGTATTTTACGGCTTTTCCGAAAGCAGTTGGCGCTAAAAAAATGTTTCTGAGTTTCCATTAGCCAATCGATATCCCTGGTTCTACCAAAGGTTTTTCTAAGTATTTTTGTCTGCTGATTACGAATTTTTCAGTTAGACATCCGGAAAATTCAAAGGAAAAGCGTTATGAGCAATTTTCCGGAAAAACTCATGAAAATTTTCACTTATTCAATCGGAAAAAAAATTTTTCATGTAATTGAGTGATTTTAAGAAGAAATTATGATTATAAATTTTTTTGTAAAATGCACCGTTTCTTAGTAAACAATACCTGAAATTTCGGAAAACCACGAAAATGGCCATATTCGCGAATTTATAACGAGCAAATTCGTAGACATTTTTAAATCCAACTAGGCTTACATTGTTCCTTAACTGATGAACTTTTATGATAAAAAAATGAGCAGTTTTCCGGAAAAACTCATGAAAATTTTCACTTTTTTAGTTTGGTAATAATTTTTTCGTGAAATTTGAGTAATTTTAATAAGAATTTATTATGAGAAATTTTTTTGTCAAGTATGCCGTTTCTTAGCAAAAAGTTCTCGAAATTTTTGAAAACCCGGAAGTTTGGCATATTTATGGACTTAATATAAGAAAATGCAAGGAGGTTTCCAACTATAATGTGCCTCAATTCTGGCGTAATTATTTAAGTTACCCAATAAAAAGTAAGTATTTGTAATTTAAAAACGTTATTCAATTAATTTAATAATAATTAAAAATTATCTGCATTTATTTTAAGATCATTTTGAAGAGCGCGCACAGTAAATCTGCAAGGGCTTCAATATTCTGTAGTTATTGAAGATCGTCAAATACATTATATTAACATATTTTTTTTCACTTAATGAAAATTTCATTTATGTTTTTAGAACAAAAAGACAGATTACATTCAACAATAAAAAGTTTAAAACAAATTTTTCCGTTATATTAACGTCTATTACGCTGGCACAGCCACTAGACAACGCCACTACCTAACCAATGCCATATTTTGTTGCTAATTTGTTGCTAATTTGTTACGCGAAAATCAATTTTGTTGCTCTAGCCGTTCCCAAGAAACACGGGCCGTGCTAGCGTAAGTCTTACGCTAGCAAGGCCACTGCTGTAACTCTTATTCTAATTAAGATATTTTAACTATTCGAACGGCATAATTTGTTGCTAATTTGTTGCTAAATCATGATATTTTCCAAAATTTGGAAACAATAGTATTTGACCCTAATACCGACATCAGGCCCAGTTGAACTTCAAGAAATCAGTTATTTTTCAGGGTATGACTAAAACTAAAAAGTAATAATTTGTTGCTAATTTGTTGCTGATGATTCAACCTTGAAACAATTTTTTTGCTCCAGCCGTTCCCGAGAAACACAGGCCGTGCTAGCGTAAGTCTTACGCTAGCAAGGCCACTGCTGTAACTCTGGTTCTAATTGAGATATTTTAAAGATTCAAACGGCATAATTTGTTGCTAATTTGTTGCTGAAAGATGATGTTTTCCAAAATTCGAAAACAATAGAATTTGACCCTAATACCGACATCAGGCCCAGTTGAATTTCAAGAAATCAGTTATTTTTCAGGGTATGACTAAAACTAAAGAGTAATAATTTGTTGCTAATTTGTTGCTGAAAGATGATGTTTTCCAAAATTCGAAAACAATGGTATTTGACCCTAATACCGACATCAGGCCCAGTTGAATTTTAAGAAATCAGTTATTTTTCAGAGTATGACTAAAACTGATGAGTGATAATTTGTTGCTAAATTGTTGCTGATAATTCCACCTTGAAACAATTTCTTTGCTCCGGCCGTTCCTGAGAAACACGGATCGTGCTAGTGTAAGTCTTACGCTAGCAAGGACACTGCTGTAACTTTTGTTCTAATTAAGATATTTTAACTTTTTGAACGGCATAATTTGTTGCTAATTTGTTGCTGAAAGATGATATTTTCTAAAATTCGAATACAATAGTATTTGATCCTAATACCGTCATCAGGCCCAGTTGAATTTCAAGAAATCAGGTATTTTTCAGAGTATGACTAAAACTAATTAGTAATTTCAATTAATTACTAATTAGTATTTCTGCCGCCCAGCATTTGCTGCATGATATAATACATCTCGGCAGCAACGAAATGAGAGTATAAAAATGACATATTACGTTAATAAAGCTTTTCAAATCTAACTTTTCATAAATTTTGGATTTCAAAAGTTTTTAGATACGTTCTTTTATGTTTAAAAGTCGAAAGATATAAATAACATATTAACGAATCTTTAGATGCATAGCATTCATTGCATTATAATGTGTTTGACAGGTTATGACTAAATGAGTTCTATTGTAAAAACAAAAAAAAACATATTCAAATAAAATTTTTTTGTCCAAACCTTGGGCGAAATTTATATATAGATTTGTTTTAATTGTAACTATAGATTTTTACATTTTTATTATGTATTCTATTAGTACAAAATAATTATATTATATATATTTGATTCGAATTCATAATTGTAATTTAAATAGTAATGGATTTAAGTAAGAATTGCTGAGTTTATAATACGAGCTTACATCTCCACCAATGGTTATGGTTAGGTCAAGTTCTGTTTCTTCGCAACGTTTTCTTCGCGAGAGATTTTTTCTCTTGAAGCGTGGGAGGTGCGAACAGGAGGCGTATGAGTTGTTTTAGCTATATAAATATATAAATATATATATATATATATATATGAATATAAATATATATATATATATATATATATACTAGGGGGGGTTCCCCCCTGCTCGTTTCGCTCGCCAACCCCCCATTTAGTATTTATTAGAAGTTAAATACACTTATTAAGGACTCTATTAAATTAAATATTGAATTTCCTTATCAAATTATGAAGTTTGTTTTACTTTTATAAGATTTTGTTCGCTTAATTTTTCCTTCATCAGAATATATAATTAAATTTTATTTAATATGTTATTTTTATATTTTTTTTAACAATTATTACAGAAAGTTAAGATTTTCTTTAAAATTAAAAAAAAAGTGACAGATTTCCACACTACCTAAAGAGGTACTGTTATATCATATATTAAATAATTATATCATAATTCAATTATTAAATAATATATGATATCAGCGCGTTGTTTTTTTTTTGTCTTATATGAAATATTATTATAAAAATAAACTTAATAAAATTTAATCGATTTTAAGACATGTTAAAATCAAATAAAATTATTTCATTATTATTATATATAAATATATTTCAAATAAGACCATGGTTTTCTTCGCCTGTAGCCCTACATAACCATAAAATTTTATCTTGATTACATATGTGTATATGGATAATCATATAAATATTTTCAATTTAATATTATTATACCATGTCTAACAATAATATAAAATATAAAAATTTTTAAAATGATTATTCTATATATAAAATGCAATCAAAATTTTGATTTTTAATTTGTATGTAAAAAGAGAAAATATATCAAAATGTATTATTTTTAATAATTACTTTATTAATATATTTAAATTTTAATATTTTGATTTATATTTTTAAATATAAATTTTATATTTTATAGATTATTTATTTAAATTTATACATTAAATTTAAGAATTTTAAAATAATTCATATTATGTTAATTAAAATTTTTTTCTAACATTATAATTTATATTTATTAACAATCATGACTGTATATATTTACTTATATTTTGAAACCTTATTGAATTATTCTTTAAATATTTCTTTCCATACAATATTATTAATTTTACTTTCGTTATTTGAAATATTTTCAATAAATAAATTTTTAGGATTTTTACATCTTGATAAAGCTACATATAATTGACCATGAGAAAATAAAGGTCTTCGAATATATATTCCTAAAGTATGGAAACTTTGGCCTTGTGATTTATTAATTGTTATTGCAAAAGCTAGTACTAAAGGAAATTGTTGACGATATAATACAAAAGGTAAATTAGATGATTCTTCTGAATTAAGAGTTATCCGAGGGATAAAAGCTATATTACCTTTGTTATGTCCTGTTATTATTACTACTTTAATATTATATTTGTATAGTTTTAATATTTTTAATCGAGTCCCATTACATAGACCATCATTAATACTTATATTTCTTATTAACATAACTATTGCTCCAATTTTTAAAATTAATTTATGTTTTGGTAATCCAGGTATTTTTAAAGAATTTAAATATTCTATTGGATAATTTAATTGAACATTCTCATCAGATGCATCGATTCCTTTATGTTTTGCACAATCAGTACTATAATAAATTACTTCTTTTGATTTTATTAAATTTAATATTTTTTTGTTTAATATATATACATCTTCGTTGTGACATGCCAAAATAGCTCGATCTGATAAATCTTCATTTTTATTATTTCTGAACTATAAATTTTATGACATATATTATCAAGCAAAACGTAAATCAGGAAGAGGCAGACTATAGTATTCCTGTGTTAAATATCGCAACTTTAGAAGCTGATTATTTAAAAATTAATATGGCATGCTATATAAATTGAAAGAGCTTACAAAGATCTACTTTATATAATTTAAATTGATATTTTAAGAAAATCAATATCAATTTCTAAGAGAACGTTCTTAAATAACAATTAAACTTAATTGGCTAACAAAAACTACATTTCAGCTATCTCTCAGCTAACTTTCAGCTAAATTTTATCTGAATTTCAGCTATCTCTCAGCTAACTTTCAGCTAAATTTTATTTGAATTTCAGCTATCTCTCAGCTAACTTTTAGCTAAATTTTATCTGAATTTCAGCTATCTCTCAGCTAACTTTCAGCTAAATTTTATTTGAATTTCAGCTATCTCTCAGCTAACTTTCAGCTAAATTTTATCTTAATTTCAGCTATCTCTCAGCTAACTTTCAGCTAAATTTTATCTTAATTTCAGCTATCTCTCAGCTAACTTTCAGCTAAATTTTATCTTAATTCCAGCTAACTTTTAGCTAAATTTCAGCTAAATTTTAGCTGAATTTCAGCTGACTGAGGGCACATAAAATTCTTATACACGGCGGCGGCGGCGGCGGCGGCGGCGTAGGCGATATATCTTTATTATATATATATATATATATATATATATATATATAAGTCGTATCAGGTATTCGGCGTTGTATGTGCAAAGCTAGTTAAATGGGTATTGAGGTTACATACATTTTAATTCGTAGCACAACTATATTCAGTTTGCTATACTTCACATTAAAAAATATAGATGATTCCATACCTCACATGGTGACGTATGGAGTCATCTATACGTCACACTACAAGGTAGTAATTAGCTCTGAAGCGATCGTCGAAGTCGTAAAATTGGTTAGTTTAATCGGCGTGTTTTGTTTTTTCTTTTCACATTTTGTCCTTTAAAAAATTGATTAATCATACAAAAAAATTAGTGCAAATAATGAAAAAAAATTAGTACAAATAACAACAAAATTATTATTATAGTGAAAGTGAGACAGTGAAAAAAACATTAATTATAAAATGTGCGTGATATGCGTGGTCAGCTTGTCAAATTTGTGACACATCAATGACGGTTCCGCAGACGATCCGCGTCTACACTGTTACCATACGTTTATTCAAATTCAAATCAAAAGAAAGAAGGATAGCGAATTTGCACATTTATAATTTGATAGTCCCTCATACCTGCTACAACGACATAGAATCATCCACGCCATTTGGGAGTAAGAAGGATTAATACGGGGCGAATTTGTTACTCGAACCGCAGTCAATCTCGGGCGCGCTTTGCGAGACCCTCTTTTTTCTAACTCTAACTCTTTCTCTCTCTCTTTCTCTTATAAATAAAAAAACTAGTGCATCTGCTATTCATTCCTGCCGCTGCCAGCCAGTAGTACCCCTCTCGCTCGTGCAGCAAATACTGGGCGGCAGAAATAAACAAAACTTGATTCAAATACTATTGTTTTCGAATTTCGGAAAATGTTATCTTTCATCAACAAATTATGCCGTTCGAATCGTTAATAGTACATTACGATACACGTGCTCTAAGTGGTCTTTTTTAACACGGCGCGCAGTTAGCACCCGAGCGCAGCGAGGGTGCTAAGCACGTCATGTGAGAGGACCACTTCGAGCATACAAATCGTATATTATTTTATAGCACGTGTGAGATAAATCCACCACACGTAATCTATACTATAGAAAATGAATTTCAACGAAATCTATACGCTCCACGAATGATAATTCGTAAATAAAAACGAACGCTATATATCAACAAAACTATGCACTCTACGAACGATAATTCGAAAAAAATGAAAATTATATACATTATCAAAACTAAACCCTTCACAAACAAATAAGAAAAGTAAAAACGATTTCAAAAGCATTTTTAGAGTATGAAATTATATTGATAATTATTAATATCACTGATATTTTATTAATAATTAAATACAATATGCTAACAAAATCTTGCCGATTATTCAGATTTATGTATACATAAGTCAGACAAAGCGAAACATCTAGTTCATTTTTCATATATGCATCTCTCTCTTTCTCATCGTTAGGCTGTATACACTGTACACGCATGCGCGCTCACAGAGGTTTTATATATTTCGACAACTCACGGCACAATAAGAATTTATAAACTATAGTTTTCGTTTTCTTGATGCTTTTAATTCTTTATTGAGGTATTTATATTTTTTGGTTAATTGTCTACGTGTTATTATAGGTGAAAAGATATTTCTACGTATTAATAAACGTACAAAGAGTGATTGTGACGCGTGATTTCGATATGATTACTTTTTCGAACAGCATAATAAAGTGTGAAATATATTACAGTAGTACTTTTTTACACAGTTCAAAAAAGTTGTACTTAGCTCCCGCTAAATGGTGTAGAAAACGCGGATTTAGCTCACGCAGTCTATAATAGTACATAATTAACCTGGGGTGGAAAGGCTGGATTTACGTAACGAGTTTCGTAAAACAGCCTTTACACCAGAGGTTAATAATGATTTTTTCCGCATGAGAGCCGAAAATGAGAAAAGAAGTTGCGATTTTGAGGTTAGAATGCGGAAAAATATCTTAATTAGAATCAGAGTTACAGCAGGGTGGCCTTGCTAGCGTAAGACTTACGCTAGCACGGCCCTGTGTTTCTCGGCTAGAGCAAAAAAAATTGTTTCAAGGTGGAATCATCAGCAACAAATTAGCAACAAATTATTACTCATCAGTTTTAATCATACTCTGAAAAATGCTTGATTTCTTAAAATTCAACTGGGCCTGATGTCGGTATTAGGGTCAAATACTATTGTTTTCGAATTTTGGAAAATATTATCTTTCAGCAACAAATTATGCCGTTCAAATCATTAAAATATCTTAATTAGAACCAGAGTTACAGCAGTAGCGTAAGACTTACGCCAGCAGGGCCCGTGTTTCTCGGGAACGGCTGGAGGAAAAAAAATGTTTCAAGGTGAAATTATCAGCAACAAATTATTACTCATCAGTTTTAGTCATACTCTGAAAAATAACTGATTTCTTAAAATTCATCTGGGCCTAAAGTCGGTATTAGGGTCAAATACTATTGTTTTCGAATTTTGGAAAACATCATCTTTCAGCAACAAATAAGCAACAAATTATTACTTTTTAGTTTTAGTCATACCCTGAAAAATAACTGATTTTTTGAAATACAACTGGGCCTAATGTCGGTATTAGGGTCAAATACTATTGTTTTCGAATTTTGGAAAACATCATCTTTCAGCAACAAATTAGCAACAAATTATGCCGTTCGAATAGTTAAAATATCTTAATTAGAACAAGAGTTACAGCAGTAGCCTTGCTAGCGTAAGACTTACGCTAGCAGGGCCCGTGTTTCTCGGGAACGGCTGGAGCAAAGAAATTGTTTCAAAGTGGAATTATCAGCAACAAATTAGAAACAAATTATTACCCATAAGTTTTAGTCATACTCTGAAAAATAACTGATTTCTTAAAATTCAACTGGGCCTGATGTCGGTATTGTGGTCAAATACTATTGTGTTCGAATTTTGGAAAACATCATCTTTTAGCAACAAATTAGCAGCAAATTATTACTCATCAGTTTTAGTTATACTCTGAAAAATAACTGATTTCTTAAAATTCAACTGGGCCTGATGTCTGTATTAGGGTCAAATTCTATTGTTTTCGAATTTTGGAAAACATCATCTTTCAGCAACAAATTAGCAACAAATTATGCCGTTCGAATAGTTAAAATATCTTAATTAGAACAAGAGTTACAGCAGTAGCCTTGCTAGCGTAATACTTACGCTAGCAGGGCCCGTGTTTCTCGGGAACGGCTGGAGCCAAAAAATGGTTTTAAGGTGGAACTATCAGCAACAAATTAGCATCAAATTATTACTCATTAGTTCAAGTCATACTCTGAAAAATAACTGATTTCTTGAAATTCAACTAGGCCTCATGTCGGTATCAGGGTCAAATACTATTATTTTCGAATTTTGAAAAATATCATCTATTAGCAATAAATTAGCAATAAATCATGCCGTTTGAATCTTTAAAATATCTTAATTAGAACCAGAGTTACAGCAGTGGCCTTGCTAGCGTAAGACTTACGTTAGCAGGGCCCGTGTTTCTCGAGAACGGCTGCAGCGAAAAAATTGTTTTAAGGTAGAATTATCAGCAACAAATTAGCAACAAATTGTTACTCATCAGTTTTAAACATACTCTGAAAAATAACTGATTTCTTGAAATTCAACTGGGCCTGATGTCGGTATTAGGGTCAAATACTATTGTTTTCGAATTTTGGAAAACATCATCTTTCAGCAACAAATCAGCAACAAATTATTACTCATCAGTTTTAGTCATACTCTGAAAAATAACTGATTTCTTGAAATTCAACTGGGCCTGATGTCGGTATTAGGGTCAAATACTATTGTTTTCGAATTTTGGAAAATATCATCTTTCAGCAACAAATTAGCAACAAATTAACGTCTATTACGCTAGCACAGCCACTAGACAACGCCACTATCTAACCATTACCATATTTTGTTGCTAATTTGTTGCTAATTTGTTACGCAAAAATCAATTTTGTTGCTCTAGCCGTTCCCGAGAAACACGGGCCGTGCTAGCGTAAGTCTTACGCTAGCAAGGCCACTGCTGTAACTCTTATTCTAATTAAGATATTTTAACTATTCGAACGGCATAATTTGTTGCTAATTTGTTGCTAAAAGATGATATTTTCCAAAATTCAAAAACAATAGTATTTGACCCTAATACCGACATCAGGCCGAGTTGAATTTCAAGAAATCAGTTATTTTTCAGGGTATGACTAAAACTAAAGAGTAATAATTTGTTGCTAATTTGTTGCTGATGATTCCACCTTGAAACAATTTTTTTGCTCCAGCCGTTCCCGAGAAACACGAGCCGTGCTAGCGTAAGTCTTACGCTAGCAAGGCCACTGCTGTAACTCTGGTTCTAATTGAGATATTTTAAAGATTCGAACAGCATAATTTGTTGCTAATTTGTTGCTGAAAGATGATATTTTCCAAAATTCGAAAACAATAGTATTTGACCCTAATACCGACATCAGGCCCAGTTGAATTTCAAGAAATCAGTTATTTTTCAGAGTATGACTAAAACTGATGAGTAATAATTTGTTGCTGATTTGTTGCTGAAAGATGATGTTTTCCAAAATTCGAAAACAATAGTATTTGACCCTAATACCGACATCAGGCCCAGTTGAATTTCAAGAAATCAGTTATTTTTCAGAGTATGTTTAAAACTGATGAGTAACAATTTGTTGCTAATTTGTTGCTGATAATTCTACCTTAAAACAATTTTTTTGCTGCAGCCGTTCTCGAGAAACACGGGCCCTGCTAACGTAAGTCTTACGCTAGCAAGGCCACTGCTGTAACTCTGGTTCTAATTAAGATATTTTAAAGATTCAAACGGCATGATTTATTGCTAATTTATTGCTAATAGATGATATTTTTCAAAATTCGAAAATAATAGTATTTGACCCTGATACCGACATGAGGCCTAGTTGAATTTCAAGAAATCAGTTATTTTTCAGAGTATGACTTGAACTAATGAGTAATAATTTGATGCTAATTTGTTGCTGATAGTTCCACCTTAAAACCATTTTTTGGCTCCAGCCGTTCCCGAGAAACACGGGCCCTGCTAGCGTAAGTATTACGCTAGCAAGGCTACTGCTGTAACTCTTGTTCTAATTAAGATATTTTAACTATTCGAACGGCATAATTTGTTGCTAATTTGTTGCTGAAAGATGATGTTTTCCAAAATTCGAAAACAATAGAATTTGACCCTAATACAGACATCAGGCCCAGTTGAATTTTAAGAAATCAGTTATTTTTCAGAGTATGACTAAAACTTATGGGTAATAATTTGTTTCTAATTTGTTGCTGATAATTCCACCTTGAAACAATTTCTTTGCTCCAGCCGTTCCCGAGAAACACGGGCCCTGCTAGCGTAAGTCTTACGCTAGCAAGGCTACTGCTGTAACTCTTGTTCTAATTAAGATATTTTAACTATTCGAACGGCATAATTTGTTGCTAATTTGTTGCTGAAAGATGATGTTTTCCAAAATTCGAAAACAATAGAATTTGACCCTAATACAGACATCAGGCCCAGTTGAATTTTAAGAAATCAGTTATTTTTCAGAGTATAACTAAAACTGATGAGTAATAATTTGCTGCTAATTTGTTGCTAAAAGATGATGTTTTCCAAAATTCGAACACAATAGTATTTGACCACAATACCGACATCAGGCCCAGTTGAATTTTAAGAAATCAGTTATTTTTCAGAGTATGACTAAAACTTATGGGTAATAATTTGTTTCTAATTTGTTGCTGATAATTCCACCTTGAAACAATTTCTTTGCTCCAGCCGTTCCCGAGAAACACGGGCCCTGCTAGCGTAAGTCTTACGCTAGCAAGGCTACTGCTGTAACTCTTGTTCTAATTAAGATATTTTAACTATTCGAACGGCATAATTTGTTGCTAATTTGTTGCTGAAAGATGATGTTTTCCAAAATTCGAAAACAATAGTATTTGACCCTAATACCGACATTAGGCCCAGTTGTATTTCAAAAAATCAGTTATTTTTCAGGGTATGACTAAAACTAAAAAGTAATAATTTGTTGCTTATTTGTTGCTGAAAGATGATGTTTTCCAAAATTCGAAAACAATAGTATTTGACCCTAATACCGACTTTAGGCCCAGATGAATTTTAAGAAATCAGTTATTTTTCAGAGTATGACTAAAACTGATGAGTAATAATTTGTTGCTGATAATTTCACCTTGAAACATTTTTTTTCCTCCAGCCGTTCCCGAGAAACACGGGCCCTGCTAGCGTAAGTCTTACGCTACTGCTGTAACTCTGGTTCTAATTAAGATATTTTAATGATTTGAACGGCATAATTTGTTGCTGAAAGATAATATTTTCCAAAATTCGAAAACAATAGTATTTGACCCTAATACCGACATCAGGCCCAGTTGAATTTTAAGAAATCAAGCATTTTTCAGAGTATGATTAAAACTGATGAGTAATAATTTGTTGCTAATTTGTTGCTGATGATTCCACCTTGAAACAATTTTTTTGCTCTAGCCGAGAAACACGGGCCGTGCTAGCGTAAGTCTTACGCTAGCAAGGCCACTGCTGTAACTCTGATTCTAATTAAGATATTTTTCCGCATTCTAACCTCAAAATCGCAACTTCTTTTCTCATTTTCGGCTCTCATGCGGAAAAAAATCATTATTAACCTCTGGTGTAAAGGCTGTTTTACGAAACTCGTTACGTAAATCCAGCCTTTCCACCCCAGGTTAATTATGTACTATTATAGCACTGCGTGAGCTAAATCCGCGTTTTCTACACCATTTAGCGGGAGCTAAGTACAACTTTTTTGAACTGTGTAAAAAAGTACTACTGTAATATATTTCACACTTTATTATGCTGTTCGAAAAAGTAATCATATCGAAATCACGCGTCACAATCACTCTTTGTACGTTTATTAATACGTAGAAATATCTTTTCACCTATAATAACACGTAGACAATTAACCAAAAAATATAAATACCTCAATAAAGAATTAAAAGCATCAAGAAAACGAAAACTATAGTTTATAAATTCTTATTGTGCCGTGAGTTGTCGAAATATATAAAACCTCTGTGAGCGCGCATGCGTGTACAGTGTATACAGCCTAACGATGAGAAAGAGAGAGATGCATATATGAAAAATGAACTAGATGTTTCGCTTTGTCTGACTTATGTATACATAAATCTGAATAATCGGCAAGATTTTGTTAGCATATTGTATTTAATTATTAATAAAATATCAGTGATATTAATAATTATCAATATAATTTCATACTCTAAAAATGCTTTTGAAATCGTTTTTACTTTTCTTATTTGTTTGTGAAGGGTTTAGTTTTGATAATGTATATAATTTTCATTTTTTCGAATTATCGTTCGTAGAGTGCATAGTTTTGTTGATATATAGCGTTCGTTTTTATTTACGAATTATCATTCGTGGAGCGTATAGATTTCGTTGAAATTCATTTTCTATAGTATAGATTACGTGTGGTGGATTTATCTCACACGTGCTATAAAATAATATACGATTTGTATGCTCGAAGTGGTCCTCTCACATGACGTGCTTAGCACCCTCGCTGCGCTCGGGTGCTAACTGCGCGCCGTGTTAAAAAAGACCACTTAGAGCACGTGTATCGTAATGTACTATTAACGATTCGAACGGCATAATTTGTTGATGAAAGATAACATTTTCCGAAATTCGAAAACAATAGTATTTGAATCAAGTTTTGTTTATTTCTGCCGCCCAGTATTTGCTGCACGAGCGAGAGGGGTACTACTGGCTGGCAGCGGCAGGAATGAATAGCAGATGCACTAGTTTTTTTATTTATAAGAGAAAGAGAGAGAGAAAGAGTTAGAGTTAGAAAAAAGAGGGTCTCGCAAAGCGCGCCCGAGATTGACTGCGGTTCGAGTAACAAATTCGCCCCGTATTAATCCTTCTTACTCCCAAATGGCGTGGATGATTCTATGTCGTTGTAGCAGGTATGAGGGACTATCAAATTATAAATGTGCAAATTCGCTATCCTTCTTTCTTTTGATTTGAATTTGAATAAACGTATGGTAACAGTGTAGACGCGGATCGTCTGCGGAACCGTCATTGATGTGTCACAAATTTGACAAGCTGACCACGCATATCACGCACATTTTATAATTAATGTTTTTTTTCACTGTCTCACTTTCACTATAATAATAATTTTGTTGTTATTTGTACTAATTTTTTTTCATTATTTGCACTAATTTTTTTGTATGATTAATCAATTTTTTAAAGGACAAAATGTGAAAAGAAAAAAAAAACACGCCGATTAAACTAACCAATTTTACGACTTCGACGATCGCTTCAGAGCTAATTACTACCTTGTAGTGTGACGTATAGATGACTCCATACGTCACCATGTGAGGTATGGAATCATCTATATTTTTTAATGTGAAGTATAGCAAACTGAATATAGTTGTGCTACGAATTAAAATGTATGTAACCTCAATACCCATTTAACTAGCTTTGCACATACAACGCCGAATACCTGATACGACATATATATATATATATATATATATATATATATATATAATAAAGATATATCGCCTACGCCGCCGCCGCCGCCGCCGCCGCCGTGTATAAGAATTTTATGTGCCCTCAGTCAGCTGAAATTCAGCTAAAATTTAGCTGAAATTTAGCTAAAAGTTAGCTGGAATTAAGATAAAATTTAGCTGAAAGTTAGCTGAGAGATAGCTGAAATTAAGATAAAATTTAGCTGAAAGTTAGCTGAGAGATAGCTGAAATTAAGATAAAATTTAGCTGAAAGTTAGCTGAGAGATAGCTGAAATTCAAATAAAATTTAGCTGAAAGTTAGCTGAGAGATAGCTGAAATTCAGATAAAATTTAGCTAAAAGTTAGCTGAGAGATAGCTGAAATTCAAATAAAATTTAGCTGAAAGTTAGCTGAGAGATAGCTGAAATTCAGATAAAATTTAGCTGAAAGTTAGCTGAGAGATAGCTGAAATGTAGTTTTTGTTAGCCAATTAAGCTTAATTGTTATTTAAGAACGTTCTCTTAGAAATTGATATTGATTTTCTTAAAATATCAATTTAAATTATATAAAGTAGATCTTTGTAAGCTCTTTCAATTTATATAGCATGCCATATTAATTTTTAAATAATCAGCTTCTAAAGTTGCGATATTTAACACAGGAATACTATAGTCTGCCTCTTCCTGATTTACGTTTTGCTTGATAATATATGTCATAAAATTTATAGTTCAGAAATAATAAAAAATGAAGATTTATCAGATCGAGCTATTTTGGCATGTCACAACGAAGATGTATATATATTAAACAAAAAAATATTAAATTTAATAAAATCAAAAGAAGTAATTTATTATAGTACTGATTGTGCAAAACATAAAGGAATCGATGCATCTGATGAGAATGTTCAATTAAATTATCCAATAGAATATTTAAATTCTTTAAAAATACCTGGATTACCAAAACATAAATTAATTTTAAAAATTGGAGCAATAGTTATGTTAATAAGAAATATAAGTATTAATGATGGTCTATGTAATGGGACTCGATTAAAAATATTAAAACTATACAAATATAATATTAAAGTAGTAATAATAACAGGACATAACAAAGGTAATATAGCTTTTATCCCTCGGATAACTCTTAATTCAGAAGAATCATCTAATTTACCTTTTGTATTATATCGTCAACAATTTCCTTTAGTACTAGCTTTTGCAATAACAA
Source organism: Anastatus disparis (assembly GCA_017163975.1). Taxonomy (NCBI): domain Eukaryota; kingdom Metazoa; phylum Arthropoda; class Insecta; order Hymenoptera; family Eupelmidae; genus Anastatus; species Anastatus disparis. Next base: position 3,479,731 of record JAFFSR010000292.1, on the reverse strand, counting down.
TTAATAAATCACAAGGCCAAAGTTTCCATACTTTAGGAATATATATTCGAAGACCTTTATTTTCTCATGGTCAATTATATGTAGCTTTATCAAGATGTAAAAATCCTAAAAATTTATTTATTGAAAATATTTCAAATAACGAAAGTAAAATTAATAATATTGTATGGAAAGAAATATTTAAAGAATAATTCAATAAGGTTTCAAAATATAAGTAAATATATACAGTCATGATTGTTAATAAATATAAATTATAATGTTAGAAAAAAAATTTTAATTAACATAATATGAATTATTTTTAAAATTCTTAAATTTAATGTATAAATTTAAATAAATAATCTATAAAATATAAAATTTATATTTAAAAATATAAATCAAAATATTAAAATTTAAATATATTAATAAAGTAATTATTAAAAAATAATACATTTTGATATATTTTCTCTTTTTTACATACAAATTAAAAATCAAAATTTTGATTGCATTTTATATATAGAATAATCATTTTAAAAAATTTTTTATATTTTATATTATTGTTAGACATGGTATAATAATATTAAATTGAAAATATTTATATGATTATCCATATACACATATGTAATCAAGATAAAATTTTATGGTTATGTAGGGCTACAGGCGAAGAAAACCATGGTCTTATTTGAAATATATTTATATATAATAATAATGAAATAATTTTATTTGATTTTAACATGTCTTAAAATCGATTAAATTTTATTAAGTTTATTTTTATAATAATATTTCATATAAGACAAAAAAAAAACAACGCGCTGATATCATATATTATTTAATAATTGAATTATGATATAATTATTTAATATATGATATAACAGTACCTCTTTAGGTAGTGTGGAAATCTGTCACTTTTTTTTTAATTTTAAAGAAAATCTTAACTTTCTGTAATAATTGTTAAAAAAAATATAAAAATAACATATTAAATAAAATTTAATTATATATTCTGATGAAGGAAAAATTAAGCGAACAAAATCTTATAAAAGTAAAACAAACTTCATAATTTGATAAGGAAATTCAATATTTAATTTAATAGAGTCCTTAATAAGTGTATTTAACTTCTAATAAATACTAAATGGGGGGTTGGCAGGCAACGAGCAGGCAGGGGGAACCCCCTAGTATATATATATATATATATATATATATTATATTCATATATATATATATATATATATTTATATATTTATATAGCTAAAACAACTCATACGCCTCCTGTTCGCACCTCCCACGCTTCAAGAAAAAAAATCTCTCATGAAGAAAACGTTGCGAAGAAACAGAACTTGACCTAACCATAACCATTGGTGGAGATGTAAGCTCGTATTATAAACTCAGCAATTCTTACTTAAATCCATTACTATTTAAATTACAATTATGAATTCGAATCAAATATATATAATATAATTATTTTGTACTAATAGAATACATAATAAAAATGTAAAAATCTATAGTTACAATTAAAACAAATCTATATATAAATTTCGCCCAAGGTTTGGACAAAAAAATTTTATTTGAATATGTTTTTTTTTGTTTTTACAATAGAACTCATTTAGTCATAACCTGTCAAACACATTATAATGCAATGAATGCTATGCATCTAAAGATTCGTTAATATGTTATTTATATCTTTCGACTTTTAAACATAAAAGAACGTATCTAAAAACTTTTGAAATCCAAAATTTATGAAAAGTTAGATTTGAAAAGCTTTATTAACGTAATATGTCATTTTTATACTCTCATTTCGTTGCTGCCGAGATGTATTATATCATGCAGCAAATGCTGGGCGGCAGAAATACTAATTAGTAATTAATTGAAATTACTAATTAGTTTTAGTCATACTCTGAAAAATACCTGATTTCTTGAAATTCAACTGGGCCTGATGACGGTATTAGGATCAAATACTATTGTATTCGAATTTTAGAAAATATCATCTTTCAGCAACAAATTAGCAACAAATTATGCCGTTCAAAAAGTTAAAATATCTTAATTAGAACAAAAGTTACAGCAGTGTCCTTGCTAGCGTAAGACTTACACTAGCACGATCCGTGTTTCTCAGGAACGGCCGGAGCAAAGAAATTGTTTCAAGGTGGAATTATCAGCAACAATTTAGCAACAAATTATCACTCATCAGTTTTAGTCATACTCTGAAAAATAACTGATTTCTTAAAATTCAACTGGGCCTGATGTCGGTATTAGGGTCAAATACCATTGTTTTCGAATTTTGGAAAACATCATCTTTCAGCAACAAATTAGCAACAAATTATTACTCTTTAGTTTTAGTCATACCCTGAAAAATAACTGATTTCTTGAAATTCAACTGGGCCTGATGTCGGTATTAGGGTCAAATTCTATTGTTTTCGAATTTTGGAAAACATCATCTTTCAGCAACAAATTAGCAACAAATTATGCCGTTTGAATCTTTAAAATATCTCAATTAGAACCAGAGTTACAGCAGTGGCCTTGCTAGCGTAAGACTTACGCTAGCACGGCCTGTGTTTCTCGGGAACGGCTGGAGCAAAAAAAATTGTTTCAAGGTTGAATCATCAGCAACAAATTAGCAACAAATTATTACTTTTTAGTTTTAGTCATACCCTGAAAAATAACTGATTTCTTGAAGTTCAACTGGGCCTGATGTCGGTATTAGGGTCAAATACTATTGTTTCCAAATTTTGGAAAATATCATGATTTAGCAACAAATTAGCAACAAATTATGCCGTTCGAATAGTTAAAATATCTTAATTAGAATAAGAGTTACAGCAGTGGCCTTGCTAGCGTAAGACTTACGCTAGCACGGCCCGTGTTTCTTGGGAACGGCTAGAGCAACAAAATTGATTTTCGCGTAACAAATTAGCAACAAATTAGCAACAAAATATGGCATTGGTTAGGTAGTGGCGTTGTCTAGTGGCTGTGCCAGCGTAATAGACGTAACAAATTATGCTGTTCGAATCTTTAAAATATCTCAATTAGAACCAGAGTTACAGCAGTGGCCTTGCTAGCGTAAGACTTACGCTAGCACGGCTCGTGTTTCTCGGGAACGGCTGGAGCAAAAAAATTGTTTCAAGGTGGAATCATCAGCAACAAATTAGCAACAAATTATTACTCTTTAGTTTTAGTCATACCCTGAAAAATAACTGATTTCTTGAAATTCAACTCGGCCTGATGTCGGTATTAGGGTCAAATACTATTGTTTTTGAATTTTGGAAAATATCATCTTTTAGCAACAAATTAGCAACAAATTATGCCGTTCGAATAGTTAAAATATCTTAATTAGAATAAGAGTTACAGCAGTGGCCTTGCTAGCGTAAGACTTACGCTAGCACGGCCCGTGTTTCTCGGGAACGGCTAGAGCAACAAAATTGATTTTTGCGTAACAAATTAGCAACAAATTAGCAACAAAATATGGTAATGGTCAGATAGTGGCGTTGTCTAGTGGCTGTGCCAGCGTAATAGACGTGTTATATTATATGAAATAAAGAAGAAAAATTAATAAATTTAGGAAAGAAAAATTCAAATGTAATGATTATTGATTCTATTTGTATTTATTAATGTAAACTGCATTATTATAATAATTATAAATTTTAACGTTGTTTAATAAATTGAATATTGTTAAGTTCAAATTCAAATTTTTACGCGCCTCCGTAAGGCAGACGACCAGCTAGTTAATAATATACGTGTTTTAACTTGTTAACAAACATCTCTCAGCACACTGTCGTTATTATTTTACAGTTGTCATTTGTATAGTAAGTTTCTGTTAAAGATGAGTAATAGTGGAGAAAATTGTATAGTTAATAAAAATTTATGTATCATTTGTCAAAAAAATATAAAAAATGTTAAAGTTGTAAGTACTGAAAATGGTAGAAAACAAATCGAATCAGCTGCTGAAAAACGGAAAGATATCGTATTCTGTCGTTTGAATTTGTTATCCGAAGAAGGTAATTTTTATAAATATTAAAATTTATGACGTGATGTCAGGAATAATTTTGTCGCATATTAAAAAATAATACTATTTATTTATATGAAAAAATTTTTTTAGATATATTTTATTATCACGTCACAAATAAATGCTACAAAGCATATACACTTAAAAAAACTTTAAGTAATTTGAATAGTATAGATCAATCAGAATCAAAAAGTGAAAGTAATACATTAGATTTATCAAATGATAATACAGATTTAAGAAAATCAAAACGGCATTCTGAAGAATGTAAATTTAATAATAATAATTGTATTATATGTGGCAAAACGTTATCTAAGGGAAAGTTACAAAATTTACAATCAGTTGAAAGAGCTCAAAGATTAATGGCGGCTTCTCAATACTTTAATGATGATATATTTACAAAGATTATACAATTTTTTGATGCAAAAACATTAATTGATATTGGAACTAAATATCATCCTTCGTGTCTTCGCTCTTACGAAAACAAATATGTTAAATGCACACAAGTAACTATCTGTGAAAATGACGAATTGAGCTGTCAAAATAAATCATTAGAATTAAATAGCATTATAAGTGATTTCATTAAGAGTATAGAACCCAGAATTATTGATGGGGAAATATTTTCATTAAAAGACATATCTGAACTTCTTAAAAAACAAAATGGTTCTGATTTTTCAGTTAAATATAACAGAATAAAAACATGTTTAATCAATCATTTTGGAAATAGATTGTGTTTTATATATTCAACTGAGCAAAATAAATCACAAATTTTTCATTATTATGATGTTTCGAATCGCGTAAAAGATTATTATAATAAAAATAGCACATCTGAGTGTGCGAAAATTTTGAATGAAACTATATCAGAAGTAGATTTTGATCTAAACGATAAATTCTGCGATGAGAACGATTTGAAAACAGCATGGCAAGCGTTGATGATTCCAGAACCATTTATTGATTTTTTTACAGAATTTTTTAATACTGAGACGTCAATATTTTTTGAAACTGATTTAAATTTTTCATTAAATGGCAAGTGTCATACAGTAAATGAAATAAAAAGCCTAAGAGTAAAAAGTTTATTTCAAATAATATATTTTATAAAAAACAATGGTTTAAAAAAAACTCCTTTACATGTTCTCGTTGGAATGTTTATTTACATTAAAACTAAAAGTAAAATAACGATAACGATTCTCAATCGACTTGGTTTATCAATATCATATGATGAAGTCTTACGCATACGAACACGTTTGGCTACATATGCGATCAAATGTAGTCAAAGTGTAGTGCCACTGCCATGTCATTTTAGTCCACACAATTTTGTTACAGCAGCGTTTGATAATATAGATCATAATGAATCTACAATTTCTGGACTTAATTCAATGCATGACACTGCGTTCGTAATTTTTCAAGATTTACAAGATGAATGCAATCATAATAAACCATACATTTCAGATTTGAATATTGATAAACAGGCAAGATCTTTTTCATCAATATTAAAATGCCAAGAACTTAAAAATTTTCAAAAAAAGACTAATCTAATTCAACTATCTTTAGATTATTCTATGAGTCCTGATCATGAAATATTAACTACTGAAATTTATGAAAATGGATTGACTGTAGATGATTTCTTGTGGATGCTGTGTCGCATGAAAATTTCTGAAGATAATTTTTTATTGTACAATGCAGAACAACAAGTACCATCGTGGTCTTCTTATTTTTCATTAGTAACCGAAGATTCTCATCCCAAACAAAGAGTTGGTTACTTGCCTATTATACCGTCACCTGTAACTGAATATTCCACGGTTTATACTAGTTTATGTAATTTTAAAGATTTACTTTCTCAATTGGATCAAACATTTTTAGCTGTTACATGCGATGAAGGCGTATATCGTATAGCGAGGCATATAAAATTAGAATGTGAAAAGGAATTTGAAAATATTATTATTTGTCTGGGAAATTTTCATATTATTAAAGTTCTTCTTTCTTGTATTGGAAAATATTTAAAAAATAGTGGAGTTGAAAATATTTTTATAGAGACTGGTTTATTTGGGATCTGCGTAACTGATCAATTATTAAATGGAACAAATTATGCCCGATCAGTGAAAGCATTTAGTTATTTATCTGAAGCACTAAGACGTCTCCAAATAAAAAGCTTTTTTAGTAAATATAATTTACATCAATATAATGAGCAACTTGTTATTTTAAATATGTTACAAGACAGTTTTCATGAAAAAAATTTTGAACAATGTAAACAAATTTTAGTTGATTTCAAAATGAATTTTTCTGATTTATTATTAGATTTTCATACATTTATAACATTGAGATGTAAAGAATCCGAAATGTTTGCATATTGGAATAACGTTTTAATTATGATCGATATTATGCATGATCTAATACGTGCAGATCGGATGGGAGATTGGGAGCTACATTTACGAACTATTTATAAGTTACAGCCCCTTTTTCATGTATTTGATAGGGTTAATTATTCTCGATGGTGTAACGTATATTTGGAAGATATGCTTATGTTAGAAGTAAAAGCTCCTGAAGTATATCAACATTTTAAAGAAGGCAGATTTACCGTTAAAAGGTCAAATATTCCATTCACATCTGTTGCAACAGATCAAGCGTTGGAACAAACTATTAATCGAACATCCAAAAGTCAAGGAGGAATAATTGGCTCGACAAAGAAGAAAGAAACTGTTGCAGTCTGGGATATTACATTTCATGAATTATTAGCAATTTCAAATTTTTTTCAAGAATTAACTTTTGTTGATAATGAAAATTTAGAATTTCATCATGAATACTCAAATGCGTCTACGTATAATTCTGAATTAGCTGTCGAGAAAATATTAAATTTTATCATTGAAAAGAAAATAGATCCATTTCAACCTGGAAATCAGCCACTTCGAAACATTGTTACAGAAGAGCTAGTAAATCCTGACATTGCAACCAAAATATTAAATATTTTTCAAAAGGGAATCGAGTTATATGAAACCTTTAGAGAAGAACGATTCATAAAAAAATGTAAACCTCTTTCTGCTGTGATTTCTAAGAATAATTTTCCAAACTTTAAAACATTACCAAAAACAGATATAACAAGGACAGTGAAAAAAAAAGTTACAGCCAGTGAAACGCAGCGTATAATCATGCTAGCTATTGAACGTAACTATCCACTAGAAATGTTGTTACAGTATGATTTAACATATAAAAATATACTATTTGATGAAAATGGACTTATAAAGAAAGAAGCTAATAAAAGTTTATTATCTCGAGAATTGGAAAAAATTCTGCTTACTGAACCAATAGAACAATTAAATAATAATTTAGAAACATGTTTGGAAATCGATGTTATGGTAATAGTACGCAAAATTTCATGGAAAGGAATGTCTACATTTGCAGATCTTTACCAAAAATTTAAAAATATCATAATAAATAAGGCAACTTCACTTAAAATTTCGCGTATAGATTTAATTTTTGATTCCTATTTTGATAGATCGATAAAATCCTCTGAACATGAAAGACGACAGAAATCAGATTTTATTAAATACAATACTATAAATGAAAATATTGCACTGCCAAAACAAGAAGAAAAGTTTTGGGGGTGTTCTGAAAATAAAATTTTATTACAAAAATTTTTAAAAAATTCAATAATAATAGATGACGTGTTTCTGGAATACAAATTAATATGCAGTACTATTAATGAAGACACATGCATATCAAATAATTCAAATGCTAATCAATTAAGTTTACAGACTTTACAACGATTTGATATTGAAGAAGCAGATGTGAAAATAATGATTCACTTGCATCATTTGATTCAGGAAGGCAATGAACATGTTCTTATTTTATCCAATGATACAGATGTTATGGTACTTGCATTATTTTTTTTCAAAACTTTCAAACAAGATGGATTGAAGGTAAATTTCAAATTAATATTGCATGAATTTTCTACTTATAAGTACATTTATTTTATGTTTTCTTTTATCATTTTAAGTCTCTTTGGATAGAAATAGGAACATCAAACAATAAACGTAATATCCCTTTACATACTTTGGCGAAATTGCACGGAGATGAACTTTGTTCTGTTTTACCAGTGCTACATCATTTAACTGGATCAGATTATACAAGCAAAGTTGGCACTAAATTATCTGCTTTACAAGCTGATCCCACAAAATTTTTATTGCAGTTTGCTACAAGTATATATTTACTAACTTATTAAACTTTTATCGAAATTTTTAAAATCAAAATCAAAATTTTAAAAATAAATTTTTTATAGGTTCTTCGGAAATATCCATTGACAATGATATAAGGAATGCTCAAGAATTTTTAGTGAGAGTTTTAAAAAGAAATTCAACTTGTAAAACATTTAATGAATTACGATTGTGGTCTTTTCACCATGCAAAATGTGCACTTGTTGAAGAATTGCCACCAACTAGTAGTTCAATTACACTACATGTCCTAAGGGCTTTTTATATAGTTTACACTCAAACCAAGTGTTAAGATAGATATTGTAAATCGTTAGATCCAACCTTATTTGGTTTCATTGAACAAAATGATTTACTGAAGCCTGAAAAAGTACAAATTCTTCTACCATCTGCAGATGAATTGGCACCTAGTTGTTCGTGTAAAGTTTGTTCCAAAGCAACATGCTCTTGCGTAAAAGCCCAAATACCATGCTGCTCATTTTGTGCTTGTCAAAAAAATAATACGTGTAAAAATTCGTATAATAAGCAATAAATGACACAAAAGCTATTCTTAATAGTATCGTTAATTATTGATTCATTTATTTATTTTTTTAATATGTACAAATAAATAATTATAAAAAACAATAAAATCAAACTTATTAGTACTTATAAAAAAATTAATACTACGCCTACATAATCTCTGTTTATGAATTATAAAAAAATTTTTAATAATCTGTCATAGGTTTAAGTTAATATTTAGTTTTTTTGCCTATTTTTAAGTCGTTAATATATTCTTCGTACACTCGTACCTTAATATTGATATATTCTATACTTGCCTCATAAAAATTTTTTACAATTATTTATATAGTGTATATTTATATAGCACAAGTATGGTGATCTTCATGTTTCTAAGAAATAATATTTAAAAAATATTAACATCAATTATTATAATACTTATAGTAAAATACACATATAAACTTTTTTTCATTAATAGCATTTCGTCTATTTTCTGAACATTCTTTTAGCGCAAACTATTTTTAGGAAAGCCTTAAAATACGTACTGATAATTAAAAGGTAGTTGTAAATTATAATCGCTATCTTTTTTAACATAAAAGTTCATCAGTTAAGGAACAATGTAAGCCTAGTTGGATTTAAAAATGTCTACGAATTTGCTCGTTATAAATTCGCGAATATGGCCATTTTCGTGGTTTTCCGAAATTTCAGGAATTGTTTACTAAGAAACGGTGCATTTTACAAAAAAATTTATAATCATAATTTCTTCTTAAAATCACTCAATTTTTATGAAAAATTTTTTTCCCGATTGAATAAGTGAAAATTTTCATGAGTTTTTCCGGAAAATTGCTCATAACGCTTTTCCTTTGAATTTTCCGGATGTCTAACTGAAAAATTCGTAATCAGCAGACAAAAATACTTAGAAAAACCTTTGGTAGAACCAGGGATATCGATTGGCTAATGGAAACTCAGAAACATTTTTTTAGCACCAACTGCTTTCGGAAAAGCCGTAAAATACATATTGATAATTAAAAAGTAATTGTAAATTATGATTGCTATCCTCTTTAGCATAAAAGTTCATCAGTTAAGGAACAATTTAAGCCTAGTTGGGTTTAAAAATTTCTACGCATTTGCTCGTTATAAATTCGCGAATATGGCCATTTTCGTGATTTTCCGAAATTTCAGGTATTGTTTACTAAGAAACGGTGCATTTTACAAAAAAATTTATAATCATAATTTCTTCTTAAAATTACTCAGTTTTTCTAAAAAAATTTTTTCCCGACTGAAAAAGTGAAAATTTCCCGGAGTTTTCCGGAAAATTGCTTATAACGCTTTTCCTCTGCATTTTCCGGATGTCTACCCAGAAAATTCGTAATCAGCAGGTAAAAATACTTAAGAAAAACCTTGGTAGAACCAAGGATCTCAAACGGCCACGGAAACCCTCCCAGCGCCCGGACTAAAGTGCAAGCAAGTCAAGCCAAGCCTTGAGGACCCCCAGCTGGACGATTCTCTGTAAAAAGATTCACTCGGCAGAGTGAAATAAAAAATATTAGAAAACAAAAAGACAGAGCCGGAGCCGCGTGTCAGTGAATACTTACGGGCGGAGAGGGGAAGCTAACCTGAAAGAAGAATCTTTTAGATATAGGAAATGTTTTGATAAGTTTTTCTGACCAAGATAATGACTAATTAGCACAAAGTAAAATGTGCTTTACTTTTAGGCAAGTACAGCTTGGACATAAATAAAGTAAGCTTAAATGTTGGAAGTAGAAGTTTCTTATTTTTTTTGTCTCAGTATGGGTGGTGTGGAAAGTTGTCTAAGGAACATAGGTATTAGTTGATGGTTAAAAAATAATTATACCAACAATCCATAATATTGTTAACTATGTATTAAATATATATTCCATTATATAGCCTTAAGCAAGTATTTCATAAATATAAAATTAAAAAATTTTTTTCTTAACGGTTTATAATGATTTTATGAAGAGTGTATTAGGGGCATGAGGGGTTATGAGGGGTGACTTGTGGAGCGAGGGGGTGATTCATGCAGTGAGGGGTGACCTGTGGAGCGAGGGGATGACTTGTGGAGTGAGGGGTGACTTGGGTAGTAGAGGGGTGACTGGGGTAGAGGGGGGAATCTTTCTTGAAAAGACATTTCAAGAGACATTTTTACGTTATTTTGAGGGGTGACTTGTGATTTTCTGAGAAGGAAAGAAAAAAAATGAGGAGTAGTAGTGATGGGGTAGTAGTGGGAAGGGTGATAGTAGTGGTATAGAGAATGAGTAACAAATACATTAGTAAAATAAGGTAAATTTTGCTAAATTATCTGAGGGGGGATGAGTGACGTAAGAGGGGTAGCAAAAGGAGTGACTTGGGTAGTAGAGGGGTGACTGGGGTAGTGAGGGGTGTCTTTTTTTTCAAAAAAGATCATTTCTAGACAGATTTTTACGTTATTTTAAGGGGTGGATTGTGATGTTTTAAGCATACAAAATGAGGGGAGGAAAAATGAGGGGTAGAAGAGGAGGTTTTTTTTTATATAACTATATAATATAGGGAGATATATACTAGGGCGGGTATCCCCCTGCTTGCTTCGCTCACCAACCCCCTATTTGTTATTTAAGTTACATTATCTTTTTTTTTATTTTTATAAAATGTAAAAAATATAATTATTAAAATATATTAAGTTATACTCAACAATATATTTAAATATTTATTACAAACCTATTTTTGTTTTCCTTATTTATATGATGTTATGTAATAAAAGTTTTTATTGTTTATATAAAACCAATTTTCATAAATACTAATATCTTAAGAATGTCCATATCATAGACAAATTTTTGTTTTTTTACCTAAATTATTAAATTTATAAAGTTTGTATTATAAATATATTTCTATATTTTCCCCACCACCTAGTATTTTTGAATACCGAGGTATATATGTAGGCGCGTTTTTTTTTAGTGGTTTCCCCAGGAGGCCTGTTTCCACTTACATTTCTAACAAATGTTTTTTTTTAATGAAATAATAAAAAAAATTATTTTTTTATTTATGTATTAAAAATAAAAAATAACATCTTTTAAATATGTTCGCCGAAATATAAAATCAGGGTTGCGAAAAAAGTAATTAAAAATTATTTGAATCACAAATCATTTTTGAATTTGTAATTAAAGTTTTATTTAATTAACAATTCCTTTTAAATTAATAATTAAAAATATTTTAATTAACAAATCAAAATCTAATCGTGAATTGAAAAGGCTTTAATTAAAAAATCAAAAGGAATTCTCAATTAAATAAATTTCAATTAAGAAATCAAAATGTAATCGTGAATTGAAAGGGCTTTAATTACAAAATCAAAAGGAATTCTTAATTAAATAAATTTCAATTAAGAAATCAAAATTCAATCGTGAATTGAAAGGGCTTTAATTCCAAAATCAAAAGGAATCCTTAATTAAATAAATTTCAATTAAGAAATCAAAATTTAGTCGTGAATTGAAAGGGCTTTAATTCCAAAATCAAAAGGAATCCTTAATTAAATAAATTTCAATTAAGAAATCAAAATGTAATCGTGAATTGAAAGGGCTTTAATTCCAAAATCAAAATGAATTCTTAATTAAATAAATTTCAATTAAGAAATCAAAATTTAGTCGTGAATTGAAAGGGCTTTAATTCCAAAATCAAAAGGAATCCTTAATTAAATAAATTTCAATTAAGAAATCAAAATGTAATCGTGAATTGAAAGAGCGCCAGTTATGATTATGATTTGTGAATTCGAGGGCTTTAATTAAAAATTCCACAATTCCTTTTTAATTAAACTTACTAAGGAATTTTTATCATATATATGTATATAGAAAAACATGTGTGGACACGCACATACATACGCACCTAGGCTCATATATATGCAACATTTCATGTCGACCCACACGCACACATACGGTCAAGTTGATATATATATACATGGTCCGTTTCATGTATACTTGCACCCGTTGACCCGTATATATTTTGGTTTATATATATGTATATATATATACATACATACATACATACATACATACATACATACATACATACATACATGGGATATTTCATATCGGTTAGCACGTACTCATAAGTACAGGTTTTCTTTATATGTGGTACATTTCATGACAACACGCACACACCCATTCGTGTACCCTTATTTTTATATATATGGGACATTTCATGTCGATTCGCATGCATGCACAGAACGTTAATAAACATAGGATTTTTCACGTCAATTCGAAAGCACACACACAGGTTTATATATATGGGACGTTTCATGTCTATTTGCATGCATGCACACAGACTTTAATAAACATGGGATTTTTCACGTCAATTAGAACGCACGCACTTACAGGTTTAGATATATGGGACATTTCATGTCAATGCGCACACACACACACACACACACACACACACACACACACACACACACACACACACAGGATTATATATGGAACATTTCATGTCAACTCGTACATACTCATAATGACAGGCTTTTTTATATATGTGGGACATTTTATGACAACACGCACACACCCATCCGAGTAACCTTAGGTTTATATATACATATGGGACATTTCATGTCGATTCGCATGCATGCACACGCACGTTAATATACATAGGATTTTTCACGTCAATTCGAACGCACACACACAGGTTTACATATATATGGAACATTTCATGTCAATTCGCATGCATGCACACAAACTTTAATAAATATTGGATTTTTCATGTCAATTGGAACGTACGCACATACAGGTATATATATATGAGATATTTCATGTCGATTCGCGTGCATGCACACGTACGTTAATATAAATGGGATTTTCCATGTCAATTCGAACGCACGCACACACACACAGGTTTATACATATGGTACATTTCATATCGATTCGCATGCATGCACACACGTTAATATACATAGAATTTTTCACGTCAATTATTACCCACGCCTATACAGGTTTATATATATGGGACATTTCATGACAACTCTAACACACCTATCCGAGCGTCCTTAGGTTCACATATATGGGACGTATCATGTCAACACGCACGCACCGGTTTTCATATATTTGACATATCTTGTCAACTCGAACGCGCAAACACATCTAAACATGTATTTGAAATTTGTATTTATATATATGGGACCGTTTCTGTCAATTCGCATGTACGCACATACATGGGCTTATGAATATATATATATATATATATATATATATATATATATACACACATATATATGTGTGTATATCTGTGTACACATACACAGGGGATATTTAATGTTAATTCACACGCGCACATACACACAGGCTTATATACACGGGACGTTTCATGTCAATTTACACGCATGACACACGTACTTGAGTTTATATATATTTTTCTTTATATATATATATATATATATATATATATATATATATATATATATATATATATATATATATATATATATATATATATATATATATATATGGGGCTGTTCCTGTCAAGGCACATGCACGCACACACATGGGCTTATAAATATATGTATATACATATACATGGGATATTTTATGTCAATTCACATGCGCGCACACACACACAAACAGGTTTATATATATATATATATATATATATATATATATATATATATAGAGTGCCACCAGATTTTTTTTTAACAAGTGAGCAGTTTTTAATCAGTTACACAAACAGGTTTTTTTTTCTATGTTACTTAAAATAAAAAAAATTCTAGTTTAGGAAAAGTTGCTAATATTAATACTGATAAAAATCTTAAAGATTTTTAAGGAATGGTTTTACTTTTTGATGGATAATTTGATAATATGATTTTATTTTTGAAAAAGTTTTTCACATAATAGTTATCTGTAATAAAAAAATTCTTTTACAATGTTAATTACATTTTCCTGACATTCGTTTTGAAAGTTTGTGCTTAGCAATTTTAAAATTTGGTTGTGACACTGATGATGCTGCTATAAATTATTTTATATGTGTTATAATTAGTGTGCTGCCTCATTTTTCAACTAAAGGATTATAAATTAAGGATATTTTGGATTGAATTGCGGAGATAAAATAAATGATTGAAGAATTACAATCAACAAATCAATAAATTCAATTATTAATAGTTAAAAAAAAATGTTACCATGTCAGTGAGTTTTTTCAACAGGGTTATACATAAATTAAATTAATTAAAATTAATATTTTCAATCAATCATATACCTATTTTTTTTATTAAAAAGAAATATTTTTACAAAATATGTAACAGTAAAAGAGTAGTTCACAGAAAAAAAATTGTACTTCGTTAAAAAATTTTATAAATTATAAAAACACAAGTTTTTTAAACTTCATAAAATAATGAATAGCGTACTGTACATATTGTTCTTGTAGCAAAAATTCTACATGTAAAAAATGTAATAAGATTAAAATACAAATAACGATTAATTAAACGTATTTATAAATTATAACATAAATTTAGCAAATGAAATAAAATTTTAGGAAATCCTATTCTAATCTCTGCTGCACTGTAACAATAGTCTCATTCTAATATGAAAAATTGAAAAAAATTATAAAACTTATTCTTTTTCATAACTTTGGCATGATAATTGCATGAAATAAGCGACAAAATGTTTTTTATTTAAAAAATAGACTTTTCAAATTTTTGGAAATTATATCATACAAATTTTCCTGGACATTTTCCGACTTCACCCCCTTTAAATCAATGTTTAGTGACAAAATATATAAAAAAATTTTTTTGCCTAGGCCGCAAAATGACCATTTTGCGTCCTACGGAAAAACTTTAAATGTCTCGGCCTCGGGACAAAAAAATAGTATATTAGACCATGGATGCATATTGATCATTCTAGCTCGTGCAACTTTCGAGGCCTCGCTACGCTCGGCCCCAAAAGTTCGCACTCGCCGAGAATGATCAATATGCATCCTTGGTCAATAATATACTATTTGGAACCGTGGACTCTAATGTTACTATAGCAATCTCCCCTATTTTCCGACCTGACTTTTTCATGTGAGCACCGTTGCGCGGTACTCTCTGAATAAGCGGTTCAATTATTCGTGAAAAATTAAAGGAAGACCGCAACCAGCCTAAACCATTCTTTTTTATCAACAGTTGGTATATTAAAGAATAATTTTAGCTAATTAAAATGTAAAAATTCTTAATTATATTGGTCACCAATGATTGGTGCAATAAAATAAAAAAAATCATTAAAAATGGCAAAATGAGTTTTTTATATTTATGATGTTTTTACAGAGAAATGGAGCAATGTACGGCAAAATTGATAAGAATATTTTCGACTTAATATTTGATAAAAACACGAAAAATTATGTTTTTCTGCGAAGAATTAACAACCAAAAAATTTACTTAGAGATTTTCCTAACTATTTTCCAGCTATCCACCCTCGAAATTCGTGTTCAAGGCACCAAAATATATAGAAAAAACTTTGGTGGAGCCGTGGATCTCTATCGGCTACGGAAACTCTCCTAGCTACCTATATTAGTTATAAATGTCCTCCGTATTCAGGTGGAATACCCCGGTTAAAATGTACATTAAGGTTTGGAAAGATCCTGATGTAAAAGAACCTTTCTAATTTTTTGTGGTTTTTGGTACCAGTCCATAATACAACTTTGTGAACTCTTATGAAAAAAATTGTCATGATTGTCGTTGATACCTTCTGAACTTTTTTGATTCATTAAGTTTTACTAAGGAATAGTAACCTTAATTTTATCGTATTCACAATTAATGAACAATTAAGATCGCTTTAGAATTGAACAGCACTGTAAAGTTTTCAGGAGAAACCTTCTAGATTGTATTTTAAAAAATTCTTCAGAAATATTTGTTACGTTTTATCATCGTATGAATATATTTATTAAATTATTGATAAATAAATGATTATAAATCTATGAGATCATTTAAGAATACGGATGAATCTTTATATTTTCTGTATATTGATTGAAAGGTTAATGAAACTTCACGAACTCTGTGGAAGTAAATCGAGATCAATTATTACAATCTTGTCAAGAGTTTAATAGCTATTAAAGATCCTTAAGAGGAGGTCGAGTATATATGTCCTATTGTAATCAAAAAATTGATTTTTTTACAAAAATTAATAATTTTAGCAAAAAATAAGAGAAAGCCCCATCTTGTATCATAAAAGCAATATTTTCTTTGATTAGGAAAAAATTTTTTATCGATTCGTTTTGAAAAAAAACCTTGAAAAACATAAAATATCGAGGTTTGGATGGACAATTCAGTTTTTCAAAGTTTTCTTTGAAACGAAGCAATAAAAATAATTTTTTCTCATAAGAGAAAATATTGCTTTTATTATACGAGATGGGGCTTTCTTCTTATTTTTGCTACAATCATAAGGTTTTGCAAAAAATTGAATTTTTTATTATAAAAGGATAGAGATATACGACCTGCTATTAATAAAATACCGTGAAAATTATTTATGATTCTCAGTAACGATTTTGAAGTTATAAAAAAATATACATATTATTAAATTTTTTTAACTCTTGAAATAGTTAAGCATACCATGGAATTTTTCGATAGTGGAAATAAAGCCATTTTACACGACTAAGCTATAAATTTTTTTTGTGAATAAATACCATAAATCGCACTGATTTATTAATACTAGGCAATTTTTCAGTTTATTAATAAGTTAATTCCATTAATACTATGATATGCCCTATAAAAATCACTATTCAATATATTAAAAATTCATAAAGAATCTGAAGAAGTCATAATCATATTTTTTGATATATGGGGATATCCACAAAACTTTTAATTCTCTAGTAACAGGTCATATTACAGCTGTTACTGGGTTACCGCATGATGCACATTATTTAAACTAGGTTCAAATCTTTTGTGCTATCCTGTAACTCTATTTCTGATGTATTTTGTAAATGTTTAACAAACGGCGCAGTAGATATTTCTATGAAACATTCATTTTTACACATAAAAAATTACCGTAATTTATCTTATGTGTAAATTTACTTTTTATAGAATTATCTGCTGCGCCGTTTGTGGCACATTTACAAAATACATCAGAAATAGAGTTACAGGATAGCACAAAAGATTGTAACCTAGTTTAAATAATGACCTATTACTAGAGAATTTAAAGTTGGGTGGATGTCCCCATATAATACCATGGTGGTACACATGAAATTGAAAAGGTTCCAAAAATATATAAATTACAATAACTTTTCTGATGAGGATATATTATTCAGATTAATATTATTTTTAAAATTAGATAACATTATTTTTATTTTTAAGAGCATGACGAAGCTTCCAGTCTTCTAATAATATTTCCAATCCCAAGTTATGAATAAACAATGCGTTTAATAACATTTTTTTGCGACAAAGAAAAAATTTGTAAGATTTAACTCGAGTGCGGACAACTCAAGAAACCCACGAAAATACTACATAAAAAGTAATAATACAAACTTTCAATGTAACGTATTTTAAGATTAGGTTTGTCGCGCTTGATATAATTTCCAATCCAAATTCATAAAAAATTTACAAGTTTAAATGATTTTTTATTTTAACAAAAATTATTGTATTAACATAGCTTTAGTGCGGACAAGTCATGATATTTGTTTTTCTCATCCGTGCTGAGTAAATGGCCTATAGCGCATGCGTTTTCGGGGTAGTAAGTAGCTAATAGCGCGCGCTGCGTGCGTTGTTTTTTGAGGGCGTGTGTTTCACAGCTATGTATAATATTATTTTGTATTAAATCACGTAAATACGTTACATTCTGTAAAATAATGTCACGCAAAAGCGTTAACTAATGTAAAATCGCAAAGGTTTATACAAGCGCAGCGCCCTCATACTGTATCTCATCGACCATTTGATGAATTTTATACTCTATCTCGCTTTAACCTCTGACAAAGTAAATTGTATCATCTATTCTTGTATTATTTTTACATTAACGAAATCGTAATTATTCCGTATATACGTGAAATTGGTGAGCTAAAAGTATGTAATTTAATTACAAATAATAGTACCAAAAAGTATTGAAATATACTATTGCGAGTCAGTCGTACGGCAGATATGAGAGAGAGAGAGTCTCGGGCAATGGCGCTACTCGCTACGCTCGTGCGCCAACTTGCCCTCGTGCGCAATAGTCAACTAAACCTTATTCGTTACACAATATACTATTAATTTACGAATTTAAAATGATATTAATGAAATAAAAAAAGCAAAACTCGATTGCTGCAGCTCCAACATCAGATAAATATTACGGAAAGAAACATAATGAATCACCCAAATTCACAATTTTATAAATTACAACTGAATCACTGGAAAAATAGTTGCATACAATAGACTTTTCCAAATTTTATGAGTAACGGCTTATAATTGAAATTTCAATGTCGGAACGATTCGGAAAACTTGAAACATTTATCAATTTTCATTTCATAATAGTTCTTAAACATTCTTTAAAGACCGAAAAAATATTTGTTCCGATTCTTTCAGAAATTTTCGGGTCATTTTAACGAGGATATAACTAATGATGATGTAACAAAATTCAACTGCAATAATCACAAATTTTCCAATCGAAAACGTTTTCATAAATAATTTCCATAACTTTATAATTTCCGCGAAAATAATCATCATCTTCATAATTCTGCAAAAATGACGATTTATATTGACTTTTTCATAAATTCAAGTAACTTATAGAAATTTTCTCAGATTCAATTTACTTGTTTTTGTCATAAAAAGCGAAAGATAATTAGTCTTAAAGCAGACTTAACGTAGGTAAATATTATTTTTTTATATACGCTTTTCTTATGTTCGCCTTCATGTCTGTTTGTTTGTTTGTCTGTCTGTAATCAAATCTTGCGCGCTCGATTTCAGGCACTTTTTGACAGATATAAATTCTGACAATTGGCATAGACTTTGGTCTTGGATGACAATACAATAATCAGTTGTCATTTTGGTATCTGGACATCCAGGTCGATGATAATGGGTGTGAGAAGTCATCTCCGAGGAAGTATAAATGGGGAGGCTTTCTTTGGGTCAAGGCGAGTTTCTCGGGGGTTTTCAGGGTTGCTAAAACCGAATTTGAGATCAAACAATTGCCACAAAGTGATGCACGTTGTCCAGAATACGCATAGGCATCGTCTCCGAGGAAGTACAAGTGGGGAGGCTTTCTCTGGGTCGAGATAGGTTCCCTGGGGGATTTCGGGGCTGCTAAAACCTAATTCGAGGTTTGAAAGTGAATCTATAATGCATAATAATGATTTAGGATGAAGAGGTCGAACTGGAGTACCAAGTCGCCGATAACGGATGTACCTGAGTGTAATCTTCGAAAAATCTGGTTGCAATGTAACTCTAAATGATAATAAAAACAATTTTAACTTAAAAATAGAAAATACAAAATTTTAAAAACATGCTTCAAAAATAAAATACAATAATTGAATAAATAGACTAAAAAGTATAAAATAAATAAATTAACTTTCTTGATACTACTTTTATATAGTTTCATTGCAATAATCAATAGAAAATTTTACAACAACAATTTAAAAAGAAAAGTGTGGTTGCTGAAATTTTTTCTAAAATCTTGTTAAGAAATTATTAAAGATAGTATTAAAATTATTATTGGATTTACTGAAAATCAGTGCACACCCTTTTCTTTTATAATTTTTGTTGTAAAATTTTATCTTGATTATTGCAATGAAACTGTATAAAAGTAATTTTAAGAAATTTAATTAATTTGTTTAATACTTTTTAGTGCATTTTTTCAATTGTTGGTTTTTTTTTAACAACGTGTTTTCAACATGAAAAAAACATTTTTTTATTTAATTATATTATTTCATTAATTAAATAAACTCAAATATCTTCATATTATAATTTGCAAAATGTGTTATTTATTTAACATCAATTGTTGTTTTAAGTATTTATCTAAAGTTTATAGTATTCGAGAAAACAATTCATTACGGAATTCATTAAACAATTCATAGAAAAAAAAATTTTTTTAATTTACATTGTTTCATTTCAACACTTTTATGATTTAGACCTATAAAAATTTTTGTATATGTTTTGTGTATGAAAATATATGATTAATCTGTAACTGAAAGAATAATTTATAGACCACCAGTTATTTTATTACCGCAATTAATATAAATGCAAATCTTTGTACAATAACATAAAACTGGCTGACAATTTTTTGAAAAAATTAGGGAACGTAGATATCTGTATAACATAACCTTTTACTTTGGCATTCCGTACTTTCCTCAATAACGTCATTATAAATTTTCTATTTTGAAGTGAAACTTCTTTAGCGACGGTATACACCTCCCATAAGAGACGTATAAAAAAATTATACGGGAGTGAATTGATTTCATGACGGTACATGCAACGGAACTAATGAAACGGAAGTGTATATACATGAAGGGCGTCTGCGCCTCCTTTATGTAAATCAAGGTACTAGATACGTATAAAGAAAAATTCGCGGGACTGACTTGATGTCAAATGCACAGATAGTGCATGAAATTAATGTTTATGTATTTTTCTAACAAAGTTGGGTTTTGTAAAATTGAATTTTCGTTATAAAGATTATAATTAAATTCATACTTTACAAATTTTAGACCTCGTAAAAATTTAATTCTAGGAATATTATTTATAAAATAAATTCTCAAATCATTCTTACTGGATCAATAAACCTATAAATACATTGTATTTTATTATATTATTCATTGTTTTGTTGTTCACTTTAAGGATTTAAAATGAACAGTGAAGAAAATTCAGTAGATAATACAGATGAATTGCTAGCTAGTTTAAGAGTTGGTATAGATCGTGAACCATTACATGATGATGGAAGTCAGGGAACAGCAAATAATGGTACCCATTATGAGTTATCACGATTGCGTAATTCTACAGGAATTACAAATGTTTCAACGGCGCCTTCTGTTTCATTAAGTGATGAGCAAAAAGAAATGTTAGATGTCTGCTGTAAAACTTGTTATTTGGATGGAAAATTTTTCGAAGCAGATTTGACGAAATCAAATGGCGATAAAATCATAGCAAAATGCATGACTTGTAACCAAATTATTCATGGAAATCTTAAAGTTTCATCAAATTTTTAACGCCATTTAAAGGTTATTGTTTTTACATGTATATGTTATTAAATCAACTAATTTATTTATTGTTATTGTGACTTGCAAAATTTAAAAAGTAAAAATTGTACTTTTTTAAAAATACCTTGATAAGGTCAATATTTAATGGTATGAATTGAAAAAAAATTTTGATGTTTTTTATGATAGTACATTCAAATATAAAGTTAATATTTAGATGAAATATCAAGTATCATGTTTCAATAAATATCTTGTTCAATGATGAATTTTCTCTTATGGATATATAAAATTGAACATTATTTATATTAAAGTTATATACCTTATCAGAAAAAAAGGTCAGCCATGTTGGTAGGTGACAATAATACTAAATTTTATCTGTTATAGTAAACACAGAATAAAATGTTGTGTTCACTTTTTTACAATGTCATCAAATTGCTTTTTTAACACCTAGTCCAAAAGTACCATATTTTCTCCTGTCGTCGAAAATAGAATATGGTATTTTTGGCCTCTTGTTGGAAAATTTGTATTTTCACCTCGAGAGTAAATGAAGAATGACTTTAATTTTATGTGAATTGTCATCCAAGCCAAACAGGAGTTCTTTATTTTTACTCGCTCTAGGTGAAAAATATACTATTTCATACAAAACCAAAAAATTTTAATAATATTAAATGTTTATTTTGTATTAATTTTATGATTTAACATAATTATATTTTTAGAGAAAACATGAAGATAAACTACAAAGCTATCAGCAATATAAAAAATTTTAAAAATTGGATGGTGATGATGAAGATGAAAATGATGTTGTTTATCGACGTGTGACATGTGCTTTTTCTCAAAATACTTTTGATAAAAATGTTGTTGAGTTTTTATTGAGATGTTAAGTCCTGGCTTGCACCAGGACTAAATAAAAATGTGAAAATAAATGTGTACATATATTTAATTATTTAATTAATTGCATTAAATATATATATATATAAATTATGTATGTTTAAAATATTGAATTTATTTATATAATATATAAAGATAGAGAAGTATGAATCTAGTGGTGGAAAAACTCCACCAATATTTAATTGAACAAAATCGCTCTCACGATTGAATAGTATTAAAGGATAAACTTGATTCTTGAAAATGAAGAGTTTATTAAATAATTATATATTCTTACCTTGTCGTATTTCTCAGTAGATTGGTGCTAGGTATGGGCGGACAAATGAATAGGCACAATATGTAATAGATCCTCGAGGTTTATTGATATTTTTTTAACACTTTTAATATAATTGATTTTTATGCGCGTATATATATTTTAATAATTGATACAGGTATATTTAATAATAGCAATTGCTTTGAAATATAAACTTGACGGGCAGTGTAAACGTATTACCAATAAGACACCCGGGGTAATATTCCCAATATCGTTTGTTTCATTTGGTTTTTATACTCATTTTGTTTATGAGATTTATTATCTTTCACATCAATTTTTATTTATAAATTTTCTTGAATTTTAATAATATCTTTTCTTAATTCGCTTGGTAATTTCGTAATACTCGTTGTCGATTTGAACTACTTAATTTTACAATTCTGCTAACTAAAGAGTTTTATTAAACTTCGAGTTTCTTTACTGTTTTGCTTTTTCTCTTATGATCTACTTTTAATTTCGCTTAACAATGAAATAATGCGACTGTTCAATAAGTGAGGAATTTGATTTACCAATGTTAATAAAAAAGATACGTTCATGACGTAACACCTCGGTGCTCAGGAGATTGCATATCAGAAGGATAGGCAATCGAAAAATAAAAGATAGGTCACTTATTGAACATTTACAATATTACGATTAAAATCTTAAATTTAATCAGGAACTGCGTATTCAATCGATGTCAATGGATGCCAATCGATAGAGTAATGCTTATTATGCATTTTGACTCTTGATAGTGTGGTTAACATGATAAATCTGGTTCATGTGGCCTTTGCACCATTCTTGTTTTGTTAATTTTGTAAATCGAATTACACTTTCTTCTGTTTCAAAAAAAAATGATTACAATATGCTTACTAATTTAAATTTTCTGATTAATCAATAACTGCATATTTTAGAATGATAAATTCGAAATAAAAGATACGTCGTGACGTAACACCTTGGAGCTCAAGATGTTGCTTTTCGGTACGAGAAGTAACTAAAGAAAAATTTAAATGTAATAACAATTTTTTTAGTTATTGATCAATTTACATAAATATCTTAAAATCTATTTAAGTAAAATATTTTATTTGAATGTCTCAATTATTCTATGTATCTTTCCATTTTATAATTGCTTAGTAACGTATGAGTATTGGTATGAAAAAAAAAAGAAGATGAAAAATTCTTTAATTATATTGCTATTTTAAATTTGTAATATTTTAAATATGATATGGGTTTTTTTTTTTTTTTTTTTTTTTTTTTATCAGAGATCGCCTTAAATTATTCGTGATTTTAAATTTAAAATATTTTTATAAATATATTTTTTTAATATGTTTATAAATCTTGTATTCTAGCTTATGAGATATTTCGTAACAAAAATAAATAATATGGCATGTGAAAATAATTATAAAATAATATTAGATTTGTCAAAATAATAATAATTGTTCAAGTTCAAATATAAGAGATGTTTGTTTTTTTTTTCAAAAATAACCGTTGGATATAATTTATAGATTCTTATAATTGTTTAAAAATAAAATGAATATATAAGTGAATATTCATTCACTTCCCTCCCGGGTTAAGATAATTGCGCAGGTGACAACCAAGCAATAAGAAGAAAAATTTTCTAAATTCTTATTTTCATATTTTCACTTAATATACTAAATGTGGCTATATTTATTTATTTATCAAACCAAAAGTAAAATCCTATACGTAATATAGTTTACAATGCAAATTCTTACAGAGATGGAACTAGTTTACCTGAACGTAGGTCTGGTATAAAATTAAAATCAACTAAAAATATATAGATTATAGTTATTAAAAATACATAATTATAATTAATGTCAAATATGATTTAGTTATGACAATGATCTAATCATAATTCGTATTAAAATTTTTGTATATATACAAGTTATTGAGATGGATTTTGACATTTATGAGAAGCTATCAGTTTTAAGAAGAGATCTAACATAAGTTGAAAAAGTGAATTTTATTGTTTCATTTTATTTATATATAATAATCGTTAGTAAATTTTTCAAAATTTTCTGCTTTTGTCTGTAATCTGTATGGTAAGTTTAACATAAATCTAACTTAAACGCAAACTGATTGTTTTTAATTGCTTGTCTTATTTTGACAAATATGTGCTCTAAATAGTTTTAGAGTTTAGAATGATGATTGAACATAGTTCTTTCATTCTAAATAGAACTTATAATAAAGTTCATTGTTTTTTTTTTTTTTCACAAAAAATTTTTTCCCAAGTCTCGATAAAGACTTTTTTTATGATAATTTTCTTTTTATTCTTGCAATACATTTTCTAAATAAGTTTTAGAAGTTCAAATATTCATTTGAATATTGATTTATTTTGCATTTGGATGAAAGTATGTAACTTTTCCCCTTCTTTTTTTTTTTTTTAAGATTTTTTTTGTGTGAAAATGAAATCAGTTTTACGAATACATATCAGATAGTATATGTTTGTATACCGTAAATTCAGAGACAAAAGTAGTTGATTAATAAGTAAAAATATAAGATAAAATATACATTTATAAGTTTAATGATAGTTATAACTAAATGTTAGATTTCTTTTACAAGATGTTTCTTTTGAATGAAATAAAAATGAAAGTATAGATAAAAAGATTAATATAAATAAAATTTTAAAGTTTAAATCTTATAATACAATATACGTTTTATAAATAGATAATGTATAAAATGATTTTACATTTTTTATTAAATTATTAGCTAACCTATTGATTTAAATTAATTGATTTCAATTATAGATTCCATTCATTATTTATCAAATCAATTGATTTAAATGTAAATATTTCTTATTATTTAAAATGATTGATTTAAGTTAATAGGCTCCTTAAATCAAAAATCTGTGAATTTTCAAGCCACATTTTGAAAACTTACAGATTCCTCATGTTTTATAAAAATTGTTTATCAATAAAAAATTAATAATATGTATAAATAGGTATATGTAACAATAGATGAATGAATTAGCACGTAACTAGAAAAGATTGCAACATTTTCTCTAACAATAACTAATAACATGAATAAAATTAACAACATTTTTTTTTTCTTTCTTTTTTCCTTTTTCTTTCTGAAACATAAAATAATATTAATTTTTTCGTTCATGTAAAATTAATTTATTTGCATGAACTAATTTTGAGCCACCCTTAAAATCTATAGAGATATTGCTATTTTCGTGGACTTTTAATACTTCAAAAGGTCCAAGGTTTTGATTTTTTTCTAATTTACCTGGTTTTGGCTCTTTTATAAGCCATACTTTATCACCTATTTGAAATTCTACAGGTTTTATGAATCTATCGTGATATAATTTAGACTTTTCTTTTGATAGTATTAAATTTTCACGAGCTATTTTTGCAATATCTTTCATATTTATTAATAATTTTTCTATATAGTCATTAAATGTCTGTAATTTTTCTGATGATTTTAAAGGTTCACTAGATGGTAATCTAGCTGGGTAGGCGAAAACTAGTTCATGTGGTGTAAATTTATGACTTGAATGAACACTAGTATTATAGTTGAATTGTGCAAGTTCAAGCCAATCATCCCATTCTAATTTTTTATCAGCAAAATTTTTTAAATATTCACATAAAGGATGATGAGCCCTTTCTAATGAACCATTAGATTGTGGATGAAAGGCAGTAGTTTCTATTTTTTTAAATTTAAATCTTTTTGAAATAGCTTTTATTAATTTGCCTGTAAAAATTGGGCCTTTATCTGTAAGTACTAGTTTTGGTGAACTAAAAATGCAAATAAATTTTTTTATAAATGCGTCGGCTATAGTCTCTGCTGTTTGATCTTTCAGCGCGACAGCTATTAAAAATTTTGATAAATGATCTTGAATAGTTAATATATATTTATTATTATTTTTAGTTATATTAAGAGGTCCTACTATATCTAGTGAAATTTTATCGAATGTTTTCTCTGGAGTATCTGTTATTATCATAGGTTGTTTTGTTTTATTTCTTTTTAATTTATTTCTCTGACATATTTCGCATTTTTTAATACGATTTTGTATATCGATTTTAAGATTTTCCCAGAAATATTTATTCTTAATTCGATTATATGTTCTATTTACTCCCGAATGACCTCCTAAACTTGAAGAATGATATAGTTCAAAAATTTCATTTCTTTTTTCCTTTTCAACATATTCTGTATTATTTAAGCAAACTATAACTTTTATACTTGTATTATTAAAAATATTGTATAATATTTCTTCGATTTCATTCCAATTTATATTTAATATTTTTATATTTTTGATATACTAAATATAGTACAATTATTTTCAATCAATAAATCTTTTAACGTGTTTAAATTATTTATTAATTTTTCTTTTATTAAAATTGATGATTCTTTTATATTTAAGCACATTATAAAAATTTTTCTCTTTTTATAATTTATTATTTTGATTTCATTATCTTTTAAATCGTTATTTATATTAATATTCTTATGTGAAAAATATTCATCTTGAATCTCATCCAAAGATATCTTTTCATTCGTAATTAAATGTAATATATTATCTTTCCTACTTTGTATAGAATTTTTAGAATATATAATAGTATCAGATTTATTTAAGTAAATTTCTTTTTGTTTCTCGACTTCGTTTTCGACACTTTTAATTTCCTCGTTGGTTATTTCTTTGATTACTTTTTTTTGGTCTACCACGTTTATTTTTAATACGTGTACGTTCTTCGTTTAATTTTTGTATTTTTATTTCATTCGAAGGTATATTTGTTAATTTAATATTTACTTCATTTTCTTTTGCTTTTTGAGCTCTAGTTATCACATTGATTTCTACCGTGTCTATAGGATTTCTAGATAACGCATCACTATTCACATTCATTTTTCCCTTCTTATATATTACATCAAAATCGTATTCTGATAGTTTAAGTCGCCATCTTTGAACTCTGTTATTTTTATCTGCAGATCTAAAAGATAGTAATGGCTTGTGATCTGTTACTATTGTAAATTTATTTCCATATACGTAATTTCTAAATGTTTCTATTCCAAATAATATACCTAATGCTTCTTTTTCATAAGTGTGATATTTTAGTTCAGGACCTTTTAATACTCTAGAAGCGTATGCTATGGGTTTATCTTTCCCGATTTCACCTTGTGATAATATAGCGCCTAAAGCATATCCTGATGCATCTGTAGTGATTATAAATGGTTTATCTAACTGTGGAAATTGCAATAAAGGTGCAGAGCATAGTGTGTCTTTTAGTTTATCAAAAGCCTTTTGTTTCTCTGAATCCCAAGTAAATCTTACATCTTTTTGTAATAATAACGTTAAAGGTTTTGTTATATTAGCAAAGTCATTAATAAATTTTCTGTAATAACCTGCTAAACCCAAAAATTCTCTAATGTTTTTAACTGTTTTTGGTGTTGGAAATAATTTTACTGCATCAATTTTTTTTGGATCTGCCTTGATACCCTCTTTACTTATAATATGACCTAAAAATGTCACTTCATTTTTCATAAAATCGCATTTTCTTGGTTCTAATTTTAATCCGGCTTCCCTTAATTTTGCAGCTACTAGATTAAATTTAATATTATGTTCTTCTTCTGATTTTGCAGCTATAATTATGTCATCTATATAAACATGACATATTTTTTTATTTATTAGCTCACCAAGAGCCGTATTTGCTACCCTCATAAATGTCCGTGGTGAGTTAGTTAAGCCAAAAGATAATACTGTAAATTCAAATCTTCCTAAAGGATGTACACTAAAAGCTGTTTTATATATGTCTGATTCTTTCATTGGTACCCAATGAAAAGCTGAAACCATGTCTACGGTAGTAAAATATTTATTTCCGCCTAAATCATCAAAAATTTCAGTTATAGATGGTATTAAATAAGGATCTGGTATAGTTTTCTCGTTTAATTTTCTATAATCTATAACTAGTCGCCATTTTTCTTTTCCATCAGGACCTGGTTTCTTCTTAACTACAAATGCTGGAGCGTTATATGCGCTTTTAGATGGCCTTACTAAATTATTATCAATTAATTTTTGAGTTTCTGTAATAGCGATTTCTCTTGATTTATGTGGCAATGGAAATTGTTTAACATATACTGGTCTGTTATCTGTTAAATTTATCTCGTGTTGTTCTAAGTTGCATTTTCCAATATTCTCTGCTTCTAACCAAAATATGTCATTATTTTCTAAAATTAAATTTTTTATATTCTGTTCTTTTTCTTCGCTTAAATGATTTAAACTTATTTTACTTAATAATTTCTCTTTACGATCATTTTTTTCTTCACTAATATAATTTATATTTTTATACATTAAATTTTCTTGTAATTTATGAAATTCTTCTTCATGATTATCTAATATAAAATTTGTTAAAATATCTTTTTCCATAAAATATGTTAGAAATTGTTTGTCTTTATCATTAATGTTGAAATTTGTATTTTCTTCAAGTTTTAATAGAAATTGTTCATATTCTATATTCTTATTATTTTTACATTCATCCTTTTCCAAGACACAGTTGATTTCTTTCATAAAATTTTTAATATTTTCATTCTTATTCTGTAGAAATTGTGTAATCGAAAATATGTGATTATTGTCTTGCATTAGCATGATATAATGAAAAACGTTATTAACTGCTGTGTCATTAATTTCGATATTTTCTGTACATAAATTTATCAATGAATTTTTATCGTTTTTATAATCTGTTTGAATAAAGAATTTTTTACCATTTATTTCTAAATATCCCTTGTCTAATCTCAACTTATTTTTCTCAATACATCTATTCCTAAAATACCATCGTAAGGTATTGAAAATTTTTCAGATGCTACGTGGAAATTTGTATACGAATTATTAATAGGAAAAGTGATTAAACCACATGTTTTAACCGGAATATCAGTAATTCCTGACAAATATATTTTAATATTATTATTAATAGAATTTTGTGGTACTAATTTTTCTTTTATGATGTTAAGTTGGGCACCTGTATCTATTAATAATTTGCATAAATCATTTGTATATGGATTTCGTATCTCGATAAATTGCAATGTCTCACCTAGTTTAAATATATAAATTGGTATATTATTATTATCATTAATATTTTCAGTTTTAAATTGTATAATTTTTTTCAATTCATTATTCGTTATATTTTTTTCATTATGTAGTTTTACTGTTGTTGAATCATTCTTTACTTCTGGTTTAAATTCCATTGCATTATGTAATGTTTCTTTTTGTTCGATAATATTAACGTACTCATTATTAGTTTCATTTTCATTAAACTCATCACATACTTCGAAGTCATAATCACTTTCGTGTGTTCTTGCAAAAAATTGAATGTCAATATAATTCTTGAGCGACTTTTGTTGCGAAACTCGTCTTGTACGCTCTTTCCAAGTCGAGTTTATGCGTTTCCCTGTATATGAGCTGATGTGTTTAATTTAGCTTGACATTCTTCCTCTGTGTGATTAATGCTTTTGCAAAATGTGCAAAATTTACTTAACTTGCTTTCTATATTCTTTAATGTAAAGCATGAATCGATTGAATGTCCTAATTTTTTTACAATATGGGCATTGTAAATTTTGATTTCCGTTTTGAGGTTTTTTGTATTGTATTCTTCTACATTCCTCTATATTATGCCCTCTATTTTTGCAATATTTACAAAATTTCGTTTGAATTCGTTGTCCATATAAATTATTATTTCTGTTATTTCCGACAAACATCTTATTCTGATTAAAATTATTTTGACCGATGTTATTATTTCTGCATTCTTTACCTGAGTGACCCCATTTATCACATAATTGACATCGTATTTGATTGCTTGCCTTAGCTTGGTTTATAAATATTTTTACCTTTTCACAATCATTTGTCATATGATTTTTATCGTTACAAAGCTCGCATACTTGTATAGATTTTCTTTCAATAACATCAGTGCAAAAATTTGGGTTGTGTCCATTCTTATTACATTTCCAACATATCTCATATTTTCGTATTATTGGACAATGATTAATTTTATGATTACTTTCTTGACAGTATTGACAATAATATTCATTGTCATTTAATAAATCACACGTGCTTCTTGAATGACCCAATTGATTGCAAAATTTACATATCAATCTTATTTTATTTTTTGTATTGGAGCATTCAAATGATGAATGATTTGGTTCTTTACAGTATACGCAACCTGCTATATTGCAGTATAATGCCTCGTGACCAGTATTTTTGCATATTTGACAACACTGTATTTGTTTGATTTCTTCTTGAAAAATATTACTAAACATAATTTTCTGTTTATTTGGATTCCCTCTTATAGCATTTTGTTTTTCTAACTGTTTTTCTATTTTAATTGCTTCTATCGTTGCATCAGAAAAATTGTCTGCTACTTTCATTTCATATCTTATTTCGTTAACTAGCCCCTGTTTAAAATATTTAAATTCATCTTGATTTAATTGATTAATAAATCGTTCTAAGGTTGCTCTTTCTATTCCAGTCTCGTTTTTCTTTTTATCTCTGATTTTCTCCGTTAATTCTTTTATTCTTGTTATATATCCTTCTACTGGTTCATTAAGTTCTTGTTGAATTTGTTCTAATTTCCCATATAAAGTATATAAATTATCAATTTCAGGATATAATTTTTTTACAATTTTAATAAATTCATCAATTGTATTAATTGTAGTATGTTTCACTGCAGAAGCAATCGCCCCTGATAATTTAAATCTCTGATAGTTCATAAACGATTTTTGTTGATCAGCATCTAGTAATTCCTTAGCAAATTCTAGTTTTTCAATATATTTGTCTACAGATATGTTTTTACCATCAAAATCAGGAACTAATCTTGTAATTTCTTTTAATGAATATCCTGGTTGCGCCATGTTTATATTCTCAATAAAATTTACTAAGTCGTCTATTGTATTATTATTATTATTATTATTAATATTGTTATTATTATTGTTGTTATTATTAGGATTATTTATAATATTTTCTCCGATTCTAATACCCTCAATTTCTCGAAAACTTTCCTGTTTAATAGAGATATTTAAGTCGTCGTTTAATGTTTCGTCGATAGTTGTATTATTTTCTAATGAAATTGTCACGTTTTTGTCTGTTGTATTGGTGTTATCAGCTAAAGTAATATCTTTTTCGTTTTCAATACCTTTTATTTCTTGATATCCTGTTTGTTTAAATGAAAATTCCTGAGTATCGTTAAGTGATGTATTATTTTCTGATAAAATCGTCACGTTTGTCGCTAAAGTATATTTTTGTGTAAAACTATCTTCTTTATTATGGCTTTGTTTCGTCTCAGTAATTTGTGAAAATGTTTTTGGAATTGTGCCTGTATATTTATTTAATAGCGTATTTTGTTCATTTGAATTATCTGTATTAAGATTTGATTGAACGTCCGTAATTATATTTGAGAGATTATTCTCAGATGTTTCTTCTAAGGTTGTATTTGAAGTATTATTATCAACTGTTTCGTCTAAAGTTTTATTTGAATTATTACTTTCAATTGCTTGATCTAAACTTTTAGTCGGAGAGCGTGTAATTTTAGTGCTTTTGCGAAACGGACTAATATTTTCGTAGATATGTTCTCCTAAAACTGCTTGTCTAATATGATTTCTAATTCTTTCACGAATAACATTAATATTTTCGTCTTTTTTAGTAGGTATATTAAATTTTTGACAAATTTCAGATAATTGTAATTTAGAGTATGATATTACCCACTGTGTTTTTCCTTCTTTTATATATTTTGCTATCTGATCAAAATTTATTTTATTCATTTGAAATCTTCATTATTTACTTAACAATGAAAAATTTTATTTATTCAAAATATTAAATTTTGTACATAAAATTGTAAGGTTTAAAAATTATAAATATTGCTGGCTGTGTTTCTCTCTTTTTTTTTTTTTTAAATGCCGTTTGTAAACATACGTTATTAACAATTCTTTGACACTGACCTACTATTCTTATATAAACGTAAAGAATTTTGCTGATCTATGTTTTGAAATTTGACATTAACTCACTGCTGTTATACCTATACGAGAGCGTACGGTAAGAAAAAAAAATTTTTGCTGAGCTTGTATTTTCAAAGTTCAATACACTTGCAATGTTTTGATGACAACTGTCTATGCAGTCTGTTTACTTTATTTTGGTATCTTTAAATATACTTTATATTCTTTTCATAAAAATTTATATGTTTTTAGTATTATTTAATATAACTCAATATTTTAAATGATATTGAATTTTTACTGTTTAGTCAACTTTCCTTTTTATTTCTTTTATTAATCGTGAACTTGAAATTTACTTCACTTTTAAAATTAAATTATTATGCAAAAATTATTGATATCTGGTGTAATTTCTCAATGCACTAATTAAATGATATTATTTGAAATCAGTTTATAAAAGAATTTGTAATTTTTACTTGATTTCTTATAATTATTCTTGCTAAAATATAGATTTATTTATTGATTTGATGATTTTACATTTATTAACAATTTTTTTATGTAAATTGTATTATATGATTTTAAATCGCGCAATTTCGCGTATATAAAAATTATTTCAATTACGCACCATGCGTATAATATATTAATTTTATTTTTTTTTTTTACACTATTCGTATTTAATGATACACTTCGTGTTTAATAATTTATTTTTAATAACACTATTCGTATTTGATAATACACTTCGCGCTTAATATTTTATTTTTAATGGCACTATTCGTATTTGATAATACACTTCGCGTTTAATATTTTTATTTTCGATGACGCTATTCGTATTTGATAATACACTTCGCGTATAATATTTTTATTTTCAATGACGCTATTCGCTTTTAATAATGCACTTCGCGTTTAATTTTATGTATATTTATTTGATTTGTGCCTTTAATATATAATATTTTATTTGACGCACTTGGCGGTTAATTAACACACTTTTGAACACTGTATTATAAGCCCTTTGAATATATTTTTATGCACTTTATATATATATAGGTAAAGAATTATAAATTTTCTTTGATTATCCTTCAATATTTTCAATACGATTTTTCAATTAAAAAATTTGTACCGGAACCAAAATGTTAAGTCCTGGCTTGCACCAGGACTAAATAAAAATGTGAAAATAAATGTGTACATATATTTAATTATTTAATTAATTGCATTAAATATATATATATATAAATTATGTATGTTTAAAATATTGAATTTATTTATATAATATATAAAGATAGAGAAGTATGAATCTAGTGGTGGAAAAACTCCACCAATATTTAATTGAACAAAATCGCTCTCACGATTGAATAGTATTAAAGGATAAACTTGATTCTTGAAAATGAAGAGTTTATTAAATAATTATATATTCTTACCTTGTCGTATTTCTCAGTAGATTGGTGCTAGGTATGGGCGGACAAATGAATAGGCACAATATGTAATAGATCCTCGAGGTTTATTGATATTTTTTTAACACTTTTAATATAATTGATTTTTATGCGCGTATATATTGTAACCTTCCTTCCTATTATTTAGTTTAATTATTATTTATTTTAATAATTATCCTATTTATTGAGAGCGCGGCTGTCTCATTATAAATGACGATTCGTTTTAGAGAATCGTTACAAGCTAGCGCACCATGCCTAGCTTGTGCAGACTCTTTGTGTGTTTTTGTTGTTTTGTTAAAGTCGTTTATAGCTAGGACGCCTTGCCTAGCTATAGCTGACTTTTAAGATATATTTGTTAGTATTATTTATGATTATTATGTGAAAAGCCCGTTATTATTAAGGACCAAATGCCTTAATATTCGGGGCTTTACACCGGGTTAATTGGATGAGGGTATATCTTGGAAAAGCTCTTTATTAACAACTTAAATTGAATCAATGTACAATGCAAAAACTAAGAGTAATCTCGCGCTTAATAAAGAAATACTTGCTTGTAGCACGTGTCAGGCCATTCGCCACTTGTGCTACGAGCAAGCGTGTCTTCACACCAAGAGAGCTGATCCAAGAGTGCCAGAGTCGCGAGCTCCTCGCACTCTTTGCTTCAGCTCTCTTAGGTCTCTCTCCCACTCTTCTATCTTAATAGAAGAGAGGGAGAGTCGCCGTATATTTTCAGCGGTACTTACACATGCAAACGCGTGTACGTATATACGCGCGCTTGCATGTTCAACCACTTTGGTCTTTTTGGGTGTTTGCGCGCGCATCTTCCAGTATCGTACGGTTTCAGGGCCGTACATACTCGGGCGCTCACAATATATTTTAATAATTGATACAGGTATATTTAATAATAGCAATTGCTTTGAAATATAAACTTGACGGGCAGTGTAAACGTATTACCAATAAGACACCCGGGGTAATATTCCCAATATCGTTTGTTTCATTTGGTTTTTATACTCATTTTGTTTATGAGATTTATTATCTTTCACATCAATTTTTATTTATAAATTTTCTTGAATTTTAATAATATCTTTTCTTAATTCGCTTGGTAATTTCGTAATACTCGTTGTCGATTTGAACTACTTAATTTTACAATTCTGCTAACTAAAGAGTTTTATTAAACTTCGAGTTTCTTTACTGTTTTGCTTTTTCTCTTATGATCTACTTTTAATTTCGCTTAACAATGAAATAATGCGACTGTTCAATAAGTGAGGAATTTGATTTACCAATGTTAATAAAAAAGATACGTTCATGACGTAACAGAGAAATCAACTTTCTCTTCGTCTAGTTGAAGATTCAGCTTTTCAAAAAATATTTAATGGTTGTATATTTTATATAATATTTTTTTTAATATATTCATGAATAACATTTTATTTAAAATATTTAGATTTCAAAATTAAACATGGTGACGCTCCGTTAAAGCATTTGACTCGTTA
The DNA here is from genome assembly GCA_017163975.1 of Anastatus disparis. Classification (NCBI taxonomy): domain Eukaryota; kingdom Metazoa; phylum Arthropoda; class Insecta; order Hymenoptera; family Eupelmidae; genus Anastatus; species Anastatus disparis. Next base: position 3,443,978 of record JAFFSR010000292.1, on the reverse strand, counting down.
TACTGCTGGAAAAAAAGTTGATGATTTATATTATAAACAATTAGACAAGATTAAAATGGCTTTAGCTAATGCAAACCATGTCTGTACAACAGCAGATATTTGGACTGGGTCGAATAGAAGATTTTTAGGTGTAACTGCTCATTGGGTAAGATAACATGTTATTCACATAAAGTAGTTAAGAAATTACAATAAAATCAAAATTATTTCTATTTGCAGATTGATGATATATCTTTGGAAAGAAGATCAGCAGCTTTAGCTTGTAGACGATTTGAAGGATCGCATACCTTTTCCAATATAGCAGAGCAACTATCTATTATCTATTCGACTTTCGAGCTGACTATTGAAAAAATTGTATCTACAGTTACGGATAATGGGAAAAATTTTGTTAAAGCCTTTAAAGAATTTGGAATAGAAAATCCAGAAAATTATTTTCCAGGTGATTTAAATTGTTATCTTAAATCAATTGTATTAAAAATTAAATAAATAGACATTTAAATTATTGGATGAATATAATCAATTCTTGAATTAAATTAATATTAAATAATAAAGTAAATTAATAACTGTCAATTATCGGTAGATTTTCTTTAGATTTTATAATTTCTCATGAAACAAAATTTAATCAAACAAATCTAAATTTATTAAAAAAGTTAATTTTGCTTAAAAGTTATAAATATAATAAAAAAATTAAAAAATTGAACTTCAAATTTATATGAAAAATCTTTATAAAATCTTAATAAATTTTCAAATTATTATATAAAAATTATTGCAGATGAGGATTCAAATGATTCTGAAGAGGAAATGGAAGAGTTTGAAGAAAATGATGGCGAAGAATCACTGTTTATGAACAGTAACGATAATGTAAATCCTGTAGAAGACGAAGCAATATTTTCAAATATAACACTATCTCGTCATTTTCGATAGGTCAGCCATACCTTGAGTTTGATTGCAACAAAAGATCTTGTAGACGCAATTAACAGAGTTCCAAATATTAAAAAGTGTCATAAATTTGTCATGGAAAAATGCCAACAATTATGGAAATGTTTAAGATCACCAAAAAAACGAGAAGAAATGAAAAAAATTTTTGAATACAGTTTACAGAGGCCCGTTATAACAAGGTGGAATTCTACGTATGACGCCTTTAAACAAATCATTTCGTTAAAAGAAAAAATTGATGATGAAAGAATTCATGACATGTTGGAACCTAATAAAATCTTAAGAAAAAAAGATTCTGAATTTATTGAAGATTATTTGAAATTGTGTCAACCCCTGGCTTCAGCAATCGATATTTTATAAGGAGAAAAAGATTGTCATTATGGTTATCTTTTACCAACATTGTTGACTATCCGAAAAAAATGGAATACTTTATCGGCAAATAGAAGTTTGTCTATGTGTGAGCCACTGTTGAAATATTTAAAGGAAGCTTGAGACAAAAGATTTCATGATTTTTTAAAAATCATTAACAATGGCGAATTAGCAGCTATAGCAGCACTCACGCACCCCAAATTTAGAGCAAAATGGATTTCGTGCTTTGATAAAAATACACAAGCAAAAATAAAAAGGCTTGTTGAGGAATTGGTTAGGCCTAAAAAGCCGGAATCAGCTGTTCCAGATAATGAGGATACTGAAGACACGTTTTTTGATTTTGATGATGACAGCTCACATGCATTGCTAAACACGGCTTTTGCACCTCAAGAACAAGAAGAAAATGAACTAATGAGGTTTTTAAATGAAAAAACGATGTCTTTGGAGTCTTTAAATAATTTGCCAGTTGTTAAAAGCTTATTTTTGAAATTTAATACCACATTACCTTTTTCAGCTCCAGTAGAAAGATTATTTTCTTATGCTACTTTAATGAACATGCCAAAATTTAATAGATTGTCCGATATTGAATTCGAAAAACGAGTACTGTATAAAGCAAATGGACTCAAAAGTTATTTGTAAGGGTATAAAGCTTTGAACTTAATAATACATATTTTATTATTTTTATGAATAAGCAGAAAGTTTAATAATTTATAATTGAATATTTATAATTATACAGAAACATTTTTTATAAAAGCAATCTTTCAATATGAATAGGTAAAAATTTTTTAAAATAATAATCGCGATATTCAAAATCATCGAAAGATTTACATTGGCTGAGTAATCGCCACTTCATAAATTCTTTTAAATGTTTCATATCAGAAAATAATCGCGATATTATGAAATATGTGTAAGCTTACATTGGCTAAGTAATCACCACTTCATAAATTTTTTTTTAAATGTTTCATATTAGAAAATAATCGCGATATTATGAAATATATGTAAGCTTACATTGGCTGAGTAATCGCCACTTCATAAATTCTTTTAAATGTTTCATATTAGAAAATTATCGCGATATTATGAAATATATGAAAGCTTACATTGGCTGAGTAATCGCCACTTCATAAATTCTTTTCAAATGTTTCATATTAGAAAATAATCGCGATATTATGAAATATATGAAAGCTTACATTGGCTGAGTAATCGCCACTTAAAAAATTCTTTTCAAATGTTTCATATTAGAAAATAATCGCGATATTATTAAATATCTGAAAACTTACATTGGCTGAGTAATCGCCACTTGAAAAGTTATTATTTAAACTCTTGTGTTAAATATGCAATCATGATATTAAAAATTAACCAAAAATGTACATTGGCTGAGTTATCGCCACATATAATATTGTAAATTTTTACCAGCATGAAGTAAATAAATAATTTAAATAAATGACATGAAAAAAATTGTTTTATTGCTTTATATAAGGTCACATCGTATAGAAAAAATTCAGAAGTCATGCATAAACAGCTATAGAGAACCTGTGTATTTATGAGCCCACATAATTAATATTCGATGTATCCATAGTCCATACACAATATGCATAAATGCGTCTAATTATGTAAATCTTATTCATAGTCAATATATTATCTCCATTTTAATTTATTTTTTTTATTCGAAAAACCAATTTTCTTATTAGCAAAGGACAGAAATATGATTCTTCCTCTTAAAATATATCTTCATTTTCTATAATTTTGTAATAGTATTAGATATCTCTAATGATTTCAAAGATTTATGTCTATTAAGGAAATAATATTTATAATAAATGATGTTTAAAAATATTACTTTTTATTTTTGTGAAAAATCAAAGTTTCATGATTTCATGTAAATAGCAAGAATGTTTATTGTTCGGTTAAATAAACAAAAATGTTAAAGATTTAATAAAAATTATATGTAAATGCATAAATAATTCAGAATTTCTTTATCTTTGGAATTTGACTTATATAGATTTTAAATGATCAAATTCAAATAAAATGAATTACTAATATGATTTCTTAACTTTCGTGGTAAGTAAATAATTGCTAAGATTCATAAATTCTCAAATTTTTTAAATAATAGCGCTTATTACCTGTATATCGGAATGATGTTTGATGAAAAAATGTTAAAATTATTCACTAATTACAATAGTAATATGCTTTCTCGAGGTTAAATTTCGCTGGCATTATTCGAACGAAAAATTCATAAATTAGTAGGGATAGTACCGCAAATTTATATGCGAGATAATTTGTATGAATGATCTTTATGTATGGGTATCGACTACGAGTAAATCAACATATTTCATGGAACTTGCATGAATCTTAAACAATTGTTCTTTTAAAATCTTTTTATTTCCGAGTATTCTCCGACCTAATCAAACAACCTTAGAATCGAAATCTAAAAGAATCTCCAAGTTTCATTTGACGTAGTCCCTGCAAATGTCTGTAAACTTCATAATCGGTATGGAAAATTTCAAAATTCCTTCATATAGACGATTTCCAGGTAGCCAGGATCACCTGGATATTGTGAGATGTCATCTCGGGAAACGTTCGTGTTATTAATAAATAATGGCTAAATTTCAAAAGATATTCTTGTAGACAATGTTTATCTTACTCGGAACATCCATGTTTGGCTAGATAACATTTGAAACAACTTCAAAGTAATTATTAAACTATAAGTTGAATTTCAAAAGTTTTAGCTGTAGATGATGTTTAAGTTGTCATTAACACCTAGGTATCCAAAGACGGCGATCGTGGGTACCACAGCATAATAAATAAATATTTTTTAAATATTGTCTACATCGATAAAATAAAGTATGTATATATATATATATATATATATATATATATATAAAGTTAAATATGTGTTTGTATGTGTGAGCGTGTGCGTGCGCGTATGAGTTGAAATTAAATGTTCCATATAAACTTGAATAAACCTGTGTGTGTACGTGCGATTCTACATGAAATATCCCTTATCTATATATATATGTTTATATCATGCTTGTCAGTCGACATGAAAAGTCCCACGTACATGAACGCGTGTGTGCATGCATGCAAATTGACATGAAACGTCTCATATATATAAACCTAAGGGTACTTAGATAGGTGTGTACAAGTTGTCATGAAATGTCCCATATATATATATATATATATATATATATATATATATAAGAAAAACCTGTGCTTGCGAGTACGTGCGAGTTGACATGAAATGTCCCATATATATATATATAAACAAAAAAATTGCGGGTGAACGTGAGCAATTTGATATGAAATGGACAACATATACATATGCAAAAACCTGTCTGTAAGGTAGTACATGAGTTGACATGAAGAGTCGCATGTATATAAAAGCGTGTATGCACGAATGCAAATTGACATGAAACGTCCCATATATGTAAACCTGAAGGAACTCGGATAGGTGTGTGAGAGTTATCATGAAATGTTCCATATATATAAAAAGCCTGTGATTATGAGTACATACGACTTGACATGAAATGTCCCATATAGATATATATATATATATATATATATGTATAATCCTGTGTGTGTGTGTGTATGCGCATTGGCATGAAATGTCCCATATGTATAAACCCGTATGTGCGTGCGGTGAAATTTACAAAAAAAATCCCATGTATATTAACGTGTGTGTGCATGAATGAAAATTGACATGAAACGTCCCATGTATGAAAACTTGAGAACTCGGATAGGTGTGTGAGAGTTGTCATGAAATGTTCCATATATATAGATAAGCCTGTGATTATGAGTACGTACGAGTTGACATGAAATGTCCCATGTATATTAACATGTGCGTGCATGCATGCAAATTGACATGAAATGTCCCATATACATGAACCTGTGTGTGCGTGCGTTATAATTGACATGAAAAATCCCATGTGTATTAAAGCCTGTGTGCATGCATGCGAATTGACATCAAATGTCTCATATATATAAACCTTTGTCTGCTTGTGTTTCAATTGACACGAAAAATCCCATGAATATTAACGTGTGCGTGCATGCATGCGAAACGACATGAAACGTCCCATATATATATATATATATATATATATATATATATATATATCAACTTGTCTGTATGTGTGCGTTTGGGTCGACACGAAATGTTGCATATATATGAGCCCAGGTGCGTATGTATGTGCGCGTCCACATATGTTTTTCTATATACATATATATGGTAAAAATTCCTTAGTACGTTTAATTAAAAAGGAATTGTGGAATTTTTAATTAAAGCCCTCGAATTCACAAATCATAATCATAACTGACGCTCTTTCAATTCACGATTAAATTTTGATTTCTTAATTGAAATTTATTTAATTAAGAATTCCTTTTGATTTTGGAATTCAAGCCCTTTCAATTCACGATTACATTTTGGTTTCTTAATTGAAATTTATTTAATTAAGGATTCCTTTTGATTTTGGAATTAAAGCCCTTTCACTTCACGATTAAATTTTGATTTCTTAATTGAAATTTATTTAATTAATAATTCCTTTTGATTTTGGAATTCAAGCCCTTTCAATTCACGATTACATTTTGATTTCTTAATTGAAATTTATTTAATTAAGGATTCCTTTTGATTTTGGAATTAAAGCCCTTTCAATTCACGATTACATTTTGATTTCTTAATTGAAATTTATTTAATTAAGAATTCCTTTTGATTTTTTAATTAAAGCCCTTTCAATTCACGATTACATTTTGATTTCTTAATTGAAATTTATTTAATTAAGAATTCCTTTTGATTTTTTAATTAAAGCCTTTTCAATTCACGATTAGATTTTGATTTGTTAATTAAAATATTTTTAATTATTAATTTAAAAGGAATTGTTAATTAAATAAAACTTTAATTACGAATTCAAAAAGGATTTGTGAATTAAAATTTATTTAAAGCTCAAAATTATTTAAATATTTGCAACCCTGTATAAAATATTAGAAATAATATGTATATCAAATTTAATATATTTAAATATACAAAAAAATATTACTTATACTTACTATTAAACAGTATTTAGAAATTAAAAAATTTTTTGATTTATAAATTTAGAATATTAAAAAAATTGTACCTGTTTTTATTATGACTAAAAATTTTGAAAACTGAAATTAAAAAATTTTTTATATATTATTCTTTTTTTTTGTCAATATACTTGGAATTTTTTTTATTTTTTTGTTCTAATTTTTGTAAATATTGTAAAATTATTTAATATAATTGTTTATAAAATTTTATATAATGTTTTACTTACTTTTATAAATAAAAAATAATATTTCTGGAAAATACTTCTTGGAATTTTTATATGTAATATTAATTATATATACATAATTCATACATATATTTTGTATAAAAATAAATTATTTTTTAATTATTTATATTTGTAGTTAATGGTATATAACATTTAAAAATTGGAAATAAAAAATTTTTAATATAAATTTATATTATAAAAAATATAATACCTTTTTTAATGTTTTTATATTATATAAACTGATCATAATTTTTAATTTATAAACCGATTTTTTTTTTACTGCAAATAAATATTTTATAGTTATAAAAAATAATTTTATAATTATGAATTTCTAAGTAAAATATTATTCACGTGATTTTTTAGATGCCTTTTTGATTGATCTGATTAAGTAAATCAAATTTACACAACAAAATGAAATTTAAAAATCAATTAATCGTTAAAATTAAATGAAATGAATTAATAAAAATGGTAAAAATTTAAATAAATTATTTATAGAAAATTTCCGTCTAAAGAATTTTATTTATTTTTGATGTATCATCTAAATTATTTTGAATATAAATATTATTAAAAGTTTTACATCTTGACAAAGCAACGTATAATTGACCATGTGAAAACAATGGTCTTCTTATAAATAAGCCTACATTATCGAAACTTTGACCATGTGATTTATTTATAGTTATTGCAAATGCTAATATAATTAGAAATTGTTTCCTGTAAAGAATAAATGGTAATGAAGAATTATTTCCTGTATTTAAAGTAATTTTCGGAATAAAAACTTTTTTTCCACTTTTATCGCCTGTTATTATTTCAGCTTCAATATTATGTTTATACAAATTTATAATTTTCAATCGTGTACCATCACATAATCCTTCCGATATACTTAAATTTCTTAACAACATTACTATAGCATTAACTTTTAAATTAATTTATGAGGTGGTAAACCTTCTTTAATTTTATTTCAAAATTCTATTTGGTAATTCAAATAAATGTTATCATCAGTTTGATCAACACCTTTATGCGTAGCGTAATCAATACTATAATATGTTTCAGTTTTTCCATTTAATGAATTCAATACTTTTTTATTTAAATTATTAATATCTTCATTATGAGGAGCTAATATAATTTTTTCTTTGCAACAATTTTTATTAATATTAGAATAAATTTTAGAACAAATATCGTTAGTTTGTAATTTGTTTGGAATTATGTAAGGGTTTATTTTGCCATCACCAATTTGTAATAGAAATGAAGCAAATTTTTCATTTTTAGATCGAATATTTTTTGTTAATTCTGATATACTAAAAAATTGCCATAAATATGAACTTTTTATTGTTTCTTCTATAATTGAATTTCTATTTTCATGTTTAACAACTGGTAAAATTTGTCGAAAATCACCACCTAAAATAATTAATTTTCCACCAAAAAGAAAATTATTATTACAAACATCTTTTAATGTATCATTAACTATTTCTAATGCTTTTTTTGGAATCATTGATGCTTCGTCCCATATTATTATATCAGCTTCTCTTAATTTTTTTTTATCTGATTCTTATTCTAAAAATGCATTTTCAATTGTATTTAAATTTAAAGGTAATCTAAAAGTCTTATGACTTGTCATTCCTTTAGGTAATAAAGTAGATGCAATACCAGTCCAAGCTATAGACAAAATTTTTTTATTAATTGATATAAAAAAAAATATTAAATTCTTATATAAAAAAGTTTTTCCTGTTCCTCCAGGACCATCAATAAAATATATTTTGTTATTATCTTTTTCAATTAAAATTTCAAAAATTAATTTTTGTTCAGCGTTTAATTTATTATACATTAATCTAAAATTTTTTTTGCTTTCTATTTCATCATGATGATTATTATTCAAAGTAATTAAATTTATTTTTGGTTCAGGTAAACCAAAATCTTTACAAGACATATGTTCATTAATAAAAATATTATTAAGTTCAAATAAAGCATTATTTTCTTTATTTTCATTAAAATCTTCAACAAAATAACTAGTAGTGGAGGTTGGCGCGCTTGCGCACAGGGGGCTTGCGGAGTTTCCATTTTACCATGTTTGATGTCATTTATTCTTTTAAGCAATAATTGTATATTTTATAAAATTTATCATAAAAATTATTAACTTAATATGTTTGTTCTATATATTTAAAGTAAAAGCAGTAGGTGCAAACAATAAAAATTAGCACAGACTCTCTCCGCCTCACTCTTATACTCGCACATCAAGCATAAAAATCTACGTTGTGCTGTGCGACTCACAACGAAGATGGATATATGCGTATACCATATCATAGTATACGAGTAATTTGTTATCCTCGTTACAAGTGGTACACTTGATTCATTAGATACCCATTATGAAATAATTCAAAGTAATAATCAAAATATTAAAAAACATTTATCTAGTTTAAAATATAAAAATTATAATGTTAAAAGAACATTTTGAATTTCAAATAATTTCAATGTATTAATATCTTTTACAGTTACTTAGAAGTGGAGGTTGGCGTGCTTGCGGAACTTCCATTTTACCATGTTTGATGTCATTTATTCTTTTAAACAATAATTGTACATTTTATAAAATTTATCATAAAAATTATTAACTTAATATGTTTGTTCTATATATTTAAAGTAAAAGCAGTAGGTGCAAACAATAACAATTAGCAAGAAGCTTTTTAAATGATGAAATTTGAATGAAATTGAGGATCAAAGAGGATGAGCTAAGGAGCAGCTAAGGAAGAGCAACGAAAACGTAAAATAACACAAAAAAAAAGGTAAAATTTGAGGATTTACCCGAGGAGGAGTAAAAATGACCTAAAATAACGTAAAAATAACGGAAAAAAATGATGGATTTTTTGAGGAAGAGAGAGGGAAGAGAAAATGAGGGCATGAGGAAACTCAAAAGAAGAGAAAAAGAAGAGGGGTGGAAGGGAAAAGAAAAAGAAAAGGAAGAGGAATAAATAACGTAAAATAACGTAAAAAAAAGGGAAAAAAAGAGGATCAAAATTAGGTAAGAGGACGAGGAAAAAAAGAGAAGGGGAGGACCTTGGTCGTAGAAATTTTCCTTACAACTATAGAATATAGATAAATATTTATATCAACTTGTCTGTATGTGTGCGTGTGGGTCGACATAAAATGTTGCATATATATATAAGCCCAGGTGCGTATGTATGTGCGCGTCCACATATGTTTTTCTATATACATATATATGATAAAAATTTCTTAGTACATTTAATTAAAAAGGAATTGTGGAATTTTTAATTAAAGCCCTCGAAATCACCAATCATAATCATAACTGACGCTCTTTCAATTCACAATTACATTTTTGTTTGTTAATTAAAATATATTTTTCTCATCCCCTGGCGAAAAGTCTGCGAAATTCCCTCCCCCCCCCCTATCTCGCCGAGAAGTAGCCCATTAAATGCTAAGCTGAGTTGCGCACTAAACTTGTGCGCCGATTCAGAGACCGCTGGCTAGCTCACTCTGTCTCTCTCGCACTCAGATACTTATCCATGCAAAACTTTACTGCTACATTCACGAAGACACTCTTTTTACACGATATATCAATTTATGTATGAAAAAAGCGTGTAATATAAATTTTTCTAATCCCGCTCTCGGCGGCTGATTGATACAAGCATCACAGTATACGATACACATACTTTGTTCACAAACACATTGAAACGACCTCGTCGCTAACTAGCATCGTAATGACAGCATAAATACAGCGACGTTAAATAAAATTAAAAAAAAATAATATTATTTATTTATTATTATTTAAATTTCACGTGCACTTTTTACATTTTATCAAATATAATATTTCTACACAAATTCTTTTTGTAATCTTCAATTTAGATTACAAAATATTCAAATAGAATTAACGTTAAGATATGCCGAAAAGAAAAGAAATCACCATGTGTATATATAGATATATATACTAACTGTGATATAGATAACTTTTACAAACAACGAATTATAAAATTGCTTCAATACCGAGTTTGATATTATTTAATGAATTATTATCTAACAGTTTAAAAGACTTGATACGTTGGGCTCGCTTGCTTTCTTTCTCTTTCGCACTCGCACGCCGCTTCTTCCTCACTCGAATAAACGCTAGTGCGCAGGTCCACTACTCGATGTGCTGACGCACTAAAGCCGCAATAATTTTAATGAATTTGTATTCATTTTTGATAAATAAACATTTATTGTTGCGCAAACTTTTCGCCGGGAATAAGAAAAAATCGTATATTCACCTCGGGAGAGAAGTTGACCATCAATTGCTCGCGTATTTGCCCCCTCGCTGCGCTCGGGGGCAAACCATACGCGAGCATTTAATGGTCAACTTCTCTCCCTTGGTTAATAATATATTATTAATTAAGAATTCCATTTGAATTTTTAATTTAAGCCTTTTCAATTCACGATTACATTTTGATTTCTTAATTGAAATTTATTCAAATAAGGATTCCTTTCGATTTTGTAATTAAAGCCCTTTCAATTCATGATTATATTTGGATTCCTTAATTGAAATTTATTTAATTAAGAATTCCTATTGAATTTGTAATTTAAGCTTTTTCAATTCACGATTACATTTTGATTTCTTAATTGAAATTTATTTAACTAAGGATTCCTTTTGATTTTGTAATTAAAACCCTTTCGATTCACGATTACATTTTGATTTCTTAATTGAAATTTATTCAATTAAGGATTCATTTTGAATTTTTAATTAAAGCCCTTTTAATTCACGATTACATTTTGATTTCTTAATTGAAATTTATTTAATTAAGAATTCCTTTTGATTTTTTAATTAAAGCCTTTTCAATTCACGATTAGATTTTGATTTGTTAATTAAAATATTTTTAATTATCAATTTAAAAGGAATTGTTAATTAAATAAAACTTTAATTACAAATTCAAAAATGATTCGTAATTCAAATAATTTTTAATTATTTTTTTTGCAACCCTATTTCTTCATCGCTGCTGTCTTCTCCTTCTTTCGTACTCCAGTATTCATTTTCATCGTATGAAGAATTTTCCAATGAATCATCACTGCTTTCATTTGATGAATTTTCAATTTCTTCGTCACTTATTATACACTTACGTTAATAATAGATTTAATTATACATTTTATTATTTTCTTTTAATTTTATTCAAAATCTGTATATTTGCTACTAATGCGTTGCTTATTGGCAACGATTTTTGGTGTGTGTAAACAAAGCACATTTAACGTACAGTATTACTTGTACCATTGGCCGAAACCGGAATTCAAACCAACGAATATGCGAATCCATCGCTATACCAATCGAGCAACCAAAGACCCTGGACATTTATTATTCTCTCAATTGATTTATGAATAATTAATTAAATTAATTCATTATTAAAATTTTTTACTGAAATAAAAAAAAATATTTACAGAAAAATATATGCACGCACAAAAAAAATTTTAATGTTTTAATTATTGATTAAAATTTTGTTATTGTTTTCTCTATTTTTAGTTTGTATCAGATTGTATGTTAATATTTCTAAAATAGGAAATTTAGTAATTGATATTGAATGAAGAATCAAATTGCTTAATCGAATAAATATCCAACTGTATCACAGCTTTCACTACTTAAAGAGCGGTTCAATAATTATTTTAATTTTTAGTATTGAATTTCATAATTTAATTATTCCTTTCTGTATTTTTGTTTTTATTGAATTGTAGAGGTTAATATTTTAGAGATATAGAAATTCAGTAATTAATGTTGAACAAAGAATTGAATTGCTTAAATTTTACAATAGGTGCCCGATCAAATCAGGACTTTCATTACTTAAAGGGCAATAATATAATAATTTTAATTTCTAACATTGAATTTCATAATAATCACCTAATTATTCATTGTTTTTAAAATGTTTATGTTGAAAATATTTATGTGAATAAATTGAAAATTATTATTTTCAAAGCCACTATAGCTTAGGTAATGGTTATGAAATTCAATACCAAAAAAATTAAAATTATTATATAGTGGCTTTTTACATACTGAAAGTTATGATTTAACCAGATACCTATTCGATTGGACAATTTAATTATTCGTTTAACATTAATTACTAAATGTTTACATTTCAGAAATATAAACCTACAATTCAATGTAGACTAAGAATAGAGTAAAAAATAATTAAAATATTCTAATCAATAATTCAATCTTGATGCAATTTTTTTTTGTACATACATTTAGCCGTAAAAAAAAATTTCTGATTTGAATGAATGTTTTCTTACTATTATTTTCCTATTATTATTTTTTATTATTATTTAGTGATCCATTTATGAACTTAACTTATTAATAGAAATAATATAATAAACTATTTAAAAAAATTCACAATGTTTCTGAATTTACGTTAATATTTAAAGAAATCTTTCCAAACAGAAATGTTTATAATAATAAAAATCTTTTACAGGACATAATATATTGAATAATTTGCTTAATAAATATAAAATCAAGGAAGAGAAGTTTAAATATTAGTTCTATTTTTTAATACCTAAAAATTTAACTAACGTCCAACTCAAAATTTGATTAACCCATTTAAAAAAAAATCTATTTAAAAAAACCTTTTATCTATTTAAAATAACCTATTTTTATGAATTAAAATTCTTATTATAAAACTACTAACCCACACCATCTTGAGTACTGGATTCAGCGTCTGGTTCGTCCATGTTAGAGTTTTGGGAACGATGAAAAGAATTCTCTGTAGCGATTGTACATTCATGATTGCCTAAATTATCAAATAATACATTTTCATGAATTTTATTAAGTTTTTAAAATTTTATATAATTTATATATAAAAATTTTATTCTTTTATAATTTTTTATAACTTATATTAAAAAATGTTTTGAATTTTATTATTTTAATTAAAATTTACTTACTATCAAAATCATTCTCATCAAATGATAAATGTTCGTTTTCGAAATTAGCTGTTGACAAATAAAGCTTTCGATTTCTGAATTGTTTTGATGAACAATATTCATAAGAACTTTCGGGGCGTTTTGGCATCTTGTTAATAGGAACATTCGTTGATTCGAATATTTATGCAGTATAACTATTTTAACAGTTTATTCTATTTACGTAAACATTCCAAACGTTCTATGAAAAATTTAATTTTTCTATGTTGTCATGACAACAAACAATATAGTTTATAATTCTTTATCTTGTGAACTTCACGTTTGTTCAGTATTTAGAAAAACATTAAAAATAAATACGAGAGGTTAAGTTGTTGAATTTGAGTATATATTAAAATCATGTATCATTTAATTTTATGGGTGGAAAGTGATCCATCCACAACCAGTGTACTGCAGCAGCATAAAATTAAAAAAAATAAAATAAAACTTCAGCCAAATGGGGATCCAAGTGGTATACAGCTAAAATTATTAGAAGTAGCGGTAAGTAGAAATTGAAATCTGTAATTACATATTTGTCCGGTAACTTGTCAATAATAATAAAAATATGTTACATTTTTTTTTAATAACAAATGCAAAAATAAATTGTTAATTTTTTTCTTTAGATGATCAAGATTATTTAAATTCGTTGAAGATTTCATCTGATGGCACTGTAATCTCTCAAATGAGACGCGAATCTTTTCCTGGTGCTGTTATTTTGGAAAAAAAAATTGCAAAAGATAAAAGAACAACAAATAAAGCTTTAGAAAAAATGAGAAATTATTGGACATTGCTACAATAAATAAAAAATTATTTTTTGATGATGAAGATGATGATGTGATCAATCAACAAGAAGAACAGTACCAAACAGCAAAAAGGTTAGAGGTTAATTGTTAATTATTTAAGAGTGTTTCTTTATCCTTTAGACTTTTGGCAATCTTTTCTTTTACTTTTATCCAATATCGATTTTTTTTCTATATTTTTATAACACATTCTTTCATTTTTGTATCTTATTTCTTATCATTTTATTTTTTTTCTTTCTATTTTTTCGATTTTTTTCTTTTTTTTTCTTTCACTCATGTTTAATCTTTTACTTGTTTCTCATTTTTTCCTTCACTCTTTTTCGAGCTATAATTTTCTCTTTTCACACTTATATTTTTCTTCTCATTTTCTCTGATTCATATTTTTTTTTCATTGATTTTATATTTTTTTATTTTCTTTTTCTTTCCCTTACTCAAATCTCAATTTTGTCTTCTTCTCATTCTTTCGTATTTACACATTTTCTTTTTAGGAATTTACTCTTTGCTTCTTTCTCTTATAAGCCTTTCTTTTATGCTATCACTCTTATTTAACATTTACTTTTCTCTTTATTTCAATTATAGATTCTTTTATTTTGTTATTTCATTTAATTTTTATACTTTTCTCTTTATTGCTTTCTCATGGAGAAAGCATTGTATCGATAAAAAAAATTTTTTTCTATTTTTTCATTAATTTGTACATATTTAGACTCTGGGAGTCGAAAAAAGTGGTTTCCAGAAAATGTCTGTGTGTGTGTGTGCGTGTGCGTGCGTGTGTGTGTGTGTGTGTGTGTGTGTGTGTGTGTGTGTGTCTGAGTATGATTTCAGTACGCCGAAAATATCTCGAGAACTACTCGATGGATTTGCTTCAAATTTTGTCTAACTGGGGGGGAGGAAGCTCTTGAAAATTGATCTTTTTAGCTCAGTTTTTTTTTAGAGCCATTTTAATAATTTTAAAAAAATTTTGATGCTTTATTTTTTTGGTATTTTACGTAAACTACTCGAAGAATTTTCTTGAAAATTTGTATGGACATTATTTGCGACTGCCAAAAGAAGAAAAACTTTTACTAACTGCTTTTCTTAGCGCACTTTTAATTTTAAAGCAATTTAAAAATTTTGAAAAAAAAATTTTTTCTTCATTTTTTTTTTATTTTATGAAAACCATTCATTAGATTTGCTCCAAAATTTCTATGCAAGTTATTCGCTATTGTCTGAGGAAAATTAGCTTTGGAAAACTCATTTCTTTAGCGCAGTTTTAATTTTAGAGCATTTAGAAAATTTTTGAAAAAATGTTTATTTTTAATTTTTTCTATATTACACAAAAACCATTCGTTAGATTTGCTCTAAAATCATTATGCAAATCATTCGTTATTGCCTTAATAAAACAAGCTTTGGAAAACTTATTTTCTTAGCGCAGTTTTAATTTAAGAGAATTTTGAAAATTTTTTTAAAAAATTTTTTATTTTCTTGGGGTTTTACGTAAACTACTCTAAGACTTTGTTTAAAAATTTGCATAGTAATTATTTGCTACTGTTAAAATAATAAAAACATTTAAAAACTGATTTTCTTGGCATACTATTAATTTTAGAGCATTTTGAAAATTTTTAAAAACGTTGTTATTTTTTATTATTTTTCTATTTCACGGAAACCATTCGATGGATTTGCTCCAAAATTTTTATGCAAGTTATTCGCTATTGTCTAAAGGAAATAAGCTTTGGAAAACTTATTTTCTTAGCGCAGTTATAATTTTAGAGCATTTTGAAAATTAAAAAAAAAATTTATTTTAAATTTTTCATTTCTTTTGGATCTTACGTAAGTAGTTATTGGGGCACCATGGACCGTCACAACAAATCCCTACTCCACCACCCCAAAGGTTATTGACCACTAGGTCAATGACCTCTGAGAAGGCGAAGTAGGGCTTTGTTAGGCATGGTACCCAAACAACTGGAGGGTCACTCACCCCCTCCTAGAAATTTAGAGTGGGGATAAACTGGAGGGTCACTTACCCCCTCCCAAAAAATTGAGAGTGGGGATAAAAAATATTTCAATCGATATTTCAAAATTATTAATTTAAAATTTTGTAATATAATCCTTTTTAATTATCGAAATAATAAAAACTTAAATTATAAAATATGAATTTAAAAGATTTTTAATTTCCAATTATTATAAATTTTTATATTGAATCAGAAAATATAAAATTTACATATAAATTATTGTGTGTATGAAGGATGAGGAGTTGGTAACAGACAAGGTGATTGAAATACTCATGTTTTAAAGTTTAACAACACATTTATTATTAATAATAAAACATTACAACGTAGCATTCATACAATTAACTAGTGTGTACATATGATAAATAATAAATTCGTGTATGATTATAAACACATCTTCTTTTCCTAAAACTAGATTATTCTTTTTTAATAATTCGATGAGATCATTTACAAAATTATCATTAAAACTAGATATTGTGCTTTTTATATCGCTAGAAGTATAGTATACATATTGAGATTCCTGACTATTTTCTAATGCATTTTTTATATTTATAACCATTTCTCGTAATATATAATCTACAGATTTCACAACAGTATTTAAATATCTAATTCTATAATCTATACATTTTGATAAATCTTTTAAACATTCAAACGTGACACGTTTAAATACTAGTGACCGATTGAATCGACCATATTTTTTCGGCGGTCCACCACACCCTTCTCCTTCTGGTTGTGCGTCATTGGGTACCAATTCAAAAGCTCTCTCGTGAAAACTAATCATAAAACGGAAAGTGTATCCAGGAATAGATAGCTGCTGATCCAGCATAGATTCCTCGTTATAGCAAGTAAAAAAATCTTCAATTTTATCAAATTCCTGCTTCAACGCCTCCCAACAATCCAGTGACAGAGGTAAACCTTGAAAATTGGCTCCACAGAAGCGTACTACGGGTGCAAACTCCTTTTTGCCTTCACCGCCTATATTCTCCAGGCCTACCTGGATAATTTTTCCAAAAGAGCTGTTCAGCCCGTAGACTATTGGCAGAACCTGCTGCCAATAATTTTTCTTGCTGTTTTGTTTTATTAAATATGCCAAGTCATTACCAAATGTCTGCTCCAGGCTTCTCTTTTGACCAACCATCTTGCTTGAGCTTTGTTGTTACTGCTGCTATCACCGTCGTCAAACTGTGGCTAGACTGAGTGGGTGCCGCTTTTTTATACTGTAAAAAATTGGTGGGGTCGCTGCAAAAAGCTGTTGTGCGACCAATCAGAGACAACCAAATATCATATTACTCGTACGAGATTTTTCCCACAAAATTCTTGACTATAGTATCATTTTTTTGCAAGTTCTGTGAGAAATTTCCCAAGAATTTCTTGAAACCCGATCCGCTAGACATATAATACAGAAACATGATACAATAATGACCACAAACGTTAGAATATTCGCTTTGTAAGCGTTTATTATTCCATCTAAATTTTTTACAATTTTGCTGAATACGTCGTAAATGTTGTTGAATTTGTGGTGGTTTACCAAGACTATCAAAGTACACACCTGTGCCATACTTATCAACGTATATGGCAACCCAGTGCGCACAACACTGGTTATAATTTTGCGTAATAAGCACAAACGCACAAGGTTTCACCCACATCAGAGGAATCCGATCCGCTGGATGAACGCCTACTGCGTGAAACTTGATCCTCATCAGATATCGAACAATCTCTTTTGAATTCATTGCGGAGAATTTCTAAAAATTCTTCCGAAATCAGCGATTTTACGCTGGGGTTAAGTTTCAGTAGCCAATGTTTCAGATTAGCAACGTTATTTAGTGCACACACGTAATTTGAATAAGGTGATTTTAAGTAATGATGCATGCACTGTACACTGCTGAAATTTAAATTTCTAAAAGCTGGACAATCTTGTTCTTTTTTTAAATTTTCAATCTTACAGGTGGTGAGCTTGGAAAGTAGTTCAAACTTTTCTTGACCTCGCACGAAAATTGTACGACAATTCATGCAAATATCTTCCAAATTTTTGTATAATCTTTTTATCGATACATCACCTTCGTACCACTCCAGACCATGATGATTCAGCGTCACCCAATTATTCTGTCTCAAAGCATTTTTAGGTAAGCGTTTTAAATTACAAGGAGGCGCCACAATCCAATGAGCGATAAAGTTTTTATGGATACCAAGTACAGCCACCTCCTTTGGAATCAAACGATTTTTGTTGTCCTTTAAAAACTGCACATCAATTACCACATCCATACTGTTTGCAATGAAAGTTGCTTGCCAACTGAGATAATAAAGCTGGCTTTGCTTTACTTAAATAGTGAGAAATTTACCCCCCACCACAACTACTTAACCGCTATAATCCACGACAACCCGTCTCGACGAGTCAATTTCGAGCAAATTGTCGTATTCAGCATAAATTATACAATTTACAGCGCCCTCTAGTGGGTCGTCGAATCTAACATCAATTCGTACATTACCATTTTTTATCAAATTCCAATGACTATCATCACTCGCCGATAAATCAGGTGTCAAATCAAAAACGAATAGGCAGTAACCGTTTGGATAGTCTTCACGGCTAATCGAGTTGCCTGAATTCATAAAGTGAATACCTGTGCCGGAAAAAAGTGTATGATAAGCATCAACGTACATTTTGCTTTTTTTGAAATCTGGCTGTAAGGGCTTCGATGGTACTTGCATTCCATCAACGTACAGATACAAAAAATTTATATTAAAATTCTTGAAATTGAATGGGTTAAGACTTTTATCTCCATTGTAAGCTTTATTTTCAACAAAACCGAGTATAATTCTTTTCAGCAGTTGACCTAATATGACATTGTCGATTGTTTCCCCATGCACACCATTATGTTACGTAACAGCCTTAACTTCTACACGTGTCAGTGGGTATTTTGCAGTAGTCTGTGACAATAGTTTTTCGTGTGCTAGCACAAGTGAAGGATTTAATCTTACCCGACGCACAAAAAGCGTAGCCTCGGTAATATTTACCGTGAAAGCACCAGCGGGATCCATGAGACAGAATCCATCACGAGAACGCACAAGCCTCACTCTAACTTCAACACCACCCAGTAATAATTTGTCTTGATTAAAAACATCACAATGTAAATGGCCGAGTAAATCAATCTTCCTGCCAATCATGAGTGCCTTACGTTTATTGAGACCTACATTACCACCTGTGGTATCGTCCATTTTCCCTGCTGTATCATCGTACCACAAACCACTCGTTAAATGAGACTTTTTAGCTGTTGGACCATAATTTAGTAATGTTTCAATGTAAGCTCTGTATGCATAAGCATTGTTTGGCGGTGAAACAGGTTTCTGATTGAATAGCACGTCGACTTGATTAAACAACGAATGCAAAAGATTATTTATTGGTCCAACGTTCGGATCCTTAGGTGGTTCAGCACTAGTGCATGTTACACTTACACTCACACTTAACATTGTGTGAGCGAAGTCTAGATATTCAGTGTTGCCAGGGATTGTAAATTCAATTGGTGATTGGTCGTTGAGTGAAGATATCGGTTTATACTGTACCCAGTAAGAGCCTTCAATCGCAGTCTGTGTCGAGGGTAATTCAAAGAGTGATAATTTCGACTTGATTGACTGACAAGATTCTGTATGCAACAACGCCATCTTGAACTTTTAATTTTTGAAAATATCTCTAGCTACACGTGCTTTCTTATTCTGCTTCTTCTTCTTCTTTTTCGCAACCTTACCACTTTTCGAGCGTTTAGCCGTTGAGGTGTTTGTAGTACCAGCTGCACTCGACGACTGAACTGACGATTTCTCGTTCTTCTTTTTATATTCAGATTCTTCCCCCTCTTTTGCACTTGACTCACCCAAGAGCAATTTGTCCAGAACAACGTCAGCTTTTCTTTTGAGATTTTTACCACTCTCGCAAATGCGCTCTTTGGCCGCCTCTTTGACAGGTCTGCCACCTAGAGTGACATCATCTAAGATATTTTTACCCGCTCGGAGAGCCTCTTTACCGACCACTTTTGCACCTTGCTTGATCTTCGGTATAGCTGCTCGGAAGAGACCTTTTAAAAAACTACCTACTTCTGCACCCGACTGGTGATAACCAAAACAAGGTTTACCAGCTCTAACGCTTTTACCCCCACCACCAACCATTTATTTATTGAAGAAATCTTCAAACTCAGACATTTTATCGGGTGCGCTTAAAGTGAAGCGTTACAGTCAACATACCGTAGTCGAATGGAATGGGAAATCCGTGTTCGTCTCTTATATCTATTTCGATCGACTGAAACGCTGAAGACAGCAGTGGTAGGTACATGAGTGGTGAAAAGTTTTTAATTTCAACACCTCCGTAAACGTAATCGCGCAAATGAAGCGAGACTATACGTAGTAAGCTCGTGCGCATGTCACCTGTTACGTAAGGCTGGCAAATGTTGCTGTAAACCATCAGCACGGTTGGCAACCCGTTTACAAGATTTGCTGGACGATTACCGGTAATGTAGTGTTCTTTATTACCTTTGCAAGAGAAAATTGGTACATTTTCCAGAACTAAAATTCTAAGTAATTTTTCCGATAGTGTAAACGTGTGCTTATAAGTTGTACAATCTTCTCCACATCGACATCTAACCCGTATATAGCCACCAGCTTGGATTTCAAAATATAAATGATTTTTCACATTCTTGAGACTATTTATTTCTTCTAAGAGACTTTCAATATCACGATAAACACCAGGTTTGACTCTGGCAAACACCTCGGCCCCCTGTTGAGTCTCTTCTGTTTCTCGCAAAACATTCGCCATTTTACGTTTGGCTGTTTTAACAGAAATGACTCCCTCCCGCTCAACTATTGATATATGCTGAAATGTGAGAGGTATTTGAATTTCCGTGAGTTCTACACACCAGTCACCATGAAGATAAAAATTTTGTGATAATTGTGTTGTGAAATGTGTCGCCACATTGTGTGGAAAGACAAACTTGCTGCTGTTGCTCGGTAAAACCATGTAAAATTCATCGTTCATTGTAAATTTTTCAAATCTTTAGCCGCTATCCAAGAATTAAATTTTTCTGGATATCCCCTCCAACTGACCAAATATTGTTTTTTCGACCCCCTACCTTTACTCTTCAAAACCTCGTCAACCTCAAACGCTTCGCTATCTAAATTCTTGCGCACTCTGCTCAACTGTTCTTCGTAAAAATATCCGTCAATTTTTTCTCCACCAAGATCTGCCAAAGTATAAACGGGTGGTTGTTGTCTTGTGTCGACTCTTATAATTTTAAACAGCTCCAGAGTCCAGCCACCCTCGTATGCTTTCCTGAAGGCTGTCTTGGCACGACTGACACGAACCAGATCACCAACGCTGTATTTAGCTACTCTAAACGGCTTTTTTTCGCTGTAACGCAACGTCAAATTTCGACGTACCACGTGAGCATTATATAAGTTGACCTTGGAATGGGGCATTTTTATGGCACTGTGCCACGACTCGTTGTAACACGTCACAATTTTTTGCAAAACATCTATATAACGTCTTGTGCCCGAGTGAGTAAAGTATCGCCAGATTCGACCTTTGAGAGTTCGAATAAAGCGTTCGGCAATGGCTGCCTTTATATCAGGGTCTCTGACGACTCGGTAGGTAATATGTTTCTTTTTTAGCACCTCTTGCACCTCTCGACCGATAAATTCCTTACCTTTATCAGTCTGTAGGTAAATAGGATGTCTATCATTACATCGTGATAAAATTTTGTCCAATGCTACAGCAACGCTTCGGCTCGTTTTGTCGAGAAGAGGCTCTGCCCAGGCAAACTTTGAAAGTGCATCAATGACAATGAGAATATAGCTTTGCCCATCATTGTAGGTTTTAAGTGATCTAAAATCTGCCAAGTCAGCTTCCCACACCTCAAAGGGGCTGAAAACGTTGTAATGTCGACGAGAAAAACGATGTCTCACGAGTTTGTGTAAGGTATGTGCATCCTGACTCTCCAGCCACTTGGCGATGGTATTGTTATCAAATTTTTTGGGTTTCGCACGTTTCAGTAGATGAGCACCAGCGTACGCTGATGGCACAGAAAGATTATAGTAATAATGCTCAAGACCGTCCGGCTTTGACGTCTCCTTCTTCCTTTTCTCCTTCTTTCTCATTGCTCCTCTTCCTCTTATAAATTAGCTTTCTCTCTTTCTTTTGCTGTCTTTTAAATGTATTTTTAATGCGTTTCAAAAATTTATCAAACGCAATTTTGCTGATCATGCATAAAACAGTAAAACTGGTAGCCTGGCAGATGCATTTCAAAGGGTACAACTGAAATCAGTTGGTCTATAAAAGTACCAGTTTTCTCCCCCTCCTCCTCCTCCACCCCCTCCATCACTTCCTTCCATGCTTTCACATACGGTTCCATTTTAGCTGTTCGAGACGACTCTTTTTTGCAGGAGTTGATGGCGTAGCTGCCAACTCGCTACCAACTTTTTTACGCTTTTTCGCACTCTCAACTTCTTTCTCATTTACGCTCGTCTGACTAGTAGCTGTTGAAGTATAATAACCTTCGTTTTCTGACGACGATGACGGCGATGAGTCAGCGCTATGAGATGCAATCTTACGCCACAGTTGATCGTTACCAATGAATTCTCGAGGTATACTAACTTGTCGCAAGACGCGTGCAAACTGTTTGTATCCGCGTGGTGGTGGTCTTTTTCTACTTCTCATAGCCTCGTTCACCAAATCGACAATATTAGTACCCTCGACAACAGCGCCATATAGTTTGATTATACCACGACTATCCCATTCAATATTACCAGCTTGTCGCAAGTATCTAATGAGATGTCTAGCATTGCTTCGAAATTTCTGCGGTACCGACTCGACAATCTGTTTGTCGTCGATTTCGTCATTATTGCCTCTATCCATTGTCGTTCCCGTTTCTAATAATGTTGTCTCGTGTGGACGTATTATGCCCCCACTCTCATCCTTCTCCTCGTCTCTTAGATGCAAGTAACGCTGCAAGATTTGCTGATATTGCAAAGATTTTTGGCGCTCATCACCCGCAGAATGTAAAATTTTACTCATTTCCTCGTCGAGGCGTGTCGTGGCTGTACCAGGTGTCTGGACACTGGATGCTGGTTTTGTATGATTGGTAGTTGCTACGTCATGCTATTGCTGCTGATGCTGTTGCTCCAAGCACTCTTGCGGCACTAAAATCATTTTTCTTGCGTACTCCATGCCGATAAAACAGGTTTCACAATTAGCCGCAGTAAATATGCTGATTTTACCATCAATTTCCTTTTTACCTCCAAACTACCCAGTTTAGCGAGTTTCCGCAACAGAGGTGCGAATTTTCGCAATTGTCTCTTATAATACTTGCTGAGTGGAATATTTCCACGTAAAATGTTCAAAGCACACTCGCAAATGTACGTTATAAGTTTAGAATTTGCTTCGCGTACTATAGCCTTAACTTTATAGAGTTCGCTTTTACACAAGAAATGTAGCTGAGTCCAGTACTTTTCTGGAATTGGTCTGCTGCTACGACTACGTTTTACCGGCTCCATTACAATCGCACGACTGGTACATTATTCGAGCGAGCACCAGCTTTTATAGGTGTGCAACGAGGCACATAAACGTACTGATGTTTATCAAACGGAAATATACAAGTACGAAATCTCACATTTTCAGGCGTACCCTGCTTCAGATCTATGAACAAATAGCCGTGTGGCTCTGCTGTGGCATCGAGATATGCCTCTTGCAAAAAACGAGGCTCCTCGGGGCAAACTTGACGCGCCAGATGATTTATTTGCGCTTGATCGCGCGGATTTTTAAATACCACGATGTAATTAGAGTTTAGAGAGATTTCTCGCTGACCTTGATGAAAGAGATTTTGCGAGATAAAGATGACGCTCAAGTTATTGTGATGACTGCTTTTGGTAAAAAGATTGACTACAGCTCTGCTGGACGATTCTCTCATCAGATCGTCGAGAATCAAGAGTTTTGCTCGTGGATCATTGGCATAATCTTCGCTCTTTGGTGAACCCTCGTGAAATTCGATTCCCTCACCCAACTCCTTGTAAATTGCCTGCCACTCGGTATAATACAAGAGTATACGCTCGAATTTTGTATCACTCATGCGATCAATGTGATGCACACAAATACTGTTTTACCACACGAGCTGGGTCCACAAATCATCAAAGTCCACGGATGCACCCACCTGCAAACGTCCATGTTACCGCCGCTGCTAAAATTCTACTACTAACCTCATCTCATCCTCGAGCCACTCTACATATACGATCATTAGTAGTGATGAGCAAGAGTGGGGGTGGTGGCGGCGGCGGCGCGCGCGTGTGCGAGCAGTATCGTGCTGGCGCTAGCCAATCGTTTAGCTGATTAGCCATATAGCTGGCTGACGCCAGCATTATTCCGCTCTTTAGCTATATGGCTGGAAAAGCTTAACAAGTATTAACCTGTTATTTACTCAAAAGCGCTCGTCAACATCACTACTTGTACCTCCCACCACCACTACCACCACACTCTGCTCGTCTCCCCCCCCCCCACATTTCCAGTATAAAAGTAAAAGCAGCAGCATTTATAGGTTAGTACTGTACAAGTTTTGGTATCGTGAAAAGAAATAAGTTATAGTCAACAAATTTGAGCAAAGGTAATCAAATTTTAACAAAAAATTCATTAAAGACTCAAATTTTTAAATTTTCATAAAATTTTATAGAGACTTGTCGTGAGGAAGTGTGGTGATTATCCGTATCTTGCAGAAAAAATAATAATAATGAATCAAAAAAAAAAGGTGCATTTCAAGGAAGGTAAACCAGATATTCACGTGATACGCGTGTGGGATTATGCGAGTCGTGCAGCACGACGTGGAGAGTGGGAGCAAGCGGCTCGTGACAGAGAGAGATTTAAAATGAGAGTGGAAAGAATGAAGATTATTCTGGAGCCTATAATTATGAAAAAAATTGACGACTACTTAATTAACAGAAAATAAATTTATTATTTTGTTATATTAATTTTAATTTCAATAAATTATGAAATTTATTACAAAATTGTTTTTGTCTTAATTCTATAACCTATATATATATATATATGTACATAATATTTTTACTTCGGTAATAATATATCAACATTTATTTATTATTTAATTAGATTTATAACCGTATGGATAGCTAATCTCGTTATTTACAAATCGTCTCTTTGAGTACACGGGCTCGCATATTTTACATTCAGGTCGTGTTATAACATCGTGAAACCGTGTGCGTCTAATAGCGTCATAGTTTGCAAAAAGTGGCGGTATTTCACCAGAATAAGATTTCGTATGGAATCAAAGTTTATTTTCTGACTCACCGACGAATTAAGTCTTATACCCTTGATTTTGCAAACACATCCTTCAACGCCATCTGGTGTCAAATATTTATATCCGTAAAATTTGGGTCCACCAGAGACGAATGATGTGATGCTTGTGCCAAGACCATAACAGGCCAATTCGTCGGTCAAGTCACCCAAGAACGGCCCTGTTTTCGCACCGTACTCACCCACGCGACTTACATACACAATGGAGTCAGTATCGTAATACAATACACGTTCACCCAACGGTTGCAATTTTTCGTAGAGTTTTAAACGCGCCAAGGCTGTGGTATAAGCGGCTACGACAACGTTACATAATACCGATGGCTTGACAGCCGCTTCCGTGTTGTGCCAGCATACGTAAATTGTCGTATCGTCGATCGGTAAAATTGAGTCAACCTCGCTCAGCACTACAGAGTAATTCAAACAACCTCTGTGGATCATCCACCACTTCGGTCTTTGGCATATTTTCTCGTTGACCAAATTTACCCCACAATGAGTTTAAACAGAGTTTTGCTATAGATCTCAGACCGACGTTATATTTTATTCGATTTCTATCTAATTTTACGCCCTCTTGTTGCACAAATTGCTCAATATATCGAGCGATCGCGTTTTCGTCACCGTCAGCACATTCCGAAGGGTAACCCGGCGCGTACGTTTTCTCAGCGAAAAATTTATCGATATAAGTTGGAAATAGACCACCCTGACCCGTGGCTTTGTTGTACTGAGTAATTTTATAAGACCATATTTCAAATATTTTTCGGATGATATAGCCCATCTGAACAGCTTTTCTCAACTCGTCAGCAACCCACGTACCGATAAAAACACGATCATCAGGATTTTCATGGTCACAATCTGCGGTATACATTAATTCAGCACATGTTCGGCACAGTGGAAACAAAAGCTTATTATGCATTTAACGGGGAGCACAGCATGATATAAATTTCGCGGCGGCAATACTTCACATTTAATAAGACCTTCAACGTGACTTATGTCATTCGTTTGACCCATCAGAGAGCGACACTCATCCTCGTCCACGTAGAGAGTTGGGTGACCAATGGGATATCGACCGTATTTACAGATATATGGATATAAGGAACACACGTCCACGTATTTTATTTTCTCACCCTCTTTTGCATCGTAAATTTTGACTGTATTGCCCGTTCGCCCGCCAATAAATGCTTCTCGAGGATTTAACGGTGCGTGGTATTTTCGTGTCATATCTTCAATGTACGACCTCATATTCTCGTTTTCCGAGTACTCGAAAAAATTCGATCGAAATCACACTCCCACTTTTCGATAAGTTCATAACCATGGGCTCGTATTTTTTCCGATATCCGCGCGGTTCTCTCGAAACGTTCGTCCATATTTTCACCGTTTACGAGCCTCGAGTCTCGGTTTATTGTGTAACACCAGACACAACCATGCCAATAGCACCCGTGAAATTGTAAAACGATTTTCTTTCAATTTTCAAGTACGCAATATCCATCCACTAGAGGGCCTTCAGGAAGCCTCTTTTCTCGTGCACGAACGGTATACTGAATTTGTCGATTCAGCACATTTTCCATCCAGCACAACCGTCGCATCGCCTTCATAGACTGTTTATTTGCTTGTCTATAACCACCTTGAGGTATAATTCCTATTGTATCTTTTTGTAAAAATTTTTTTCTATACACACGCATGCAAGAAGATACGATGGTGGCGCACTCTACAAATGGATCTGTATTACCACAGTACAGTATTTTATAATTTCATTTCTAAAATTAAATATATAATTTTCAGCTTTTTTTTCGTTATACCACTGCATAAATTCGCGTCGCTCTTCGATCTTCATCGAATCTGGCGAAAAAGTGAATATCGGTGGCATTTCTCCCACGTAATTCTGATTTTCCGGAGTATTAAAAAGATGAGGGAACGTACCTTTCTCGATATTAACAAGACCGTAAGCTTTTGGTAGTGCAGCTAAACCTATATGTAGATAATTCAAACTATCTATGAATTTAACTGATAAAATTTCCATTATGATTACGTTCTGTTAAATGTTTAAGAATAAATTGTGCATCAAAACCCTGCGCATTGTGTGCTATACAAACGATTTGTTTGAAATTTTTTCTTGGTGCCAAGACCAAATCAACTAGCTGTTTCACGGGGTCAATTTCAAACACATACTCGCGCATCCCATACTTCGCAAGAATTCGATACATTTTCATCGTTCAAACAGTAACTACACACTTGCTGGACAACACATAAATTTGGTACATGCAGCCTTACTTTTTCAGCCTCACAGCCTAAAATGCTCTCTGATTGCTGAGTCTCAAAATCATAAAATAAATGAAGAATTGTTTTTTTATTCATCATGAATCCTTTTTTATCGACAATAGGTTGCATGTAACAAAGATGTTCTATTGGTCTTTTACCATTACATATTTTACAAAATATCGTATTACAATCATGTGGTTCTTTATCGTTGATGCGCACTGTTTTGCTACATACACGACAAATTTTTATACTGTCGCCTACCGACCGAGAACTATCGAAAGATTTTGAATTTTTATGATTTTCAAAACAAACGGTACCGTAAAAATCTCTGCTACATTGAAAGTATTTTATTTTTTCCTGATTGATATCACAAGGAGGCTTCTGTAAACATTTATAGCATTTTTGTTCACATTTATGATTTTTCGTATGACTAAATTTTTTATTGCAAGGTATACAGTAGCCTCGACTCCCAGCCGCTGCGAGTAAATTTAAAATTGGTTAGTAATGTCTGGAATTTTCATAATACATGATATTTAGAGTATGTCTAACGACATTACCAACGTCGTGTACGAAACGTGTGCCATCGTAAAGCGGTCTATATCCACGAGCAAAATTTTGAAATGAATAAACAACGATTGCGACTCCAAAGAGTGCATAATATTCTTGAAATAATTTAATCTTCTCTATACTACAGCCCGTCTCGGGTATCGTAACTCTCGCAGCTCTTACAAGTTTCAATGCTTGCACTTTCTGATATTGTGCTGTATGATGTCTTATTTTGTTCCATCTGTCATGGAAAATTCCACTACGTGTTTGACCACGTATGGCATATACGTGAGCAGCGACTAGCGAGCGTGGAAGACAAAGACTGTCGCTATTTTCAATATTTAGAATGGATTTCTTAAAAACTGATTCGCTAGTGAGAGACACACAACCCCGGCCCTCTGGTTTAGTCACAGTACTGACTTTAACATTCAAAACATCGTCAATTTCGAAACCATCATTACTCTGCGCTATACTAGCTATCAGTTCTAGTAAATCTACCGGTGAAAAATCACGAAGCAGTCTAAAAGAAATCCATAGAGACCCGTGCACAAAACGTTCAGAGCTTATAGTCATGCCAATATAATCTAATGGTTGTGCATATTCACACACGTGATGATATAAATCGTTTATAGCAGCCTCCAACCAGCCATATACATTTGCATTAGCTGGCGGAGGTAATATCGATACTCTTAATTGTCGCCCTTGAAGCTTAAACTGTTTGTAATATCGTGAAGTTTCTTCATGAATGGTAATGTGTTCCTGAGCAGAAGTAACATCTCCCTGTTGAAGACATTCGTCTACAATACCGAGCAGTAATATATAAGAATTAATACAATTATGAAATTACATACATCTCTATAGTCGAGATCTTCTGTACCTGGTGTCGATATTGCAGATAATGTAGTTTCAGGTGGAACTATTTTATTCGACGTTTGTAGATCCTGGTTATTCCAGTGAGAGCAACCAGGAGACGGTTCATTAGGTCGTGGTGGCGCTGTAGTATCAGCAATTACCCCCTCCAACATCGTGTTTGGAGTACTATGATCATAAATCACGTGATCATCTAACGAATTTATAACTTCTCGTACTTCTTCGATGGGCGGCAGTAGTGCAGGATCTCTCGAACTAAGCAGGTGTTCTTCTGCTGACAGAAGATTCATCAGTAATTCATCCCCACCACTGTCCTCCATCATGTTTTGCAGGTCTGAAAATTTTTTAATATCATATCTATCAATGTTACACTATTTTAAACACAAAAGTCTTATCCCGCGAAATTCTATGACTATAAATAAAAAATCTATAGATTATTGATCCAATATTGGAAATCGATATTTTTTTGTAAAACATATTTTTGGATTTATCATTGTATTTACAACATAAAAGTATTAGCTTGCAAAATTTTTTGACCGTAAATAAGTAAGTTATCGAGTATTGGTCCGATATTGGAAATCAATATTTTTTGTAAAATATATTTTTGGATTTATTATTTTATTTACAACAAAAAAGTCTTATCCCGCGAAATTCTCCGACCATAAATAAAAAATCTATAGATTATTGATCCGATATTGGAAATCAGTATTTTTTTGTGAAACATATTTTTGGGTTTATGATTGTATTTACAACATAAAAGTATTAGCTTGCAAAATGTTTTGACCGTAAATAAGTAAGTTATCGAGTATTGGTTCGATATTGGCAATCAATATTTTTTAGTAAAACATATTTTTGGATATATTGTTTTATTTACAACATAAAAGTCTTATGCCGCGAAATTCTCCGGTGGTAAATAAAAAAGATATAGATTATTGAACGATTATTGGCTACGATTTCGTGATTTTAAAATACATTTCTAGATTAGTTATTGGATTTATGATAGAAAATATGCATAACTTACCTGTAGTGACACGATGATGTAACATGAGATGTCTGACTTAAAGTGCATCTTGCATTCCTCTGCTGTTAATACAACGACCAACTATATCAAGTATCTGATTATCGGTAAAAATATTTCGCTTAAACATATAGGCTAAAGTACGTAGCCCGCAAAGTCCTATGATGAATTTAATCTTTTTTAACAGCTCATTTATAGAGCAAGTTTTCAAATTTTTGCGCCATGCATAATTACAAAATAGTTTTATTTGTGGTTCACGAAGGAGAGCCACATTTAAAATAGCTATTAAGATATTATATAAGTCTTTTTTATTCATTCTCTTTTTTGTTATTCTTGTTTCAATGTTTAAACTCAGACTCATATCAGAACCATAAATCGTTGTCTATTTATACCGAAAATAAATCGTAAATTTTAGGGTGAGCATGCGCGTAAAAATATAATATTTAACTTGTCGAGACCTGTAAAAATAATTTGATATTTAAACCTCCAACGTAGCAAGAAATACATCAGTTTTGTGGGAACCACTGAGTTGTGAGTACGAAATTCAATATTCTTAATAATCTTTAATAATTATTAACAATTTATTAAAAATCTCATATAAGATATTTAGTTAGCATGTACATAATTAAAACTCGG
Organism: Anastatus disparis; assembly: GCA_017163975.1. Taxonomy (NCBI): domain Eukaryota; kingdom Metazoa; phylum Arthropoda; class Insecta; order Hymenoptera; family Eupelmidae; genus Anastatus; species Anastatus disparis. The sequence goes on along the minus strand of JAFFSR010000292.1, from coordinate 3,413,055 downwards.
GTTGCCATTATTTCGCTTATAAGAAGGTGAGACTTTTTTTCTTTAAGGCGTGCGTTATGCAATTTCATTCGTCTCTCGTGTCGCGTTATCAAACTTGGGCTGATCCTGTTACAACGAATGACTTGAGTGCATCTCTTAAGAACACCTATTCTACATCGGCCTAGTAATGGCTATTATACTTCTTAAATCTTTGTACTTTACATACTTTATACATACACTAAATTTGCATATGCACCTAATTTGCATACGTACTTAAACTGTTAATAGATATCGATATTAGGTCATATCCTTAATATATAAATTGTGAATTCTTTTATTACATACACATCTACTGTCAAAATAACGGATGGTATACCTCTTTCTTTTTTATATTAGCCTGATACTTTTTATTATTTTTATCATAAATTATCGATATTCATTGCGTAATGATTGATAATTCATGAATAATAATTTATAAATAATAAATATCTTTCAATATAAAATATTCAATTTTGATAAAAATATATTTACATATCATTTGCATATGTATATATGTACAGTAGTTATGTACGCAACTTAGGCGTATTCACAATGAATGACAAGAATTGTAAAATAACGGATTGTATACCTCTTTCTTTTTTATAATAGCCTGATACTTTTTCTTATTTTTTATCATAAATTATCGATATTCATTGCGTAATGATTGATAATTTATGAATAATAATTTTTAAATAATAAATATCTTTCAATATAATATATTCAATTTTAATAAATATATATTTACATGTCATTTGCATATGTATATATACACCAGTTATATACGCAACTTGGGCGTATTAACGGTGAATGTCAAAACACCTGATCGCAAGAGGTAGAATAGTTATACTTCCTTTTATGTTTTGGACTCCTGATACTCTTTATCGTTTTTGTATCACTAATTCTCTATATTTATTGAATCGATATCTTGGTAATAAATATACATTATATTTAAAATATAATAACCAATTCTAATGCATAGTTTATTTGTCCATCTTTTGCATATCATTTGCATACGATTTGTGCGTATATATATATATATATATATATATATATATATATATAAATATATATTTTATACAGATTTTTGCGTACACGAGTGTGTCTTATGCATGTATAGACATACGTATTAGAGAAAGAGAGAGGCTTATATATATACACATATATTTTTATTTATTTTATAATAATAAAATAGGGAAAAGAGAGAAAGAAAAAAGAGAGAGAGAGAGACAGTGAGAGACGTTTCTCACGCTAAAATTTTAAGCTTTACAAAATCAGTACCCTATATACGTCTTGTGAATATAAAATAAATTTTTCCAGACGGTGTTAAGTTTTTAAATTTCTTTAAAATTCATCTTTTCTTGCGAAAAAAGAATCAAGTTGACACGCGTAGCGTGAGAGTGGTATGTGACTTTTTTAAATTTTTGATATAAGATGCACCCTCAACATTCGTGTTATCTGTTAAATACAATTTTCCCAGACGATTTAGAATTATTTATACAAAATCAGCACTGTGTCCACTAGTTCGCAGTGAAATAAGAATATCTTTACCACCTGCATCGGCATTATTCGGATATCATTCCTTCTGAAATTTGAAATAATAAACCTATTTTAAAACTATTTCTCGCAAAAAGTATCTTAATATCAGTTTCAGCGTGAGAATTGAAAAAACTATGCAGTTTTTTATAATTCTGTGGTGGTGGAAATTAAGTTTTAATAGCTAAGGGGCTAGTCTCGCGATCAGTCTACTGCAAGCACCTCAAAAGCTATTATCGCGACTTTAAAAAAAATCAAAATGTTTGGTCAAGTTAATGTTAACTTACCTTTAATAGTCGGTGACAACGATAATTTTGTGGGACAACAACAAGTTGGCCAAGTGGTAGACATCGCACCCTTGGTCAACTATATTAACCTCGGTGTGCAATTTTTGATTCCGATAAATCAATATTTGCTCTTGAACGAACCAGCCGCTGAGGAGGCTGCTATTAATCAAGAAGTAGACGATGAGGTGATGGTGGTTGACGACCACTATCAACCTCAGCAAGAGCAGCATGAACAAAATATAGTGCAGCAAGACGATTTACAAGACATGGTGCAGCAAGCCGATTTACAAGACATGGAGCAGCAACAACTACAAGAACATGAAATTGAACAGGAAATTGAAGATAATAACGACGACGGTGATGCCGATTCTGGTTACTGGACGGACGCCGATACAATAAGGGACGACCCGGATTACCAGCCTCTGGGTCGACAAATAGTAGAAGAAGAAGAAAACGTCGAAGAACAACTCATAAATGTTTATCGCTCTGTGCGATACAATGAAGCCAGACAACACCGTTTGTTCGACGTGAAAAAATTGTATTGGCGTAAGGCGTTGAGGGAGTTACGATTAGTGCGTGATAGTGATCTAAATCGTACTCAACGCCGCATACGCCGAATCCGTCGGCGAAGACAGGCACTGGAGCCGTTAATACCGGTACACCGTCGGCGTCGCCTTCAAGAAGAAGATGAAAATATTGATCGCCCCCGCAGAAATCATGATATCTGCTGGGGGTGTTCAAAACCGTTTTACATTCAACGTATTCAAATGTGGGAACGGTGTGCGGATTGCGGTCTGTGGCTATGCCCAGATTGTGCCGCTGAGCCCATTCATTGCCAAAATGAAAACCTATTATTTAAGTGTTTAAAAATAATTTTATAATTTTCATAATTTTAATAATTTTAATTCAAGTGATTTTTACGTGTTTTTTTAAACTGTGATCCTGTCCATTGCTAGAATGACGTGATGTGATGTGAGATTTTAAAATTGATTCGTTTAAAATTAATTTAGTGAAAAATAAAAATTTTTAAATATTTAATTATAAAATAATAAACTTTATAGAGACTCTAAGTGTTTCAGTAGTTTTATATAAATTGTGTGTGTGTAATAATTTTGAGTATTTTAAATTAAATTAATTTCTGTAAAACTTTTCAAATTATGCGTATGTGTGTGAGATATATATATAAATAATAAATTTTTTGTGTTTCAGTGATTTTATATAAATTGTGTGTGCGCGTGATAATTTTGAGTATTTTAGATTCATTTATGTAAAACTTTTTTAAATTATACGTATGTGTGTGTGTGTGTGTGTGTGTGATATATTAAATTCATTTCTGTAAAACTTTTTAAATTATGCGTATGTGTGTGTTATATATATATAAATAATAAATTTTTTGTGTTTCAGTAGTTTTATATAAATTGTGTGTGCGCGTGATAATTTTGAGTATTTTAAATTCATTTATGTAAAACTTTTTAAATTATACGTATGTGTGTGTGTGCGTGATATATATATATATATATAAATAATAAATTTTTTAATTTAAAAATAGTGTTTCATTTGTTTATTTGTTTACATTTTTTATTTATTTTCGGGGTATTATGTTCCGTCTCAACAACCCCTACACTACCTTCTTACAGGTTAATGATCCTCGGGTCAGTCACCTCTAGGGTGGTAAGGTGGGGGTTTGTTTTGACGGTCCATGGTGCCCCAATAACTACTTACGTAAACTACTCTAAGAATTTGCTTAAAAATGTGTATAGAAATTATTTGATACTGTTAAAATAATAAAAATATTTGAAAACTGATTTTTTTGCATACTATTAATTTTATTATTTTTCTATTTCACGGAAACCATTTGATAGATTTGCTCCGAAATTTGTATGCAAGTTATTTGCTACTGTTTGAAGAAAACAAGTTTTCTTTGGAAAACTAATTTTCTCAATGCAGTTTTAATTTAAGAGAATTTTGAAAATTTTCATACAAATTTTTATTTTTCATTTATCTTCTTTCTTAACGATCAAAAATTTCATTGTCATCGTTCTTTTAAAGTACAAATTTATAAATAAATATTAATGTTAGACAATTTTTTTATATTAAAATCACATTTAAATAAATATAAAAAAATTAATGAAACTCAAAGAGCTCTATGAGAAAGCATTCCGCCAAAGCACTTGGCAGCGTTTTTTTCATTAATTTTCTCTGCATTTATTCTCCCTTTCATTTACACGATTTCCCTTATATATCTTCGTGCTGGAATTAACATGTAAGTTGAGTGTTAAAAAATATTAAGATAAGAAAAGGTAAGATAAAAAAAATATATATATATATATTTTTTTTATCTTACCTTTTCTTACCTTAGTATTTTTTAACACTAACTTACATGTTAATACCAGCACAAAGACGACTCCTTATGATGCAGATGAAGAGCAAATAAAAGAAAGAGAACAAGATTCAGACAGGTATAAATTTCTTTTTCTATAGCTTCATATTTAAGTCTTTCTATTTTCGAATTTTTTTCTGATTTAATATTTAAAATTTTCCATTTTCTATAAAAATTCTTTTTTTCTCGCTCTTTGTTTTTTCTTTTACTCATGTTGACTCACATTTTTGTTCTCTTCCATTTACTTTATTTTGAATAATGATTTTCTCTTTTCTCACTTGTATTTTCTCTCTTTCACATTAATATTTTTATTTCTCTCTTTTCTGCCTCTTCACGATTTTTATTTTTCCACTCAAATTCATTCTTTCACTTTTACGTTTTTTTCATTCACTCTTTTTAGAGCTGCAATTTTCCCTTTTTTCATTTGTATTTTTTTCAATTTTTTTTTGCTTTCACATTTTTTTATCATTCATATTTCTACTATTCTCTTTCCTCTCTTTCTCTTACTCACGTATTCACTATTTAGTTTTATTCATATTCCTTTCTCATATAGAAAGCATTGTATCGATAAAAAAATTATTATTCTATTTTTTCACTAATTTGTGCATATTTGTACTCAGGGAGTCGAAAAAAGTGGTTTTTAGAAAATATCTGTATGTATGTATATGTGTGTGTGTGTATTCATTTACCCAATTGGATCTCGAAAACTACTCGATGGATATGCTGCAAATTTTGCATACAATTTATTTTTTTGTCTAACTCGTGCGGAAAATATTTAAAATTGGTTTTCTTACCGTTATTTTAATATCAGAGCCATTTTAAAAATTTTTTTTAAATTTCGATTATTTTTGTTTTTTAATTTTATGCAAACTACTCGATGGATTCGCTCTAAAATTTGCATGGAAATTATTTGAAATGCTCTTAAATTAAAATTACGTTAAGGAAATCAGTTTTCAAAATTTTTTCTTCTTTTTGCAATTGCAAATAATTTCCATGCAAATTGTAAAGCAATTTCATCGAGTATTTTACGCAAAATAAAAGAAAGTCAAGAAAATTTCATAAACGTAAATTTTGTAAACATTAATCTTCAGTAATATACCCTGATGTATATTTATATATATATATATATATATATATATATATATATATATATATATAATGCAACGTACATTATATATATATACGTAGTATAGTCTTTATGTAGAGTATATAATAAGAGAATAGTATAAAATTGGGAGTTCGGGGAATTGCGACTCCGAGCTTCCAAGCTAAAAGTCGCACGGTGCGCTAAGTGCTGATTCGGCACTTCGTCGCGGGCAATTTACATCGTCGTTTTAGACAACGACGAGCGTGAGACCATCGCCGGACGCGCTAGAGTAAAGTTACGAGTAGTTTCTCTCTCACATTGTACTGATTCTATAATAAATACCAAGTCAACCTTATATTAATTCTCTCTTCAATCATTTGCATCCTTACACTCCCCATGAGAGTACGTATCATTAAATCCCACGTAACAATATATATAGATTACTTAATTTTTTTGCGCTTATTGGATACATATCGATATAAATTTGTCGTTTCTTACTTTCTTTTAATGAACTTTAAAAACGCTTTTAAGTGCTTTAGCGCAATGCTGTCTTATAAAGCTCATTGATTTTGAGTATCTTTAATTTATTTTTGCTTTCTCGTAAAGAAAGCATTGTATCGATGGAAAAATTTTTATATATTTTTTTCATTAATTTGTATATATTTTTACTAAAGGAGTCGAAAAAAGTGGTTTCCAGAAAATGTCTGTATGTGCGTGCGTGCTTGCGTGCGCGTGTGTGTATGTGTGTGTGTATGAATTCAGTACGTCAGTTAGATCTCGAAAACTACTCGATGGATTTGCTTCAAATTTTGCATACAATTTATTTTTTTGTCTAACTAGGCGGGAAGCTATTGAAAGTTGGTTTTCTTAACGTATTATTTTTTTTAGAGCTATTTTCAAAATTTTGGAAAAATTTCGATTTTTAATTTTTTTTTGTATTTTACGTAAATTACTCCAAGAATTTGCTTGAAAATTTGTATGGAAATTATTTTCGACTGCCAAAAGAAGAAAAACTTTTGAAAACTGATTTTCTTAGCGCACTTTTAATTTTAGAGCATTTAAAAAAATTTTTTTTTTTTTTTATTGAGTAATTGAAACCTTATATGAAGTTGATCATACTTACAAAGGTTGATACAATTTTGGTAATAAACAAAGTGTAGCTTTACAATTTAACAACTATGCAATACGGAGCGGCGCTATATCTTAAGGTTACATGATTTAAGAAAAGAGTATATGATGATGCATGTTTTGGAGGTAGGGTGCTTAAGAATTGAGTTAATGGTAAAAGCATGCGTTATGTTGCTTCCCTTTAGTTTTTGTATTAAATTGCCTCTATGGGCAGTGTAAAGTGGGCATTCCCATATAACATGTTTGATAGCTTCTGCTGTTTCGGAGCATTTACATAGAGGACTGTTAACAATATTCATGCGATATAGGGATTCGGCTGAATTAACGTGGTTTGATTTGAGTCTGGTTAAGGTGACAGTTTGTTCGCACGATAATTTACACTTATGAAACCATGGCTTATGATTTTCGTTATGGAATTTTTCAAAATATATTTTGTCTTTTATGTTTCCTGAAGCTATGAGATTGTTGTTGTGTTCAGTAAATACATTTTTTTTTAAAGCTTCAGTAAGATCGGTATAAGGGATTGTTGGGTTATTGACTTGATTTGACGTTGTTGCTTCCTTTGCTAGTTTATCAGCTGTATCGTTGCCATTGATACCGACGTGTGAAGGAATCCAATACAATTTAATATTTTTACCATTATTTAAGCTGTTTTTTTTAAAAAGAGTTATATTTACTTTTGATTTCTAAATTGATATTGTTAGTTTTGATTCCAATTTTGGTTAAATTTAAGCTTTGGAGGACACTCAGAGCATCAGAAAAAATATAAAAGTTGTGTCCGTAATTTTTAGTAATAATCTCAAAGGCATAGTTAAAGGCGGTAAATTCAGCAGTATGGATAGAGGCTTCATTATTAAGACTTATTTTTTGGCAGACATTTAGTTGCGAATAGTAACAAGAGGATCCAACGTAGGCAGCGTTTTTGATTTTACTCCCGTCTGTATATATCGCGATTCCTTTACATGATGATATATGTTCACGAATTACAGAGTCAGGGTTGCTAGAATTTACGGCTTCGCGGCCAAGATCTGTGCTGAAGGGAATTTTCGTGATGTGAGTTTCAAAGTCAAAATTGTATATGTTATTGGTTTGAATGTGGTTGTCTGTTATTAAGTTACTGGCAAACGCAATACCAGCCTGGTAGATTTTTTTGTAGTTTGCGTATTTCTTCTTCCTTAGTATGTAATAGTAGTTCTTAATAGACTTGTAAGACAAAGAATTGCTATTCGACAATATTTTTGTCAGATGACAGAAGAAACGGAGCTCAGCTCTTTTTGAGACGGGGAGAAGCTAAGATTCCGAACTGATAATGTTAGTGGGAGTGGTTTTGCGGTATCCAAGGGACAGTATAATAGCAGTGTTTCAAACTGCTTCTAATTTTTTCGATTTGGTTATTTGAGAAGGATAGTAAATAAAAATGCCATATTCAATGATAGACCTAAGTTTGGGAATGGGATCCCCACCAGGTGCCGCGTAAGAACTTTATTATGTTCAAGGCTCTGTTACATTTAGTTATGACATGGTTGATTTGTTGATCAAATGAAAGTCTGTAATCGAGGACCACGCCTAAAAATCGAGAGGTTTCACTCGATTCTATAAGAACATCATTAATCTGAATGTAAGCTTCTCCTGGAGGAGTGTTTTTTGTTAAAGTGTAATAAAACTGTTTTTTTTTGGAGAGAGCTCAAGGCCTAGCTTTAGTAAATTAGTTTTTACTCTGCCGACGGCTGCACCCAACACGTTTTGTGCTCTCTTCAGAGAAGAGAATTTGGTATAGACCGCAATGTCGTCGGCAAATTGAGACACAAAGACATTTTTGCTAATATTATCAATTATGATTGACACATAAAGGATATATAGCAGAGGGCTGAGAACTCCCCGCTGGGGAACGCCATTAAATACAGATCTGGGAGTATCGGATAGTTCAGTATATACAAATTTGTGGTGCATTATAAAATTAATGAAATGTAACGTCTTTGCGGAAACACCTATCGTGACTAATTTTTCTAGTAGAATATCGATGTTGATCTTGTAAAATGCACTTTGAACGTATAAGAAAGCTGCTAATATCTCCTCGTGCTCCATGAAAGCTTCATCGACCTTAAGGGTGAGATTCAGTATGCTATCAAGGTGGGATTTGCCCTTTCTGAAACCGTTTTTATTGGAAGGAATATGTTTGTGGTGTTGAGCTCACCATTACAGACGATTATTTATCATTGTTTCAAAAAGCTTACAAAGACACGGTGTAAGAGCGATGGGACATAGGCTTTTGTCATCTGCTTTGCTCATAAAATGTAAGAACGATTCTCTCCAAGATAAAGGATAGTCGCTTTTGGCAAATATATTATTGTAAATGTCTAGTAGTAGGAGCTGATATTTAGCTGAAAGCATTTTTATTGATTCAAAATTTATGCCGTCCATACCATGTGCTGATTTATTTTTTTTACAAAGAAATCATTATCAGAATGAGAAGAAAGAGGGGGTAGTTTGCTTTCCACCCATGGAGGGCTAATCTTATATAGCGAGCTTCCGATATTTTTGTCTCTGTCTTCAGGCCGAGGAGAGTTTTCAGAGTCATAGGAGATCTTAGCTAGGCTGTTTTTAAATATTTTACATTTATTCCATACATAGGTGGGATTAGTTTGAAAATTTAGACTTTCAGTGAATTTTTGAAAATTCTCTTTCTTCTTACGTTTAAAAAGTTTGTTTGCTTAAACACAGATTTTATTATATTCTATTAGGTGTTCTAGATTTTGCGACCTCTCCCACCTCTTGTATGCGTTTTTGGGCAGAGTTTTTATTTCATGGCAGTCAGCATCCCATCAGAAAGCCGGATTGCTTTTTTTGGGAAAATTCCTGTTAGTCTTTTTTGGCGTACAAGAAGTCAAGGTTTGCTTGACTATATTCACAAAGCAATCGTATTGTTCGCTGGGGAAAAGCTGATCGTACTCAGAAGAAAAAAAATATGTGTATTCGTTATCTAAAAGTTCAGAGTAACGCTTCCAATTGGTGCGCTTTGATTTAAGTTTAAAATTTTTTTACAATAAAAATGTTTATCCATAGACATCTCAATGAAAATAGGGTGATGGTCAGATCTCCAGGTCTCTTTACTTACACTGAAATTTATTTTGTCAGCAATGTTTAAGGAGGAAAAAACTAGGTCAAGATTTGATTTGATTTTTTGTGCATGTTCGTATATGTGATAGAGTTATTGTTATGTAGAAATAGATTAAAGTGTTGAAACGCGTTACCTAGTCTGTCTCCGTTTGTGTCGGTGAATCGACTATTCCAGATGACATTGTGAGAATTAAAATCACCAACTATTAAATAATTTTCATTTGGCTTTAAGTTACTGAAAATTCTATGCCATTGATCTTGTCTAAGCGTGAGACCGGGGGGTCTGTGGCACACTATAATGTTAATGCAAGGATTTGTGTTATGGAGTTTTATACCGCATAGTTCAACCAGAAGATCAGAGGAGTTTATATAGTCTAAGCTGAAGAAAACAAGGTTGTTACGTAGTAGTATTAACAAGCCGCCTCCTCGTGACGAGCTACGGTCTCTTCTGTATGTAGTAAATCCAGAAACTTGAATTCTATCTTCTTCGTTTAGCCATGATTCTACGATGATTAAAATGTCTATGTTTTTGGTTATTCCTTGAATTTCCGTATTGACACTGCTTATAACTTCTGGCATTCCAAAATATGGCCTTGAGCGATTTATCATTATTATTTGTTGTGTTCCTTATCCATGTTGAAGTTTTATTTAAGTTGTTTCTTCTGTTTACTATTAGCTGTTTGTTTTTGTAGATATAGAATCGTCTGTACAGTTAGAATCTTCGCCCGAACTATAGTCCATGTGTACAATTTCCAAACGTTTAATAATTCGTTTGATTCTGCATTTCAGGTTGTTGTCGATGATGTCGTTACTTATATCAGAGAGCATCGAGTTCAAGGAAGCAAAATTGTCCGTGTAGCGTGCAGCGATTCCCGGAATATCGGTGCTGCCGTATGACTTATATAGAAAGTTGATTACCTCGTTTGTTGATATAGGATAGCTTTCAAGGATTTCAGTCGGTTTGTCCTTTAGGTGTATTAATTTTCCACTGATTTCTTCGATAGTAGTGCCGGTGAGAGTCCTTGATTTTTTCCTAGGTTTTTTTGCCTTCTCTTTTGCAAAGGTGTTGGGTTCGGAGTTTCCTATGTCGTTGTTAGACGTCGATGTTGAACTCGATAAGGCTCTTTTTGTGCCTGTTGGTGGCTGCATTACGGATTTTTGTTGAGGAGTATGATCGAGGTTATTAAGGTCGACTTCAAGAGCATGCGTTGTTTCTAGGCTGTCTTTCCCTGGAGGTATCAAGTTTAGCGCAGGTTGATTGACTCTTGGCTATTTTCAAAAGATTCAGTAGAAAACGCACGGAGTAGAATCTTGAGCGGGGCTGTCATTCTTGGAGGTTTGTGCAGTCTCAGCTGTAGCACTGGGATCTCTTACACAGGAAGGGCAGTACTTGGCAATGTGACCTTCAGCCTTGCATGCAAAGCACTTTAGGACGCCTATACTTGGATACACGAAGTAGGTAATTTCATCATGACTAAGTTTTATGAATTCAAGAAGTTTTATGACGTCAAGAGGTTCGATGTATGTTTGCCTTCTGTTTCTTAAAATATGCTCATAGCCTTCTTTAGCAATAGTGACTCTCAGAGTAGTGATTGGAGCACAGCATTTGATGTTCAGAGAATCCAGCACGTCTTCAAGTATGTCGTGTGGAATTACTGGGGAGACATTTTAAATGATAATCCTTTGTTGTTTGGCTACGAAAGGTATTACTGTAACAGTTTTGTCACCAATTATTAAATTATTATGCTTGTTGGTAAAATCTTCTGCCATTTCGACGCTGGAAAGGTACAAACAAAGACGTTGATTCGATCATCTGCTTGAGTATAGTATGTTTACAGGCTTGACGATGTCTCTCACAGCTACAGTGTAATCGGTGAGATTTAGACCTTCTACGCAGTGAATGACAATGCCTTGTTCTCTTGCTGGAAAAGGATCGCGTAGAGCCACTGCACTATGTTTCGCACTAAACGGTTTCTTACTAATCTTAACAGCACTTGTTTCGGGATTAAGGGAATTAATATTTGCAGGTGCATTTACAAGAAATGCATCCTGCGAAATGGAGCTTTGTGAAAAGTCTATTTCAATGCCTCATAGGCAAAATTTTACACGCCTTCCGACACCTGTGTGTATATTATATACACACAAAGGGGGATTGGGCCAAGCCCGAAATTTCTTAACCATACACACCGACTAAATGCGAATGTAAATAAACGGAGCGCTCGCGAAACACAACCTCTCTCTTCGATGGCTTGAAGAAGAATCCTTTTAAATTTTTTAAAAAATTCTTATTTTTCATTTTTTTTTCTATTTTACGAAAACTATTCGATAGATTTGCTCCAAAATTTGTATGCAAGTTATTTGCTACTGTCTGAAGAAAACAAGCTTTAGAAAACTAATTTTCTCAGCGCAATTTTAATTTTAAAACATTTTGAAAATTTTCAAACAAATTTTCAATTTTCATTTATTTTCTATTTTACGTAAGTCATACGATAAATTTTCCTAATCTTTTTCTCATATTCACTAATTTTTCTTGAATAGAAATTGTATTTTACATTGAAATCACATTTAAAAAAATAAAATCAAATTACTCTAACTCAATGAGCTCTATGAGAAAGCATTGAGCCAAAGCACTTGGCAGCGTTTTGATTTTTGCATTTCTTTTCTATGAATTTACTCTTTACTTTTTGCTTCTTTCTCCAGCAGTTATTATCTTTGTTATTTTTTCTTTTATTCTTATTTAACATTAGTTTCTTCTTTATTTCATGTAGATATTCACCTTTCTTTTTTTACCTCTTCACTTTTTCTCTCTTTTTCTATAACATACTTTCTCTGATATACTTCGTTTTTTATTTTGCCTTCCATTGGTGTTCTTAAACAATTAATATTCTTATTAATTTTAGCACAAAGACGGTTCCTGATGGTGCAGATGAGAGGGAGAAAATGGAAGAGGGAGAAACAAATGAAAAATCAAAGAAGTATCAGCTGTTTCTTTCATATTTTCCATTCCTTCATTTTTCTTCACTAAACTTTTTTCTAAAAACTAACTTAATCGCTCTTATTTTCTGTTTTTGTCGCAGTTTACCTTTCTCTTTCTTTCTCTCACTCTTATTTAATATTTAGTTGATTTTTTATCTTAAAATCTCTCCTTTTTCTTTTTTTTCTGATTTCATTTTTCTCTCTTTCTCTCTCTCTCTCCTTACTTCTTTCTTTCTCACTCCCCCCCTCTCTCTCTCTCTCTCTCTCTCTCTCTATATATATATATATATATATATATATATATACACGTATATCTTTCAGTCATAAAATTCCTCTCGTATACTGTATTTTTTCTATTTCATTTTTTTCTCTTGATTCTCTCAAATAATTATTTTTCATTTTTATGTTAGCAAAAAATGTGAACCTGAAAAATTGATTGCTGATGATGCGGAAGTCAGAGAGCAATTTGAAGAACGAAACCAAAGATCTGCAAGTTGAGTTCCACCAAGGAATCAATAATGACCTTTTGGTAAATAATTTTTGTTCATTTGATAATTTTATAATTCTTATTATTATTATATTATTTTTTTATTATTTTTTATTGTTTAGTTATTCAAGCTTGTCATCTCGCAAAACAATGTAATGATGATGAAACGGTATCATCATATATTTGAAACACTCCCTCTGCAGACAAAGTAAGTTCTTAAATTAGTATCTTCGTAAACTCAATTTTTTTCTGAATAATAATTTTTTTAGAAACAATTATCGAAATCGCATGAGGTTTAGGTTTCTATCACGGAATTGGTTTACATAACGATAAGATGGAAAAGTAAACCAAGGGAAATGGTATTTCATGCTGTTTTAAATAATTATTGATTTATATTCTTCGTACCAAAGTATAATTAATTTTATATACATTAAATACAATAATTTCAGTTAACGTGAATAGAAAAACAGATGCATAGAAGCTCTCACAAAAAGAGTACCTAAGGGTACTTACGTTAATGTGTAATACGATGAGAAATCCCAACACCAAAAAAAAATTCTTAAGAATAGTATATTATGCGTCAAGGCCGCAAAACGTATCATTATTGGCGAGTGCATGCTGAGGGGCCAAGCGTAGCGAGGCCGCTCCAGCTCCACGAGCACAAACGATACGTTTGTGGCCGTGACTGCATATACTTTTTTTGCCCGAAGGCCGCTAAGCGAAAGCTGGGGTAGAGCCCTCGACCTATAAAAAAATAATTGTTAATTCTTAAAATATAAAAGAATTTAATAAAACAATTCAATTATAAATAATAAATAGCTAATAATTCTTAAAATACAATAAAAAATAGAATAAAAAAAATTTTATCATAAAAACCATTAATAATCGTTAAAATATAACATTAAAATTAGACAAAAATACAGTACAATATAAAATAAAGCCGAACCATGAAAATTATATTCAAAAAATATTATTTAAAAAAAGAGAAAAAAATGTTTTAAAAAAATTGAATAAAAAAAATTCGATTATAAAAACAACCAATAATTGTTAAAATATAACATTGAAATTAAACAAAAATACAACAAAATATAAAACAAAGCTAAATTATAAAAATTATTAAAAAAATATTATTTGAAAAAGAAAAAAAAAAGTTTTACGCGAAACTTGTAATTATGTCTTTCTCTAGCTCTCTCCTTTTCTTTCATAATATACATATATTGAGTCCATGTTATTCGTCGACGCATACCCAGTATAGTATATATAAGAAAAGGATAGCGATATTAAGGAAAGTGAGAAGTTCTTCAGTTCAATTCCAAGAATCAGCGACGTTGAGAACGTTTTTCTGCGAACTTTTATTAAAATAATACATTGAATATACACATTTTTCTTTTGCAGCCTAGGACAAGAATACACTATTTTGTGCTCCGGATACAGAACACAAAAATTCATTTTGTGTATACTTACAGAATCTGTGTACAAACATGTTATTTAATTATTGTGCAAACACAGAACTCAACCAATTTCTCTTTCGTATAGTGTAAATTTGTAAGAAACATATTACTTCACAATGAGAACCACTGGACCAATAGAACTACCTTAATGTCATAAATGTTTTCTTTTATTACTTACAAGGAGAGTGCATTGCATTTGGGTCTTGGATTTTCTTCTAGCTTTGGAATCTTTTTTCTTACATAAAATCATAAAAAAAGCCGCGTCCATTCGGTCCAACGCTCGATTTTTTCCGAGTTATAATCAGTTTTGTCTGTTTTGTTGAAAAAATTGCATCTGCTTTATAATTTTACAGTTTTCGAACTACTTATTTTAGAAGGTTTTTACTGATTGCATATTAAAGTTGAGATTAAAACCTTTCGATTGAAAAAAAAGCGTGTCAAAAAAGCTCAAGTTGTTAAAAACTTATAAAGGGATGAAAATTGAAATGAATTTCTGACTAAAATGTTGCATTTATTTTCTATGCATTTTTTCAGCTAAATATTTGCGCTATTTTTATTCCCCCATAACTTTTTAACAACTTGAGCTTTTTGGACACGTTTTTTTTCAATCGAAAGGTTTTAATCTCAACTTTGATATGCAATCAGTGAAAACCTTCTAGAATAAGTAGTTTGAAAACTGTAAAATTATAAAGCAGATGCAATTTTTTCAACAAAACAGACAAAACTGTTCATAACTCGGAAAAAATCGAGCGTTGGACCGAATGGACGCGGCTTTTTTCATGATTTTATGTAAGAAAAAAGATCTCAAAGCTAGAAGAAAATCCAAGACCCAAATACAATGCACTTTTCTTGTTAGTGTTAAATAAATTTAAAAAAATGAAATGATTTATGGATTTATATCTAAATAGTGATATATTAAAAGTGTTGGTTGTTTCCCACGTTCATAAAATAAAAATTGTGGGAAAGAATGGTTCGATTCCCATACTTTGTTAAAAATAATTACGAAGTTTAGGAAACAGTTGGGCCAATTGCCATTCTCAATTAAAAAAAAAGTTTAGAAAATGCTATGGGAAAATTTCCATATTAAAAAAAAAAAAGAGAATAGTATGGAAAAAAGTATGAATGACCTCCATACTTAAGATGAAAGATAAAATACAAAGTCTGGAAATTAAGCCACAGCCCTTTGGACCGCTGTGGCTCGCACCTCGGTCCCTAAAATGCCCAAAAAAAACTTCGCTTCTTACATATAAGGCATCGACCAGAAACGCTCGCGCTTCGCGCTCGCTATTTGATATTTAAAGAATATTAAAGCAAATCATTTACAAACGCAAAAGCATTGAAAGTTAATCTTATTTCTTTTTTCATTGTATTTTTTACCACAACTTTCAACAGGAGGTTTGAATTTATTTTATTTATTTGAAAAAACAAATTTATAATTATTTAAATTTTTCTTGTGAATTAAGTTGATTAATTTCGAAGAAATTTATGTTATGTAAAAAAGACATTTTTTCATTAATTTATACTTTTTAAAATTTAGAATAGGATAATCTATCAAAATTTTACAAGAAAAAAATTATTTTATAGTTCAGTAGCTTAAAAGTAAAGTTTTGTATAAAGTTTTTATTTGATCTGAATCATTCCGACGGAGGATGATTAAAAACCATAATACAAATAAATGTCGGCACTTTAAAAAAAAATCGTTCGAGCGGTTTTAAAACAGTTATCCCTTTAGAGGTTGAAAAAATGATTTTTTGGTGATAACTTGAAAAAAACGAATTTTGAAAAAAAGTATATGAGAAAAATTTATAGAAAAAAATAAGATACATCTTTTTAATAACCCATATGAAAATAATTTTTGTGAGAAATTGTGAATAACTGTTAATAACTATAATAAACTACCGCAATTGAGACATTAATAAGAATTAATATCAGTAAAAAACAGTTAATAACAATTAATAATAGTTAATAATAGTTATGAACGCTAAATAACAATTATTAACTGGAAGTCATGATTATTAATAATTATTTATAGTTATTCACATTTATTCACATTTATACACATTTATACACATTTATTAACAGTTACTCACATTTTCCAAAATTTTAGAATTGGTGAATAATTTATCATTATTTATACTTATTTATAATTATTTATATTTATTTGCAATTAGTTACAGTGAATTATAGTTATTAACACTTTTTTACAGATATTTACAGTTTTTCACATTTCTTAACAGTTATTAACAGTTTTTCACATTTACAAAATTTTTCGCCTATATATAAAAAAAAAGATTATACGTGTGAAAATTGTTGAAAGTGTGAAAAAGTGTTAATAACTGTTAATAAATGTGAATAAATGTGAATAAATGTGAAAAATTATAAATATTTGTAAATAACTATAAATAACAGTAAATTATTGTTATTTACAGTTAATCATTATTATTATCTATTCGTAACAATTATTAACTGTTATCAACTGTTATTTACTGTTATTAATGTCTCAATTGCGGTAGTTTATTATAGTTATTAACAGTTATTCACATTTTTTCACATTTTTACACAGTTATTAATAGTTATTCACAGAAATTATTTCCATATGGGAAGTAATTTTAAGTTTAAAACTAAAGAAATTTAGCTAAAAATCACATTTTTCATTATTTTTAATTACATTTAAATTTTTTAAAGAGATCGAACAGTATCTACTCTGAAATTTTAAGGACATATTTATACATATATAACCTACTTCGATGAATTTTTTGCATATAGGATCATGGTTCGAAACCTTGAAAAGTGGTATTTTAATGTTTCAAATGACTTTACCTCAGCAAATGACTACATTAACATTTTTGAATTACTTTTTCCTCAAAATTTAGAATTGTCTGAAGAAAAAAGTAGTTGCAAAGTTTTTAGTGTTGACAGAGATTGAGATTTTGGCAGGAGATACTTTTCACTTCAAAGAACGATTTCCCAAAGTTTCATTGATATCTCCAGTTTTTAAATTTACTGATGAATTACCTTAAACTTAATGATTTATTATTAATTTTCAGATTAAAAATACTACTACGCCAGAACTTATTACTGCTATTTACATGCCACCTTACATGAAATCTCACGTAAGATCTTGCGAGAGATTCTACATGGGATTTCATGTATACTATTCTAATGAAATTAATAAGATTTCGAGTTATATAAAATCATATTTCAATGTGGACTTATAGATTTATTATTGTGAATTTTTAGATTAGCATAAAATGCGTTACTACCACACCACAACTTATTACTTTTTCTTCATATCTTAGCCGAAAATTCGGGGTTCTGCTGGGTCAACATATAAAGAAACTCAGGATTTCTGCTGGGTAAGGCGACATCTATCGCAACTAACGCAGCACTGACGAGCCAAGACAGAAAACTTTTGGCAGCGGCC
Organism: Anastatus disparis; assembly: GCA_017163975.1. Classification (NCBI taxonomy): domain Eukaryota; kingdom Metazoa; phylum Arthropoda; class Insecta; order Hymenoptera; family Eupelmidae; genus Anastatus; species Anastatus disparis. Next base: position 3,395,167 of record JAFFSR010000292.1, on the reverse strand, counting down.
AGACACTGGCGTCGCATAGGCTAATAACAACAGCTGTTGTTATTACTATAACCTAACCTTACTCGAAGTTCTAAAATATGAATTCTAAAATTTAAATACACGCAATGTATTTATACATGCATATGAATCTTTTTAATATTTTCTTTTCTATTATTTATGTTGATGCCGTGTCGTATGTGTGTATGTTAATTTTTATACATAATATATCGTTATGAAATACGTTCTGAGTATTGACAACGATGTTTAAATAGTATCTTAATGTTTTGATTCATTATTAATATTTCAAATAATTTATGTTTATAATTCATATTTTTGATAAATATTTAGATTTATCATTCATTTTTTTAATAGTGTTTCATAGGTTACACTTTTTGCGTATAATGTGTCATTTTACAATTGACCGTAATTTTTAGTGTTTAATTTTTTGGATTTATTATTCATATTTTTTGATAAATTTTTATATTTATCACTTTTATTTTTTTTAGATTTATCATTTGTACTTATTTTTAGATTTATAAATCGTATTTATTTTTAGGCTCATAATTCGTATTATTTTTTAGATTTATCATTTGTATTTATGTTTAGATTTATCATTTGTATTTATTTTTAGATTTATCATTAAAATTTTTTTAGATTTGCCATTAATATTTGATTAGATTTATCATTTGTATTTGTTTTTAGATTTTTAAAGTGTATTGGAATCGAGGCGCGATGCGCGCCTTTTGAATTTTGTTCAGAGCTGGCCCGCAGATGGCGCGTGAGCAAATCAGGAAGGAAATTCATGGCCGCGCGCTGTCGTCAGCTGGTATATCCAGACGCGTGACATTTTTATCAGATTTATTGTTAATTAGCGTGGCGAATTTTCGGCCAGCTATGAAGAAAAGTAGTATTATCCACTCAGACATAAATTAGATCAACCTGCCGTGCGTTTGTCAATTCTACACACGGCAGAAAGATCTAATTTCTGCCCTCGTAGATAAATATACTATTTTCTACTTAACACCTAACATGAGATTTCATGTGATATCTTAGGAGAGATCTCATGTTAATAATAGTAGTTACTTGACATTTTGGCATGAGATCTTACGTGAGATTTTTCAGTAGGAATGCAACGGATTAAGTGCGGGATATATGAGTTATAATTATAATGTAGTGATATTGTACAATTTTCTTTTTTTTAAATAATAAAATAATATTGCAGTATACGTATATGCAGCTGGCACGATATTTCCAGTAGCACAAGTGGTATTACCAACTATTGCTGACATTATTTTACCATTAAATCAATCTCGTCAACAAAACTTATGTTATTATGGAGAATACTTTTTCATTGATCAAGAAGCTCATTTATATGCTTTAATGGTGCATACTATATTAGCCATTTTATGTACTGTTATTATTTGTTCCTCTGTAGATGGTACTTATATGTGTGCTGTGCAACACGCGCTAGCTCAATTTCATATAACTGAGTTAGTATTTAGAGTCTATTGAAATTATAAACATTATGAAATAATTATTTTTTTTAGTAGAAAAATATAAATTATTAATGAATCGTTGTAAAAATTACATTTAACAATTTTACAGTTATCAATTGCAGCGAGTGGTGACATTAATGGAAAAAAATGCGAATTACAAATTTGAAGAAAAAGAATATAAAATACATGAATATGTTTGTACTTCTAGAAAAAGTCATCTTAAAGCTTTACAGTTTTGTATCTACTTACTTATATATATTTACTAAGAGAGTATTACAACTCCGTATCACGGATTTTGCTGAAACTTTGGGATAAGTTTTCAGATGACAAAATATGGAAAAAGCTAAAGTTATAGTCACGAACGCTAAATATTTTCATAATTACAAGCAATAGCATATCAAAATATTATTTTTCCAAAGTTATAGCATAATAAAGATTGGACCTGAATTTTCTTTTTAAAATATTAATAAGAAAAACTGAAATCAGGTTCAATATTTACTACGCTATAACTTTGGAAAAAAATAATTTTTTTATATGCTATAACGCCCTGCTGTTCCCACATCTTGATTATTGTTCAGTGGTTTTGCTCGATGCTTCTCAGGGGTTGAGAAGACGAATACAGAGGTTACAAAATTCATGTGTGAGATATGTAATGGGTTTGAGAATAGGTGATCATGTCTCTTCTTATAAGACCGCGTTGGGTTGGTTGCGCACTGATTCGAGGAGACAGTATTTTTTGGTTGTATCTATGTACGAAATCGTGCGCATAAATACTCTGGAGCATCTAGTGAGTCTCTTCACTAGATGTGTACCGAGGGTGGCTACTAGGGGAGCTGCAAAGAATCTGGCAGTGCCCTTTATGTGCACTGAGACTGGAAGGAATTCCTTCCAAGTTCAAGGTGTGCATTTTTGGAATTCTCTACCTGCTGAAATTAAGTATCTTCCATCTCTCAGCAGGTTTAAGACGGCAGTGAGGGGGTACTTGCTTGACCTTGAATAATATATACTCTCTTTATGTTAATTTATTATGTGAAGTCCCGTATATAGCTTTAAGGTATTGCTTGTATTTACAGTATGGTTGATGAGCGCATGGTTGGGAGTGAATGTGTTACTTTTTACTTTTTGATTTGACTCGTTTGATTTTTATTTTATTATATTTTATTTTAATTTTTATTGTTTTAAATGATAGATATTAATTCGACAGATTTGTTTATTTTCATTTTTATTAATGTTGGTGTGTATTTTATTATTGTAATGATCTGTGATATCACTCTGAAAAGTGACTTACTTATGTAGTATTATTAGTTGTAGGAAATCGACTGTGTTATCATGAGTGCAATATTTACACGTAACGTTACAGTATTATATTATTTTGTATTTTATAATGTATTATATATTATTTTTTATGACACTTTTTTGTAAACTGTTACAAAATAAATATATATATATATATATATATATATATATATATATATATATATATATATATATATATATAACTACTATTTCAAACGGAGCTCAGCTTTTATTTAAAAAAAACTTTCACTTCTAACTATCAATGTTAAAGAACTATATGCGTTTAAAAATCTAGTAACTTTTTTAGTGATTTTCTTTAATTGCCTGTAACTAGGGAAATATTGAGCGTTTGTGGTTTTAACTTTAGCTTTTTCTATATTTTTTCACAATTCTGAATCCGTGATTTAGAATTGTGATACTCTCCTAGCTAGATTTTCTTTATTAAAAAAATAAGTAATCTTATATCGGATTAAAACTAATAGTTTGTGATCACCAAAAAGTTATAAAAATTACGAAATGGATACAAATAATTCTCATTTAAATATATCACTAAAGCTAAAACTCATTTTTAAACTTAATATGAATACAAGACAATTTCTTCGGTTTCTAATCAAAGTACAGTTTTCGACCGATTTAAGTCTACCCCATTTAGATCTCCTTTCCTTCAATGCATTCGAGCGCTATCCCCACTTTTACAACTTGATTTTCGCTTGAGTAATTTAAAACTCATGTTCGATTTGGGTCTGCACATGGATACGAAATTCTTAAGTAATAAATGTTTTGGAAAGTAGTTAAATTTTCTAATAAAACTATATTCTCATTATTTAATTGAATATTCGAAGGAAATATAAACTATTTTAAAATAAACTTTTTATTATTTATCATATAAAATATAATATTTGAAACATAACAATAAATATGATCAGTTAAAAATTTTAATCGACTAATATTATATTTGAAATATTTAACAATCTGCACCTTCTTAAATCAACTTAAGATGTGAAGCGGACACTACACCTGTACTCATAAATATTAACTGTCTTTCCATTTTATTGTTGAATTTTCAGAAAATAAATGCATTAGCTTGTAGTATGTACCATGATGATTATTTAGTTAAATTTTCACATAAATATATTCATTAGTTTTTAAGATATTTGGATTCTGGTAAAAAATCGAGAAATTTTAGTAATTATTATTGGAATCCAAAATTCTCAATAACTAATGAATGAATTCATTTGAAAAATTAACTGAATAATCTTCATGGTAAATACTACGAGTTAAAGCATTTTTTACCTCAAGTTTTGCAATAAGATCAAAAGATAAACTAAATCCACGTGTACGGGTGTAGTGTCCGTTTTACATCCCCTTAAGAAGATGTAAAACGGATACTACACCTGTTCTCTTAAATATTGATAACCTTCTTATTTTATTGCAGAATTTTAAGAAAAAAAATGCATTAGCTTGTATATCAATTAAATTTTTAAATAAATTCATTCATTAGTTTTTCAGAATATCAGGTTTGTTATACAAAATCTAAAAATTTTAATATATCACATTGAAACCTAAAATTCTGAGAAACTAATGAATGAATTTATTTAAAAATATAACTGAATAATATTCGTGGCAAATACTACAAGCTAAAGCATTTCTTTTCAAGTTTTGCAATAAAATAAAAAGATAAGCCAGATTCATGACTACAGGTGTAGTATCCCCTTAAATGTAAATATAAGGAAAAACAAAGTTTATTTTCAGCATGAATTCGGTGCAGACCAAAATCGAATATAAATAACTAAACTTCCCTGTCAAAAAAGTCCAGGTAGATTTCCAGGTGGATATTCCAAGTAAAATTCCAAGTGGATTTTCAGTCTGATTTACTTGAATTTTCATAGTGAAAATCAGGGTGGATATTCACTATGAAAATCCAAGTGAATCAGACTGTAAATCCACTTGGAATATCCATCTGGAAATCCACCTGGACTTTTTTGACAGGGTTGGGAGAGGCAAATGTGGGAACAGTTTTTTGACGCCTATTTCTTAGAAATTCATTCCCCTTCAGCCCCGTAGAAGAATCTAAATTGGTCAAAGATTGTAATTGAATTCTAATCATAAAAGATTGAACGTCGTTATTGTATTATAATTAAGATATTAATTCTAAGATTACTTTTTTTAGATATACTTTATATAACAATTTGTAACATTTTAAATATATTAACATTTTTAATTTGAGATAGATTCGTAACACTTCTGCAAAGCACTTACTCAGTATCTGTTTTTCTAAATATAACGTGCATTTTAGCTGGTTTAATTACTGGAGTTCCCATCGTAAGTAATAATATAATTTTACATTCAAAATAAACTTATATAATATTTATTACTAGGATTTAACTTATTATTTTAGTTAGTGATGACTATGAACGATTTGCCCAATTTCATTAGAATAGGTGTATTATTTGTTGCAGTTATCATCACATTGTTTTTTCTTAATTGGCCTGGACAGAAAATTCATGATAGTAGCTCATACATTTTTTATTCTACGTAGGTGTAAATATATTAATTATTTTATTTAAAAAATGTAATTTTGATTATAGAATTTTCTGAAATTTTAAAGATATTTCTGTTGCTGGTATAAACTACCTATAAAAACACAACGGTTAGTCAAATTGATGATGCTAAGGGCTAAAACTCCATGCCAATTATCTGCTGGCCCTTTAGTGGTTTTGAACTTCAAATCTTTCTGTGGTGTTAGTAAATTACGTATCTAATCTTAAAAAATCATAAAAGATATTAAAAGTTTTTACTTTACAGATTCTAAAAACTGCTATGTCATATGTTACTGCTGTACTAGCTATGGAGATGTAATAGAAATTAAGAATACAGAAAATATACAAACATGAACTGTTAACTCAAAATATTTAGAATATCCGTAAAAGTGAATAGAACACAGTAAAATAAATATGAAACAATCATCAATAATTGTACGCTTTTCTTGTGCTTCCTTAGTAACATAAATAACAAAAAAATTATTTTTATTTATTCATATATAGCCACGTAGATTACACTACATTATTAGTTAGTACAAGTTAGCAAAAATTAAAAAAGAATATTAACGCAGAAGCCTTAGTTTAATTTGTTATGGCGTATCTTGATTAAGAATGTACGTTAAGGTAGTTGGCATGTTAGAGTCAGTGTCAAAAGTCTAACGCGAAATATAGACGGCGTGGTGTATACACAGTCACTTGTTTTGTAAAGAACTTCTCGTCTGTGATTATACAGTTCAAACGCACCAATACATGTTTACACTGTACAGGTATACGTGAATACAAGCTTAAACGCAATGTACCCTAAAAGTGGCAATGCTGCGATTATAGCTCTGTGTATTTTCCTAGCCCCCTCTCACTTAAAAGTTTAAATTCACGTTCTTTGCTTGCAGCGGCGTTGCCACAATTCTCCGTTTCTTTCCTTGTTCATTTTTCAGAAGCGAAAATTTAGAAACTTCTATTTACAATAACTAAATAACGATACGGTTGAGCATTTTCGTTTTTTACATAATATTTTATAAATAATATTAGATATTATATTAGTTTTTTAAAAAGATTTGAATGGAGGGTTTTTAGTTATGTCTTAAAATGTACTGTTTGAAACAGCTTACTATAGGAATCACGTGTTAAATATTGCAACTTTATAGCTCTATATCTCGCTTTTGGTACGGGGAATCTTTCTGAAAATTCAATATGATGTGTAGAATAATATAATTTAAAAGTAGTCTAAATTTTAAAAAAATCTGATTGGAAGGGAACTACCTTAAACACACGAGTATTAGTTCCATGCTTTTAATCAAGTAATTACACAGTTTCTTGTAAAATGTTTTGCACTATCAATGTTAATAATACATTATGTAACGAGAAAGTAAATACACATATTCCTCCCGAGGAGAAATCGGTGACGCGAGCGAAGCGAAGCAAAGGAAATAAATTCCCAAGCAAAGGCTAGACTTTACTCCCCAATCACATAATGGACTTTATTCCTACTTCAGCAGTGCCCACTTCAACCTAAAAAAAGCGGGCCTATAATTAAAAAAAAAGAAAAATCGAAATAAAAATTTAAATATCAAAATTCACTTAAAAATGAAAGTTTTTCACAAAATTTTTCACAGAATTTTCTGCAGAATTATATACATTATTATCTACAGAATTATTCACAGAATTTTTTGTAAAAATCTCTTAAGAATTTCGTGTATACAGGATTTCCGTAAAATATATCAGGAAAGTGCCACCCTCTAAAAACATGTGTAGATTAAACTGTACATAAGTCTATAGGAAATTTTGTAGAAATATTAACAATGAAATCAACGTAATCGATCACATTAATTTAATTTTAAGTCGCTATGTGGCGCACAGCGTAGAAAATAAATTTTTTCCTGTCCTCTAACCTCAAAATCGTAACTTTATTACTCATTTACGGCTCTCAGAAAAAAAATTATATTTCTCACCTGATCAGGAAAGGGCTCTTTTGGAACCTCGGTTCGTTATGTTAATTTATAAATTTTAAAAATTTAAAAGTTATATTTATAATAATTTGAACTTTATAAGTAGATTTAAAAAGAACTGAGACTTTGTTTGTTAAATTACACTCGAAAAAAAACTCACCACTTTTTTTAGTTTGGAAAATGATGATTTTCAAATTATCATACCTCCGCCAAAAATAGGCTAATCAAAGTGATAAAAAATAAAGGGTTTGGGTTCCTCTTTTAAATTCCGTTGAAAATATTTGGTAATGTCTTTTTGCGCATGCGCTAAATCAAGAAAAGTGGGAAGTTATTTTTGAATCTAAAAAGTGCCATTTTTGCGCGATGCTACCAACTTTGGATAGATCAAACGAATAATTCTGATTACGGGATCTGAAAATTTATGTTTTTTTGAGCAATTTATTTTTTTGGAGCATATTGTGTCGAGCATCAGGTGCAGAACTGCGAGCAAATGAAAATGGCGCGTTTTTTTTTGGTTTTTTGGCGAGATTTCTAGGCTATGATTTGAAAAGAAACCAATATAAGGTCAAATGAAAAATCGACTTTGAAAAAATTAAAATGAATTAAACACATACATAAACGGCCTTTTTCAGGGCCAACATGATATGCAAAGTCCGATCGAACAACCTTCCTGTGGTGCATATTGCGTAACGCCAATTTCGAGGGCAAACTCGATAATTGATTGCAGAAAACGAAATCAAAACCATGTGAACATAGCTGTGGGACACATTGCTACTTTTCGGAAACTATGGATACAATGTTTTTGCCAACCAACATGTAATTCACGTCCAAGAATAAAATCTAAAAAAACCCCTTTTTGCAATTATCCAAAAACTTTATAGCAACTCATAAAAACGTAATAATTAATTTTATCCTGGTTTTTGAAGGTCATATCTGCATTTGATCTTTAAAGTCCAAAAGTCAGACGTGATGAAGTCAAACAGATCCTCGATTCAGACTAAGCGATTCTGAAAATGTAAACATTAATTTATTTTAATTTTCTAAAGGTTGATTTTTTATTAAACTTAAATTGTTTCTTTTTTAAAATCGTTAACCTAGAAATCTCGCCAAAAAACCAAAAAAAACGCGTCATTTTCATTTGCTCGTAGTTCTGCACCTGATGCTTGACACGATATGCTCCAAAAAAGAGATCCCTTGAAGAACCTAAATTTTTAGATCCTGTAATCAGAATTATTCGTTTGATCTATCCAAAGTTGGTAACATCGCGCAAAAATGGTACTTTTTAGATTGAAAAATAAATCCTCACTTTTCTTGATTTAGCGCATGCACAAAAAGACATAACTAAATATTTTTAACGAAATTTAAAAGAGGAACCCAAACCCTTTATTTTTTATCACTTTGATTAGCCTATTTTTGGCGGAGGTATGATAATTTGAAAATCATCATTTTCCAGACTAAAAAAAGTGGTGCGTTTTTTTTTCGAGTGTAATTTAACAAACAAAGTCTCAGTACTTTTTAAATCTAAAGACAATTTGAAAATTTTATGACTTGTAGCACCATCAGGTAATAATATAGATTCAATTCCTGTCCAAACCATTGCGAAAATTTTTTTATTTTAACTTAAAAAAAAATTTATTAAAACATTATAGAAAAATGTTTTTCTCGTGTCCTTAGAGGCATTAATGAAATAGTAAATTTTCTTAAAAAGAGATAAAATGAAACTTCTGCACGTGCGTGCGGGCGTTTCATTTAGTCTCCGTGTAAGAAATAATGCTTTTCTCTATCCCTAGGTGAAACCACGTTACATAAATTAACAATTAATTATTTGCTTTTTTTTGTTTTTGCGTGTGTATGTGTTGTTCATTCCTGCCGCTCAGCATTTGTCGTGCGAGTGAAACGAGCGCGAACTAGCTGGCGGCAGCAGGAATGAAAAACACATGTACAAGCCTAAATGACGAGAGAAAGAAAGAATTAATACGATGAAAAAAAGTGTGTAAGAGAAGAATAACATACACAAGCCTCTTTTATTCATAAGAGAGAAAAACACATAAAAAACACGCGCACACGAATCCTCTTTTATTCACGAGAAAGATTAGATTAGATTAGATTAAATTGATTTATTTCTGTACAATTTGTTGTGCAATACAAAATTAGATATATCAAGTTAAACAAAAAAATAAACAATAAAAATAAAAATAAAAACATAGTATAAAAGTGAACATAATAAATAAAAAAATAAGATAATCTTAAGTAAAATAAAATCAATACAAGGAATAAAAATAGTGTATCAAAAATAATTAATAGCACCGTGACACCCTCCCTCAATGTTGAAAATATAAGAGTGAACTTTGTTCTTAAAGGATAGGATGGATGTAGAGGTACGTATAAGATTAGGCAGAGAGTTCCAGAAGTAAGTTAAGGTGACATGAAGGGACTTGAGCAGCGTTTCGGTGGAGAATCGAGGCACTGATGAAGGGGTATTTCACCTCTGACCGGTCTAGTGGCAATATTTATATTAAAATCTTTATAAATATAAGATGGAACTTGCATTCTCAATACACTGTAAGTCATTTTCAGGGTTTTTTTCAGTGTAAAAATAAAAATTCAGCAACGTGTAAAATGATTAACCTTATTTACTATTGTTATCGTAACCATAAACGTCGAACAACATCATACGTTATTTGCGTGCTTGTGTTCAATGAATGAAAGAATGATTTAACATTCCCGGGCTTTGACATCACCTCTTTTTGAGGTGATTAATTAAAGCATCATAAGCTATAGCATTGCATCAGCAAATTTAACTATATTGAAAAATTATAAAAATTGTACTTACCAATGATTTTATTTTGAATTATTTAAGATACATGTATATATTTGATTTAATAAATTAACTTAAATTTAAGTAAAAAACAGATTTATGAATGAGTACGTTATTTTATTACTATAACTATTTTACAGTCTTACAAAAAAGAGAGATTTTTACATTAATTGTTTTTTTTTCAGTAAAACGAACTTAATTTTTTAGTGTTACAAGAATATAAATTATAATTTACATCTAGAACCAACATATTGGATACCATTTCGTAAAACAGTTACGCAAGGTATTTTATTTGCTAAACTATCATATTCAATGATTTTCCTATTGAATGAATTTGATTTGACACTCCATGCAAAAATATGTTTATTAAAACCAAAACTTTGTAAGGGTATATACCTGAAATAGACTTTATTTTTAATCAAATATATTCGGTCAATTTCACCAAATTCCGGTGATATATCATCGAATGTAGTCACTACCACAGTTTTTAATGTATATTTAACATTATTTATAACTACATTTTTCAAAATTTCATATTTTTCAGAAATGTCAAAAAATTCATCTGATTTATTATTTTCTAATGTATACGTGATATTATCAGAATTATAATTACTAAATTTGTTATACATCAAACTTAATGAATAACGTTTCGCTACGGTTTTTAAGATGAATTTTTTACAAGGAGTAGCAACAGCTATGGATTTAATATCTTGATGCTTTGATTCGAATTTCATTGATGATATTTGCATTGGCGGGCCGTTTTGCAATATCAATCTAATATAATGCAATAATAAATGGAATTTTATTGTAAGATTTTGACCTAAATGTAAGAACAATTCGTGCTGTTCTTTTATTAAAAATTCTAAATTTTCCAAATCATTCCATGTTAAGTTTGGTGAACTTAGTATACTGATAATACGACGTAAATAAACATACAACTTCCAAGGTTTGTAATCGGAAGGAACTAAGTGCCCAACCATCATACCAAAATATCTTACAAAAAATATTATTTCAGAAGCTGACATTTTAAGATGCAGGTTTCTTTTTATATAATCTAAATCGATTTGTTCTGGCACATTTTTTTGTTCAAATCCAAAGTCCATAGTTCGAAGAGTTAAATTAATATAATGTATGGTAAAAAATCCAGCTGCGATAAGCATAAGTAATAAATGAGTAATAATAATATTCGCTTGCCCCTCAATAACATCATGCATGAAATCTACAGAACAGCAATTAATTGGATCATATCCTATTATTTGTTCAAAACAACAACGCTCTCTCACTCCCGTTTTTTTAGGATCAGGATATTCAGAGTCCAATTTATGCTTATCTGCAGTACGTAACAGTGATTCTACTTCAATTGTCATAGATTTAATCTGTTCATCATTGGCATAACAAATGCGACAACAATGCGTACCCGAGAAACTCTGTATAAAGCCAAGAGCAGCGTTTTGCCCTAAATTATCTCCAATTAAAAAACATGGTATTATATAAACTGTCTCTTTACTAACTTCAAGACATAATTTTAAACCATTACATCTTAAATAATTTAACTCTTCGATTGTCTTACTGAAAACTTCCTTATTACCAATAGATTTTCTATCCTTAGAGTAAAAAATATCGGTTAAAATAATACTTTGCATTTTAGATGCAAAGTTAGGTGGAAAAGTTGGTATAGTTATATACACGCATCCAATTGAATTTTTCCCAGCATTAGAGCCAAGGGCATTACCCGTTTCAATATCATCGTAAGCTATGATCAGTGGTAACGCTATACCAACTTTTTTTTCCTCTTTGAAAATTTGCAGTTGTTTCTTCCATAAACTACTTTGAGCGAAATTGAACAAAACTGATTTATTTTTTTCACCATTTTGACTCTCAATAAATTTTTGAGTCTCTAGAAACTTCATATAATCAACTGTGGCTTTTAAAAGACCTCTTGTTTCAAGTAATAATTTTAAGGAATGACCTATTGGAATATGAACCATTTTTGCTTGTTTATTTGTAATGACTAACTCATTCAATCTTAATTTTTCTTCTGAACATATATTAATTACATGTACTTCTGGAGGCATATATGCACCTATTTTTTGAAAAAGGCGTAATCGCTTATTTTTATCCCTAAATCTTTCAAAGGGATCTTTGTAATCTTTAAGCACAAATTCTACGTTATCCATTAACGGTTTACTTATCATACTATTTAAACGTTGTAATAAAGCTGGGTTGTACACGTTTTTTATGTAGTTGCCAATAATATTTATGATAAACGATATATCACTTTCTGTAAAATTTAGTTTCGTATATAATTTGCTAACTAATTCATAAGCAGCACCATCAATGTCCATCTTGCCTTAAAATAAATTTAAATCTTTAAAAGTCAACACAAATAATGTTTAATTCTTATAACATTTAATACTTTTTGTTAATACTTCTTATTCATATATCTAAAGTGAAGTCATCAATACTATACTTAAAATTGTGATATTTCAGACCATAGGTTATTTTTTCTATTAGTTCCTATTAAAGGTTTACCCTTCGGTAACTTGTACAAATGTTTTTGGAAGAAACTCCAAATTTGGCGACTTGCTTTAGGAAAATCGCAATTAGTAGCAAAGAACAGTTTAAACAAAAGATCCACTGCCTCAACAAGAGTTTTACAATCATAAATAATGTTATCGGCTACAACGTGTGCACTTTGAAGTTGATACAACGGTCCACAAGCAATCACATAAGCTTTTGTTGACTTTCCTATTTTTTCAAGATAATACTGATGTTTCTCATTAACAAATCTTTCTAATGCATTTGTGGTTACAGGAGCCTATAATAAATATAAACAATTATAATTTAGTAAAAATTGTCTCTAATATTTCTTAATTAAAATTAAAATTTTGTTATAAATTGCTGTGCATACGTTAATATCATATCGTACCTCAAGATGCTCTATAAATGACTGAACTATATCAGTACTGGACGGTATCCAGTCATCACCTTCAGAACTTCTTTTACCACTCAAAATGTATGGAATAAGAGCAGGTAGAAGCATTAATGCAACATTTTCAGAATCTGTATAAATTAAAACATTTCAAATCATTTTCATATTTAAAAGAAAGTAATTCTTATTTTAGTAAATTACACACAATATTTTTAATATCAAAAGAGAGCTTTAATTAACAAGTTTACTTATAAATACTATTAAAAATAAATTTAAAAAAAATTACTTGTCATAAGGATTTCAGCATATGTTTCCAGTACGTCGGCCAAATTAAGATAATTTACAGCCACCCTTAATATTTGTTCATCTTTTGAGTAGCTATTTTCAATATCCGAAGCAGGTTGAACAACTTTTTCTTGGGTAAGCGCAGGTTTTGGAAATTTTCCTTTCTTTTTAGTTGACTTTTCTATTTCAGAATTCCTTAGATTTATAGCATAGTTAACTATTTTTAAAGAAATCGTCTTCCAATGAACAATAAGCTTGTCCCAAATCTTAGACTGTGGAAAATTTTTGTCTTTGTTTTCTTTGTGATCCTTGAAAATTTCTTGAAAATCAAGCTGTATCTGCAATTTGAAAATATCAAAGAAAATATATTTATAAAAGTTGAATTTACACTTTATTTTAAATTATTTTTTTTACGTAAAATTGAAAAAGGAAAAAAAAAAAAAATTTTATAATAAAATTTATCTTGAAAAATCCAATTAGACGACAATAAAAAAAACGCTGCCAAGTGCTTTGGCGGAATGCTTTCTCATAGAGTTCTTTGAGTTTCATTAATTTTTTTATATTTATTTATATGTGATTTTAATATTAAAAAATTGTCTAACATTAATATTTACTCATATTGTGCTTTATAAATTTCGAACACATATGCTAGCTGTTTGCTTTTTCAACATTTATAATTTATTTTAAATCATCAAGTAATACAAAAAAATTTGTTCTATTGAAAAATGATATAATGTAGTAATAAAAAGAATGATGACAACAAAATTTCTAATCTTTATAAAATGCAATCATATTTATATATAAATACAGTTCATGTTTATGGCTCTATAAAAAAAACTACTCTATGAATACCAATTTTCAATAGCTTCCCGTCTAGTTATACAAAAACATAGATGGTATACAAAATTTGAAGCAAATCCATCGAGTAATTTTCGAGATCTAACTGGTTAAATAAATAACATTTTCTTTTCAAAATTTCTTTTTCAAAATTTTAAAAATTCTCTAAAATTAAAACTACGCTATGAAAATCAATTTTTGAAAATTTCCCTTCTTTTGGCAGTCGCAAATAATTTCCCTGCAATTTTTAGAACAAATCTATCGAGTACTTTACGTAGAATAAAAAAAATAAGAAAAGAAGAATCGAATTTTTTTTTAAATCTTTAAAATTCTCTAAAATTGCAACCACGCTAAGAAAATTAGTTTTCAAAAGCTTATGTTTTTCAGACAACAGCGAATTAATTGTATAAAAATTTTGGAGAAAATTTATAGTATGGTTTACGCAAAATAGAAAATAAATGAAAAATAAAAATTTTTTTGAAAATTTTCAAAGTGCTCTAAAATTAAAACTGCACTGAGAAAATTAATTTTCCAAAGCTTGTTTTCTTCAGACAGTAGCGAATAAATTGCATACAAATTTTGGAGCAAATCTATCAAATGGTTTTCGTAAAATAGAAAAAAATTAAAAATAAAAATTTTTTTAAAAATTTTAAAAATGCTCTAAAATTAAAAGTGCGCTAAGAAAATTAGTTTACAAAATTTTTTATACTTTTGGCAGTCGAAATTAAGTTCCATACAAATTTTCGAACAAATTCTTCGAGTAGTTTACGTAAAATACAAAAAAAATGAAAAATCGAAATTTTTTAAAAATTCTTAAAATGATTCTAAAAAAAAAACTGCGCTAAGAAAACCAATTCCCAATAGCTTCCGCACCAGTTAATCAAAAAATTGAATTGTATGGAAAATTTGAAGTAAATCCATCGAGTAGTTTTTAAGATTTTATTGGCTTAATAAATAGAAACATTTTTTTCAAAAATTTCAAAATGCTCTAAAATTAAAACTGAGCTAAGAAAATCAGTTTTTAAAAATTTATTTTATCCGGGCAATCAGAAATAAATTCCATGCAAATTTTGAAGCAAATTCATCGAGTAGTAAACAAAAAAAACCAAAAAAATAAAAAATCGAATTTTTTTTTTTAAACAACTCTAAAATTAAAACTACTCTAGAAGAACCAATTATCAATAGCTTCCCAGCAAGTTAATCACAAAACTAAATTCCATGCAAAATTAGAAGCAAATCCATCGAGTAGTTCTCGAGATACAGCTTACTAACTGAATTCATACATCCACACACACACACACACACACACATACATACAGACATTTTCTGGAAACCACTTTTTTCGACTCACTGAGTTCAAATATGTACAAATTAATGAAAAAATAGAAAAAAAATTTTTTTACCGATACAATGCTTTCTCTATGAGAAAGCAATAAACACATAAGTTTTAATGTAAATTGTAGAAACATACCAATTGCGGGCCATATGAACTTTTCAAGACGGGAAAATCAGATACTATTTCGGCAAAAGTTTTACCAACGTACTCGTATGTCAAACGGTGTGAAACCGATATTTTCCATGTTTCTATAGTTTCATCTAAATTAAGAATAACTTCACTGCGCAAACAATCAAAATTTACAGTGACGTGTTTTAAACTCGTACCTGTATGTTAAAAATCATCGAGTAAGTATGTGTCATAAATTTTTATAAAAAGTTAAATATTAAGTCGAAAAAAAACGATTATGTTGAAAACATTAAATTTTATTTAAAATAGATAAATAACAAAATAGTTAAATTTTATTAAAAGTATAATTTGATTCATTAATTTATGTCAAATAAATTTTATGTATGTATATTTTAACTATTTATATATTTAAAAAATAATTATACCTTTTGGAATCGAAAGTCTTCTTTCTGAATGTATATTCAGAATTTCAAGCTCGCCTAATTTGTTTCTTCGATCTTCATAAGCATCATACAGACTGCCTCGACTGTTTAATCGCTGAACTACTTTATTTGTAATAGGATCCTTAACATTCAAAGATTTTTCAAAAATTGATTCAATTGAGTGTCTGTCCAGTGGAAATAATTGTATTAAATCTGCTTTAAGCTTTTCAAAATCTTGAGCACAATTCCTGAAAATCAAGTTTATTTTTTTAATTAAAATAGCAATTATATATATTTTAATATTTAATATATAAGACTAAACATGAAAAACTTGCATTTTACTTGTAAAAAGTTCATGATTTAAATTTTATTGAGCATTGTCTTTTAACTAATAATGTTTTATGAAAAGTGAAAAAAATATGAATCGAATCTTTGTGATAAAGTCAAGATTATAATTGTTATTGTTGATTTTATATTATAAATTAATAAATTATTAAATAAAATTATTATCTTACGAGAATGGTATAGAGTGATCAGATTTTAAAAGTTTTTCATGAAAAAAGTTGTCGTTTATTATTTTACAAGCCTCCTTCTTCATTATTTTGATAGTCTTATTTTTTTTGTATTCATATAAAATCATTTTTCCAGGTAAAGAGGTCAAAAACAATTGAAATATTGGTAAGCAATGATTTTCTGCAAATAAAGGATTTCATTTTTTTAGTCATCTCCATGAAATGTCTCATACAATAACTAATTTCATAATTTATAAAAAAAATTAGAATCATAATTTAGAAAGATGAAATATAAAAACATTTTTCTAATAATTGTGAGATTTTTAAATCTTTAGTTACATAGTTTATTACACGACGTATAAGTAACTAACAAGAATTATGATTACATAAATTTAGAAAAACACTTTTACTATAGTTGCCTATAAAATTGTAAAGAATACAATAAAGTGATTGTCCCCATGAAATTATGCATTGATAAAATATTTAAACAGTCTATACTATATAACATTGTATATAAACACTTAGGAATAAATACTTGATAAAGTGCTTATAATATTTAAAATTAAAATCTATTTTTTCTGAGCATTTAAAAATTGTACTTAGAACTTTTACTTGTGAATTTTATATTCTTTGTGCTATACTATTTTTTTTTGTATTGAAAAAAAATATAAATATTACCTTCACTATACATATTTTGAACATTTTTTAATTCTTTGATAGCGTCTAAGTTAACAGGATCTTTATAGTTATTTTGCAATTCATTTAATTTGCAATTTCCAATATCCGCTAAGGGTTGTCTTTTTTTAAATATACTTGAAGTACTATTATTTGAACAATTTTTTTTTTCATTCGACTCTTTCAGTCTTTTACATAATGTTTCAGCAAATTTTAATTTTAATTCTTTTTTTTGTTCTTTAAAAGAATCAGGGATCATAAAATCTATGTCTTCAAAAGACAAATTAAAAAATGTTTCGTCTTTCACATTATGCACTGTAAGAAAATACAATAATATAAAAAGATTTACTTTTTCTTCAAATACAAAAAATTTATTAAAACAAATGATCTAAATTCAAAAATAATAAAAGTACAGCGAAAGATGATGATTCAAAATCTTATTTTGCTTTATTTAAGCAAACAATATTTAAATTATGTTGACTGTTATGTTGCATTCGAAAAACTTATAAATGATTCACTTTTTTTACAACAATATAAATCTTAAAAAATATATGATTTATTTAATTTAGAATTAACTTATACAATTGATTAAGAATTAACTTTAATTACATTAAAAAATTAAACACCTCAACTTTCAGCAAATAATTAAACAGCTCAAATTGTGAAATGTAAAAATATTTATTTGTAATATTTTCAATGTGGTACTCAAAATTAACGAATAAAAAACTTTTAATGTAATTACTTATATTTTATGAATTTTTACTTTATCTACGTTTTGCAGCTATATTATTTTAACTTCGTAATCACAAAATTGAAATGTATATTAAATATTAAAAAATATCTTGAATAGTTTATTTCGCGATTTACATTATTTAAGGTTAGTTTTTTGAAACGTATAATATATACATATATATATATATATATATATATATATATATGTATAGAGTATAATGAAATAATCATACTTACGTTTGAATATAGGAGCAAGAATTTCTAACTGATGTTCTTTTAACCAGTTATGTACGGCTATATCCATTGTCTCTGCATTTATAATTTATTTTGCACAAAATTGTCAGTTAATATACAACTGAGAATGATACAAGTGTAAAGGCGTACAAGTGTATAAGGCGCTATTCCAACGAGTACGCGCATGCGTACTGGACTAAACTAGCGCATTAAAAATTTTTTAAAGCATCACCTCAAAATGAAGTGATGTTTCTCGCGATCAGTAGCATATCAGATGGTATCATCTAATATATATCTGATATATATATCACTACAATAGTCCGTGAAATAAATGGATTAAAAAGTGATTTTTCATACAATTAAAGCATGATTAAGAATCAATGCTCTTATTCATGAAAATGATTTACAGTGTACTCGGTACAGAAGACAAGAACCAAGGTAAACACGACGACCCTTAGTGAAAAGCCATCCAAGGGAACGCCTATATGGTGAGATGTGTTCAATCTTTCTCACCCCGAATATGTAACGAATACTAGAATTCGCCACACGCTGTAAACGAAGATTTCGCTCTTCTGAGATATTTAATAGAGCAGTTGAGCAATAGTCAATAAGAGGAGACAAAAGAGACAAGATTAAATGCTTGCGCATAGAAAGGTTAGTACAGCTCCTGAAAAATATGAGACGGTACATCAGGGAATTCACCCGACTACAGATTAAAGTAACCTACTTTTTCCAAGTTAGTTTAGAGTCCAGGAAGACCCCTAGACTCTTTACCGATAATTCAAAAGGCACCACGGAGTCGCAAATATTGATATAGCTTATCTCGGAGTAAATACGGTTAATATAAACCGGTGACCTAAATATGATAGCTTTGATTTTAGAGGTATTAAGAGAAAGGCAATTCTCAGATGCCCAACTCACCAGGTAATCTGCAGCTTGGCTGAGAGCATTCTTACAGATTTCAAGTTCATCAGGGCGGCACTAGAGGTACATCTGGAGATCATCAGCATAGAGCACATAAGAAATTAGGTCGTCAAGACCGTGAGAAATATCACTGACATAAACAGCAAAGAGGAGGGGACCGAGGACTAAACCCTGAGGATAACTCCCAGGTTGACAGAGCAGTAGGAGGACATATTGCCTCCTAGAGTGATCACAGCATGGGACCGGCCAGACAGATAAAAAGCCATCCACCCAATAATGGAACTCGAGCATCCAATGCGCAGAAGCTTTTTAAGAAGAAGCACATGATTAACTTTATCAAAGGCCTTACTAAAGTCAAAAAGGAGAAGCATTGTGAGTTTCTTCTTATCAATACCAGCTCTAATATCGCCAGTGATCCTTAAAATCGCTGTCTGGGTGCTGTGTCCTGTACGAAAACCAGTCTGATACGGATTAGCAAGACAGGCCATGTGTCTCAATAAAGTGAAGAAGCTGTTTATGAACCAATCTCTCCAATGATTTGGAAAGAAAACAAAGCAATGCAATGGGGCGATGGTCGCTCAAAGTTTTAGGAGAGTTAACCTTATTGAGTACCTTGATACGAGATCTTTTCCACACAGCCGGAAAGACGGAACCATCAAGGGAGAGATTAAATAGTATATTTATCTACGAGGGCAGAAATGAGATCTTTCTGTCGTGCGTGGAATTGCCTCTCGAGGCGAAGCCGAGACAGACAAACGCACGGCAGGTAGATCTAATTTATGTCTGAGTGGATAATACTACTTTTCTTCATAGCTGGCTGAAAATTCGCCACTCTAATTGATAATAAATCTATAAATGTCACGCGTCTGGATATACCAGCTGACGACAACGTGCAGCCATGATTTTCCTTTCTGATTTGCTCATGCGCCATCTGCGGGCCAGCTCTGCAGAAAATTCAAAGGCGATATAATGATAAATATAAAAACAAATACAAATGATATATCTAAAAAATAATACGAATTATGAGCCTAAAAATAAATACAAATTATGATTCTAAAAATAAATACGAATTATGAGCCTAAAAATCAAATACAAATTATGATTCTAAAAATAAATACGAATTATGAATCTAAAAATAAGTACAAATGATAAATCTAAAAAAAATAAAAATGATAAATATAAAAATTTATCAAAAAATATGAATAATAAATCCAAAAAATTATACACTAAAAATTACGGTCAATTGTAAAATGACACATAATACGCAAAAAGTGTAACCTATAAAACACTATTAAAAAAACTAATGATAAATCTAAATATTGATAAAAAATATGAATTATAAACATAAATTATTTGAAATATTAATAATAAATCAAAAAATTAAGATACTATTTAAACATCGTTGTCAATACTCAGAACGTATGTCATAACGATATATTATGTATAAGAATTAACATGCACACATAAGACACGGCATCAACATAAATAATAGAAAAGAAAATATTAAAAAGATTCATATGCATGTATAAAGACATTGCGTGTATTTAAATTTTAGAATTCATGTTTTAGAACTTCGAGTAAGGTTAAGTTATAGTAACAACAACAGCTGTTGCTATTAGCCTATGCAGCGCCAGTGTCTGGCCGCTGCCGAAAGTTTTCTGTCTTGGGTCGTCAGTGCTGCGTTAGTTGCGGTAGATGTCGCCTTACCCAGCAGAAATTCTGAGTTTCTTTACATGTTGACCTAGCGGAACCCCGAATTTTCGGCTAAGATATGAAGAAAAATACGTAGGATATAAGATCCAATAACAGGAAATGCATCCCTCATAATGGACTGAGGAATGTCGTCAACACCACTCGACTGAGATGAGCTGCTTCGAATCACACCATGCACCTCCTCAAGAGTGACAGGCAAGAAGGAAAAGGCATCTGCTACATCAGGAGGCAGAGTAGATAAGAAGTCAGAGACAGGCATGACCAGCGGATCACCGCAGACACCCGCAAAATACGTATTCAGTTCATCAGCTGAGGAAGGAGAAGCAGTGTCAACAGAGCCAGTAGCTATCCCAAGATGTCTGAGCTCCCTTCAAAGGTGGCTCTGAGAGATTCCTCAACCTATTGGAATAGTAATCGAGCTTTGCGTTTGATATAGAATCATGAGCAAGATTTCTTGCAAAACGATAGTAATAAAGATCAAGAGGATGGCGCGTACGTTTGAAGCGCTTATATAATCTGTCACGGTCCCTGATAAGCTATGATGAGAAGTAAACCAAGGGTGACGTTTTCTTGAAGGTTTGACGCTTTTTAAAGGCACAAATAAATCAATGGCTGATGTAAGATTAGCATTGAGAGAGTCAAGCGCAGTATCAATATCTGTATTATTATAAAAAGAAGACCAGTCGCAGCCATTAAGATAGAAGAGAAAATTAGGAAGATCAATGCTCTTGTAATCACGATAAGTGTACTCCTGCTGCTCCACTATAGGAACCGGAATCTCAAGAGTAGCAGTGATTAAGTCGTGGCCATCAGCAAAGGATGACTCAGATTTCGAGAAGGACACAACAGTATGGGAGGTGGAGGAGTGACGCGTGGCCCCAAAAGGGATGGAATAAAGAGAGTTTTCCTCGATCAACGAGCGAATGAACAGAGCATCATCAGATTCTGATAGTTGATTCATGTTAAAATCACCCATAATTATCTTGGAGGAAGAAGTGCGCATAATGTTCGGAAGTTTACTTATGAAGTCACTGCTTTCAAGAAACGGGGCATGAGGAGGACGATAAACAACCGCCACAAAAATAGGACTACATCGCTTAACAGAGACATCACAAAAAATATACTCAGGATGACCAGGCCTGCCGGACCACCTCGTCATAGAGCAGCAAATAATGTTGATAGATAACGACTAATGAACGTATAAAGCTATTCCTTCCCATGACCATTTCGATCATGGAGCAATGATTTGTAATTATCGATGTTGAGAAAAGAGTATTCAACTCCAGAAGACAATTTAGTTTCAGAAATTGCAAAGATATGAACAATGGAATAAGAATTTAGATAGTGTTAAATTTTTTGATGACGTGCACGCAATAAATTGGCATTAATAAGGCAAACTGTAAGAAGAGAAGATGTTGTGGCATGAGAAGCAGATGAAGAGACGGGAGCTGAGTGATGTTAAGGATTATGTGTGTTGTGAAAAGGAATCGGATGATAGAAATGGTTACTATTGAGGGAAAGATAGTCACCTGCTATGGCTCTCCTAAAAAAGAACCAAGATCTCCAATGGAGGTGATGACAACTGGTTTATCATCTTTCTTCCATTTAACGTAGACGTTGCCGTTCCTCACGAAAGAAATAAATCCCCTTTCGGGGTCCTTACTCTGTTTCCAGACCTAAGAGGATAGAAGAGAGAGAGAGAGAAACACATAAAAACTACACTAAGAAAACCGATTCTCAATAGCTTCCACACCAGTTGATCGAAAAATTGAATTGTATGGAAAATTTGAAGTAAATCCATCGAGTAGTTTTTAAGATTTTATTGGCTTAATAAATATAAACATTTTTTTCAAAAATTTCAAAATGCTCTACAATTAAAACTAAGCTAAGAAAATCAGTTTTCAGAAATTTATTTTATTTGGGCAATCGCAAATAATTTCCATACAAATTTTGAAGCAAATTCATTGAGTAGTAAACGAAAAAAACCAAAAAAATGAAAAATCAAAATTTTTTTTTTTATAAACGACTCTAAAATTAAAACTACGCTAGAAGAACCAATTATCAATAGCTTCCCAGCAAGTTAGACAAAAAATAAATTCTATGAAAAATTAGAAGCAAATCCATCGAGTAGTTTTCGAGATACAATTTACTAACTGACATCATACAGACACTCACAAACACACACATACATGCAGAAATTTTATGGAAACCACTTTTTCCGACTTCCTGAGTCCAAATATGTACAAATTAATGAAAAATAGAAAAAAATTTTTTTTATCGATACAATGCTTTCTCTATGAGAAAGCAATAAAAATGGAAAATGAAAATAATTTTCAAAATTTTAAGCTAGTTTTCTTCAGACAATAGCGAATAACTTGCATACAAATTTTAGAGCAATTTCATCGAGTATTTTACGTAAAATAATAAAAAAATAAATTCTGAATTTTTTTCAAAATTTTCAAAATGATCTCAAATTAAAACTACACTAAGAAAATAAGTTTTCCGAAGCTTGTTTTCTTCAGACAATAGCGAATAACTTGCATACAAATTTTGGAGAAATTCTGTTGAACGGTTTTCGTAAAATAGAAAAAAAAAATGAAAAATAAAAATTTTTTTCAAAATTTTCAAAGAACTCTAAAATTAAAAATGCGCTAAGAAAATCAATTTTCAGAAACTTGTTTTCTTCAGACAATAGGGAATAACTTGCATATAAATTTTGAAGCAAATCTATCGAATGGTTCTCGTGAAATATAAAAAAATAAAAAATAAAAATTTTGTAAATTTGAATTTTTAAATGATTCCAAACTTAAAATTACACTAAAAACACTAATTTTCATAACTTCCCATGTACTTAGACAAAATATTAGATAGTATGCAAAATTTGAAGCTAATCCATCGAGTAATTTTCGGGATCTAATTAGCTAAATAAATACAATTTCCTTCATACCCGTGCCGGAACTTCGCCTAAAAGTGCCTCTCGTGCGGCAGGGAACGGGCAAATTACATTTGTGATTTTCTTTACAGTCACATGCTCAGAAGCCACTGCGCACCTTCATACGACAACAGTTTCGGTCGCTTCACTGTCTGCTGCATGTTCCGACTATATCTATATATACTCAGTATGTCTAACCTCTGTTATTATACATCAAACATCGTTAGACATGACTGTTAAAATTATGAAATACACACACACATGATAATTACACACGTTTTTTTTATATGAATTATCATTAGAATATTTACTGTATATCCTATGTTATCAGCTATAGGATACACATGTTCCGTTTTTTCACATTTCTTTCATGCGTACACAATTTTTTTTAACTCGCGATATTTTTTTCACGACACTCACAACACGCTTCTAGACACTTAAAAAATAAAAATACAATAAAATAATTGAATATTTATGTTCTTTGTTTGTTTCTTTACACGTTTTATTTATTTGAATTGTTAAATAAAACGAATTGTTTATCCTATGTTAACCGCTATAGGACTTTTATTAGCGATTCTCTCTCTCTTTCTCTCTCCCTTTCACGCTCTCAGCGTATACTACAGTTGCTTGCGCATGCGCGCTACAACAAACTAAAACATCAAATGACTTTTCACTAGAAGTCGTTTTCGATGTATTTTTTTACTTAAAAATGAATTTTTATCTTTTTGGGATGGCGAAGTTCCGGCCGGGCATGAAGGAAAATCGAATACGCTCCTCGGCACGAAAAAGGCTCATCATATGCGCGTGTTTTGCTTTGCTCGGCTGACGCCTCGCAAAGCAAACTTACACGCGCATGTAATGAGCCTGTTCCGTACCTCGGAACGTAATATACTATTTCTTTTGAAAATTTCTTTTTCAAAATTTTCAAAATGTTCTAAAATTAAAACCACTTTAAGAAAATGAATTTTTGAAAATTTCCTTTTTTTTAACAATCGCAAATGATTTCTCTGCAAATTTCAGAACAAACCTATCGTGTACTTTACGTAAAATAAAAAAAATAAAAAGAGGATCGAATTTTTTTTAAAAATCTTTAAAATTTTCTAAATCGTAACCACTCTAAGAATATCAGTTTTCAAAAGCTTGTTTTCTTCAGACAATAGCGAATAGCTTGCATACAAATTTTGAAGTAAATCTATTGAATGGTTTTCGTGAAATAGAAAAAACTGAAAAATAAAAATTTTGTAAATTTAAATTTTCGACTAATTTTCGAAATCTAATTGGCTAAATAAATACAATTTTCTTTTGAAAATTTCTTTTTCAAAATTTTCAAAATGCTCTAAAATTAAAACTGCACTGGGAAAATTAGTTTTCCAAAGTTGGGTTTCTTCAGAAAGTAGCGAATAGCTTGCATACAAATTTTGGAGCAAACCTATTGAATGGTTATCGTAAAATAGAAAGAAATAAAAAATAAGAATTTTAAAAAAAATTTTTTAAATGCTCTAAAATTATAAGTGCGCTAAGAAAATCAGCTTTCAAAAGTTTTTCTTCTTTTGGCAGTCGAAAATAATTTCCATCTAAATTTTCAAGTAATTCTTCGAGTAGTTTTCGGGATCTAACTGGCGTACTGAATTTACACACATACCCACACACACACACACACACATACATACAGACATTTTCCGGAAACCACTTGTTTCGACTCCTTGAGTAAAAATATGTACAAATTGATGAATAAATAGAAAAAAAAAATTTTTATCGATGCAATGCTTTCTCTATGAGAAAACAATTATACACTGTAAATCACTTTCATATAAAAGATCATTGATTCTTAATCATGCTATAATTGTATGATTAATTACATTGATCACAACTAAATTTGCTGATTCAATGATGCAGCTTATGATAGTTTTAATTCATCACCCCAAAAAGAGGTGATATCGACGTAAAATCATTCTCTCATTCATTGAACACAAGCACCCAAATAACATACGATGCTGTTCAAAATTTATGATTACGATAACAAAAGTAAATAAGGTGAATCATTTTACATGTTACTGAATTTTTATTTTTACATTAAGAAAAACCTTGAATGTGACTTACAGTGTAGTAACATTGAAATTGAAGTTAAATAGAGCATCAAGTAGTCATTTTTCCTTTTCCTCTTTTCAGGACAAGAATTTATATTAATCTAAAATTATTTCAATCATTAAAATTTTCTCTTTGTTAAGAGTAATTAGAGTTTATTCGAATTTTTTATATTACATTTTTTTGGTATTTTTCGTAAACTAGTCGATGAATTTAATTTTTTTAAAACAATTTACCTTTGAAAAAAAACGGACCTGAAGTGGAGTCGAACCCGGGTACCTCGAGAACGGAAAGCGTGAACGTTACCGAATGCGCCATCATGACATGTTACTTATAAAATTTCGAATCGTCTACATATGTTACAGAACTATACTTTCAATTTGGTAGAAAATTTTGAGGTTACAAATAAATTTACAGATCATCGACTCGACATTATTATTTGAAATAGTAAAATTTATTATATTCATAATAAAATTTATTATATGCATAATAAAATTTATTATATGCATAATAAAATTTATTATTTTTATAACATTAATTCCAACATAAGATATCAAATATTTTTACTCTGTCATAACAAATTTTACTATAGCATAATTTTTACTATGTAATATAGCAATTTTTCTAATAAGATATAGTTTCATTTCTTAAACGATGTTGCCAACGTTATCAAATTTTATAGTAATATTTGTTATAAATATAATAAAAATTGTCATAATGCAGAAATGTCATAGCTGACATAAAATATAGTAATTTTTATTACTATCTATAACTAAAGTTATTATTTATTTTTCTCAGTGTAGAGAAGATTATAATAATTACTAAGAGCTCAGTAATGATGATGTAAAAAGTAGTTGATATGCTTACTAAAAATGGTTTGTTGAATATACTAAACACATTTTTGTAAGTTTATATGCACATGACAGATTTACAATATTATAGGTTAAGTACCATTTCAAGAGAATCTGAAAATATATCTTGTCCAGCGTTGATTAATTTTTTTCTTTTTACTCAAAAACATATATTAAACTATTTTATATACGCTGAAAAATTTATTTATGCGTGAATTTGCATGGAAGCGTTATTTGTCATGTTGATCAAAGGTTTAATTCTCTTGACTAACCTTTCAGACCTCCATCCGTCGACCTTTTTGTCAAGTCATTAATATCAAGCTGAAACTTTCTAGATCGCTTCATTTCAATGAGTCGGACAAACTTTTTATCTGGCAAAAATCTCGGTAGTGGGGACTAAATCTGCTACAGGCCTTCAAACATGTCGATAATTCCGGGTGCCAAAAATTTACTAATACCAAGTCGATTCTTATTGAAATTTTTGTCGGACAACGTTACGGTTATATTACATTAAATTTAATTTACCCATAAAAAAAAAATTAGCTTGGTATTAATCACTTTTTTGAGTATGGATTCCCAACATTTTCAGTATGTCGGGCTGGCGGATAGTCCCCATTAATTTTGTCGGACAATCTACTTTTCGACTTTCTCATTAACTAATCTTTAAATTTCAATAAGAATCGACTTGGTATTAGTAAATTTTTGGCACCCGGAATTATCGACATGTTTGAAGGCCTGTAGCAGATTTAGTCCCCACTACCGAGATTTTTGCCAGATAAAAAGTTTGTCCGACTCATTGAAATGAAGCGATCTAGAAAGTTTCAGCTTGATATTAATGACTTGACAAAAAGGTCGACGGACGGAGGTCTATTTCCTCGTTTGAAATACAAAGCTGGAATAGTTACTGAATTAACAAGGAAATTTAGTAACAAAAACTGATCTATTTTGTAGGGCGACGTACTTTTTTCCTTTGTTGCGATAACCAAATACTCAGTAAAATGAACGCGAGTCTTCACAGAAATTACTGAGTAGATCTTTACAAAGAGCGAATAGTTATTTTAACTGAGCAATTTCTCTCAGTGTGTTGCATAATTTACATTGACGTGATAACTTTTTATCACTATTTTCGAATTGCATTTTACTGGAAAAATGACGACCACTTAGTCGAATATTTGGCGTTAGAAATATTGATTCTATTCGAGAACCTGAGTTCAAAATGTCTCTTACTATGCTCAATCGAAAATTAGGAAACGAAATAGCATCCGTAGTTAGCATCTTGAATAATTTATGGGCATTTGTCTATCAATATCATTGATTCCGCCCATACGTTTGTTATAATCATGAATACTACTGGGTTTTATAATATCTTCGTTAGTTTTGTAGTGTATTTTACCAGTTGCACAATATTAAAGTTCATGAATTCTTGTTAGTACGTAAACTTCCTCCTTATCCATCAATTTGATTACCATCCAAACATTATTATGAGCGACTTCTACTTCACCACGATTGAACTTTATACCAAGAGTAGGCATTCCTTTTCGATTTTTTTTTACTGTTCCACAAAAACCGGTGTCTTTATCATGAAGTTATTCTGCAAGTTGCGGCGACGTATATCAATTATCAGTAAATAACTCATAACCTACGTTATAGTAAGGTTTCATCAAATGACCAACAATATCTCCAGAAATGCCCAAATCAAATTTTTCGTAATCGGTATCTGAACCAGTATACATGATAAAACCTAGCAGAAATCCCGTCTCACAGTCAACTAATTCAAACAATTTCATACCGAATCGATTTCTTTTCAATGGTAAGTATTATTTGAATTTTAGTCTTCCTTTCCACAAAATTGAACTTTTGTCAGAGATCACCGATGAGCATAGGCGAGAGCGTGTCCGTTAAAATTCAATGTAAACTACTGCCGCCACATGGACAAATGCCCGAACTATACGCGCAAAGCCCCTCCACGTCTACACGCGCGTAGAGAAGCACGCGAGAGGGGAGGAGACAAACACATGAAACACGCGACTTCCAGTGGCGTAGGTAAACTTACGACAAAATCGCTTTAGCTCGTTTTCGCCGCGGTACGTTATAGCTTTATTTAAATGTGACTAAACGTCCCGAAAATTCGTTGAATAATCACAAATTTTTATTTGAAACATAAATATATTTTTTAATACTAAAAATCCTTAAGGTATAATCAAACAAATTATAATAAATAAAATCTATTGGGGGCGATGAACATATGTAACTTTTTACCCTATTTAAATAATGTACGCGGTGGCTGTGGTCACTAGTCTCTACGCACCTCGCTGTTATTCTAATTTTGCCAAGTACAAACCTGAAGTTCCACCTATTTTTTTTTATGTTTTATTTTAAATATTATATATTTTTATAATCAATTTTTATAGCGGAAAAAATAAAATTTAAAATTTATTTAATACCTTAAGTTCTATTTTATTTCAAAAGTATAAAAAAATATATTTACAGATAGGGATAGAAAAAGTTTTGATGTCAATATTACATAGATATATATAACTTATATCAATATGAAATAAAAAAGTTCTGTAATTTTTTTCCTGCTAAATAAAAAATATTAAAAATTGAAAAAAATTATTATAAATTATAGTTGTTTTTTATTCTCACTCAATTGCGAATAATAAAACCTTTTTTGTTCTTTAAAAAAAGGTCCTTTTCTGAATTTATATAAATGTATGACATTTTTTTTTTTTTTTTTTTTTATTATATCCACGGGCATTACTGCCCTTTTTAACACATAGAAATTCATTTTTAAAACAACACAATTTGACGTATTATTTAACGTGGTGTCAGCCCACGGCAGAGACAGCGAAAAAGCGTCTAGACGGGGAATCGATCCCGCGCCAACGGGAATACGAGTCACGCGCCTTAGCCACTACTCCACTGAACTCTACAATTTAACTCATATTTTTAACTCATTTAATAAAAATATAAAATAAATATGAATAAATCTGATTTCAATTTAGAAAAGTAAAAAGGATCTTTTCTAAATTTATTTAAATGTATGACATTTTTAACTCATTTAATAAACATAGAAAATAAATATGAATAAATCTAATTTCATTTGAGAAAAGTAAAATAATAAATGAATCTGAAAAAATAAATAATTTTACGAATGTAAACTTTATTAAAGCGCATTTTAAATAAAAATTACATTGAATATCATTAATATTTTAAAAATTGGACTTTTTGTTTTTTCTTTTATTAAATATCATTTTTATAATATCATTGATTTTTATTTCCAATACAAAAAAATTGTTTTAACAAATATAATAATTTAAGTTCTCACAAGACAGATTAAATAAAATTTTCATAATAGATTAATTCTTTTAGTCTCTTAAAAACTGGCATTTTCTAAACTTATGTAGGAGCTTGATAACATTATTTTCAATTTATTTAATAAAAATTCAACATAAAATGTTCATAAACATCATTTTATTTTAGACACATAAAAAAATGAAGAAATGCTTTTATTAAAAGTACATTAATATCAGTATATCCTTTTTAATATCATTTCTTAATATAGCAGCAAATATCTTGATATCAGGTTTCAAATGTCTTTTTATTGAATTAACTTAATATAAATTTATAATGTCGATAATTTGATTTAGGAAAAGTGAAACTTTACGAAACCATGCAAATTTCACAAAAGCGTGTTTTAAATGAAAATGACTTTAAATTCTATTTTATTTTTAAAAATTTTACATTGAATTTTAACATTTCCAAAAATTAAAAAAATAGATTCCAATTTTTTTTTTATAATTATTACAATGATTCCAAACTTTGAACCATAATATGAAAAGCATTTAAAATTTTTTTCAGTTTTATAATTAATTAGAAAAAAATTTTATCTATGTTTTTAATGTTTAAAAATAGCAGTTCATTTATTAAATATATATTTTTTTTTTAGTTTTGACGTTTATTTTATCTTTTTAAAGTATATTTTTACTGTTATTTAGGATGAATGTAATAAAATGCGTGAATACTTTATTTTATCATAAAAAATGTATTTAAATACAATATTCCAAAAAAATGAAGAAATTAATTATTCAAATAAACAAAATTTAATCATAAAAACGATGTGCAGCATGCAACGTGTTTGTCCTGAAAATGCTCATTTTACTAATTTTGTTATTTAATAATGAAAACTGTTTAGATAATTAAAAAAATTAAGTTTGGGGCAACCCATATGGAAATAATTTATGTGAAAAACTGTAAATAATAGTAAATAATTGTAAATAACTGTTAAAAAATGTCAGAATTGAGACATAAATAATAGTTATTTACAGTTATTTACTATTATTTACTATTAATTACTATTATTTACAGTTATTTACAGTTATTAACTGTTATTAACTGTTATTAACTGTTATATACAGTTATTTACAATTATTTACAATTATTTACAATTATTTACAATTATTTACAATTATTTACAGTTTTTTATAATTATTTACAATTATTCATAATTATTTACAGCTATTTACATTTTCAAAAATTTTTGAATTAGTGAATAATTTAATGTTTTTAATTATTATTTACAATTATTTATAGTTATTTTCAGTTATTTACAGTTTTTTACAGTTATTTACAGTTATTTATAATTATTTACAATTATTTACAATCTTCCATAGTTTTTTACAATTATTTACAGTTATTCACATTTTTAAAAATTTTCGCCTATATATAAAATTATTGAATAAAATCGTGAATATTTTCGAAAATGTAAGTAACTGCAAATAATTGTAAAAAACTATAAATAATCGTAAATAACTGTAAATAATTGTGCAAAAAGTGAATAAATGTAAATAACTGTAAATAAATATAAATAACTGTAAATAAGTGTAAATAACAGTTGATAAGTGTAAATAACAGTTAATAACTGTAAATAAGTGTAAATAACAGTAAATAATTGTAAATAAGTGTTATTTATGTCTCAATTCCCACATTTTTTAACACTTTTTTACAGTTATTTACAGTTATTTACATTTATTTACATTTATTTACAGTTATTAACAGTTATTTACAATTATATCCAAAAATTTTTTCCATATGGGAAGAAAGCGATAAAACTATGTTATTTGGTTTAAATAAAAAACGTACAATAGCTGTGTTGGCTAAGTTTTAGGGTACGTTGCAACAATTAAAAATTTTTCCAAGTTTAAATCTTATGCTTTGCCTTTTTTTATTAAAAAAAATTAATAATATGCTTACAAATAAAATTCATTACAATACAATAAGAAACATTTTTAACAAAAAATATTGATCTACAATACAGCCGTTTAAAATAAAATAACTGTTAACAGCTAGCATTTCTAAGCATGCGCTAATTAACGCTTTTTTAAACATAAAATTTTCACTTCAGACTTACTGTTCTTTGCATCGCTAGTATAAAAAAATTAAAGCTTTTTTCAAATCCCCAAACGCTGTTAAATGCAAAATTTGAATACAAAAAAAATTTTAAATAAAAAAATTTTTTTAATAAGAAATATTAGCAATAAAAATTTTAAAAACGTTTTTTTTAAATATAGATTATTTTCTTAATTTGAATGTAATGAAAATTTTTATTTGATATTTATTTTATCTTCTCTTTTTAAATTCTTCTTTATTTTATAGATCCATTTCATATAAGTAATTTGTGGAATTGATTATTCTGACAGATTTTCTTTTATAATTTAGCCAAAGCTCATTTATTTTGATTTTTATGAAGTAATAAAAACATTATTGTATTTTATATATTTTAGAGATAATACGTTTATAAATATAATATAATTATATAACGTTTATAAATATAATTTATAAATAGATTAAATAAATTTATGCATAACATTTAAAAAGAATTTCTAAAATATTAATTAAATTCTAAACATAAATAAATTAATAATATACTTAAAGAGAGTATGTAGTTTGAAAATTGTAAACCTTATGAGAAACATGTTTCATAATAGAAAATGTTAAATAGAAAGTATTAAAACATAATAATAAAATAAAAATGTTTAAGACATTAATAATAAATCTAAAATAGCATAAAAAAAATAAATGTTTTTGAATAAAGTTCAGAATTTGGCATTTTTTAACCAAAGGGATAATATGTTTTAAATAAACATTATATAAAGTTTAAATTAAGTTCACAAAAATCTTACAAAAAGAATTACGAAATTTAATTTGAATGAAAAATTTTCAAATGAACAAGGAGAAGAAAGGTCTCTATCTTCGGAAAACGAATTCGGTTGAAACTAAAGAATCTGATTTTTTATGAAAAAAATTAAATGAAAAAAGGTTCCGGATATAAAAATACCGATATTTCATAAAAAATATAGTGAAAAGAAACGCTTATTGGAACTTGAATAGCCAAACAGCTAAAATTCTTACTAGAAAATGTGTGATAGATCAAAGAAAGTACTTAAATATATTAAGTAAAGCTGTATTGCATCAAAAAAAGTTATATAGTTCAAAAGTTACGAATTACGAACGATCAAAATATACAAGTGAAATAGAGTAAAAAATTTATCATATATTATATGCTAAAACTATTAACTAATATGTAATAATTTTCAATTAAGCATAACTTTTTAACCCACATAAGGCTTTTTAAGTTGATAAGGCTTAAATTAAAGTATTTAATTTGTACTTTTTTAATATTTAATACATTTTTCTGCAAGATTTTTAGTTGTACGATCATTTAAATTCTTACGACAACTTCTGTTCATTGTATTATTGAAAAATGTGTATATCAAAAGAAAAAATACGGGTAATTTTTTTCATCACGAAATCATATCCTGTAGTTTTAACCGAATTTGTTTCTTGAAGGTGGAAATGATTTCTCCTTATGAGTAGGCTTTGATCATTAGTTATTTAAATATGAAAAAAATATTTATACTCGAGATATAATTGCCTAATTAATTATTACAAGTACTTTAAATGAACTTTCCGTTTAAAATTTCAAAAGTTTTTTTTTGTATTATATTTGTTAGAAAAAATTTATAGTATTGGAAAAATTTCAAATTTAGTAAGTGTTTAGGTGCAATATCAATATAATTAACATTTTATTTTAAAAAAATACAACAAAATAACGTTTACCACATAAATTTAAAACTGTTTTAATAATAAAATTATCAATAAATTATTTTTTTTACATATCGTCGGCTTGGATTAAAATTCGGCTACTTCAAAAAAGTTTTTAGGTAAATTTTTAAATGAAAATTTCAATAAAAAAATTTATAAAGAATATAAATTTTTTTAATAATGAAATGTATAATTCTATGTAATGAGACAATTTGAATAATGAAGTACATATATTTGATGTAAATTTGACGAAAATTTTTTTTGTTTCAAAGCATACAAAAATTTTACGTCAAGTTTACGTACTTATGTGATACGATTTCCAATAAAAATTATTTTCACAAATTACACAAAACAATGCAATACTATCAAATATATTATTTTCAAATTTTATTGAATCATACTTGAAAAGTAACTAAACAAATGATTTGTTTAGTGACCAGAGTGACCAGATGTGGCGATTTATCGCCAATCATGCGATTTTTCACTGCTTACTGTGACAAATTTTTCAATTTGGCGACTTGCGATTTTTGTGCGATTTTCCAGTGACTGACGAGATTTTGGCATCTTTTATGAACTTTGCAGACCTTCGCGGCATATGATCGATTATGACGGGATATAAGTGTAAATGCAAAATAGACATTTGTTCCGATTCTCCAGTGGTTTTATCAATATATTCAAAACTAACGTATAATAAATTGGTTCATTTAATTATAGTTGGTATTAGATAATGTAAAATGCCAAAATAGTACAAGACACTTTTTAGATAATATCATAAGCTTAAGCTCAAATCCAAGCTGTAAGCTCAACCTTAAATTTTTAACTCGAGCCTTTTAGGTAGCCGAACTTTATATGTGACTTTTAAATAATGATTAGTGATGCAGCTATCGTAGCGAAGTGGATTAAGAGATCAAAAGTCCGAATTCTACCGACAATCTTTTTTTCTTATTTTAAAAATATAATACTCACTTATTTTAATTAAATAAAGTAATTATTAATTTAATCTCAATTTATCGTTTTTATTAATTATAAAATTTTTCATAAGTATGAATTTTTTATTTTTCGCTTTATACATCTTTTAAAATATGGTATTTTATTCAAACGTTAATATTACTTTGTTACCCGTTGCATGCAGCTTTTGAATTAAAAAATTAGTATTAGATTCACATGTCTATGGTGAAGTAAACCGATAAAGTGGGTTTGTTCAGCAATACGTGCGGTCAATTCGATACCTATACGAGCACACCTAACCCGTCTTGATTCAGTGATTGTCCGTCATTGACCGTCACTACCGACATCGAGCAGCACCAAGAAGATTTGTTACTGCAAGTTTTGACTCGTAACTCGCGGGCGTCAGCTGTACTCGAGCTCGACGTCTATATCTAACATACGTTCAGAGCGCATACGGATCGCTTTGTGATTTATTATCTGCTGTCGATCGAGTAGGACGCAATATTATAGATCAAAATTATTCGAAAACTTTTGGAAGCTTTTTGTAATATTTAATATTACAAAATGTCACAAAAATCTGCATCGAAAGGTGATAAAGTTGTTGAAGCAGATAAAAAACCTCGGCCGTATAATAAAGATTGGGAGAAAGAGTTATGGGCTCAAGGTAAGTATATATATACAATAGTTTATTTAGTGATATTATTCAATAAATATTTTTGTTTGTTCATAAGATTGACTTTTGAAAATAAAAGTTTAGCTATAATCTAATAAGTGAATATATAAGAATAAAAAATAGGTTAGTGTAACTATTCATACAACATTCAATATTCGATTTTGTCTAAAAATTCTGTTTTCGTTCGTTATTTTAGGCTGGCTAAAAAAAAGCAATCTAGGTAACACGTTCAGACAAGCCTTTTGCAAAGTATGTAGAAAAGATTACAGAGCCCATAACGCTGATTTGCAGAAGCATGCAATGACAAAAATGCATATAAAAAATATGGAAAGCTTATCAACGAAGCAAAAAACATTACCAGTCATGTGCAACTTAAACACTAAAAATGACGAAATGGAAAGAGATTTAAAACTCGCAGTTTATTTAGCATGTCATGGAAGTATAAGAAGCGCAGATCATCTCTGTGATATTTTAAGTCAATTGCAATTTAAAAATTTAAAATTACATCGCACCAAATGTGCTAATCGGATAAAATACGTAATTGCACCGAATTTATTGAACGATTTGATCGATTACGTGGGCAATATGCCATATTCTCTTATAGTCGACGAATCAACAGACGTGTCGACTGTAAAATACATTTGCTTATGTATTAAGTATTTTAATACGAACCAAAATCGAATGACCACTGATTTTTTAAGCTTATTGGAAATTTATCGAGCTGATGCAGATACCTTATATGAAGTAGTTTGTACATTTTTAGACAAAATCAAGCTTTCAGTATCAAATCTTATAGGAATTGGCACAGATGGAGGTTCTAATTTATGCGGAAAAAAGCATTCCCTGTACACTTTGCTAAAGAAGGACGTTCCATCGTTACAAATAATCAAGTGCCATTTGTCACGCATTGAATCTAGCTGCATCAAAAGCATCGGAAGAATTTCCTGCATCTGTAGAATTTCTTTCAAGAGAGATTTATAACTGGTTTTCTGTAAGTGCAAAGCGAAGGTTTGAGTATAAGACCGTATGGGATACTCTGAATATGAACGAATCTAGTGATATTCCCAATAAGGTTTTTCATCAGTTCGTCAAAGATTGTGACACGCGATGGTTGGCGATATATAATAATGTTCGAGTTATTGTGGAGCATTATTTTGAATTGAAAACTCATTTCAATTTAGTAGTTTCAAAAGAAAAATGTTATACTTCAAGACAAATTTGCCAAATGCTAAATGACAATGCTACTTATTTGTATTTTAAGATTATACTACCAATTTTATACGAAATTAATGACGTTAATTTATCATTTCAACGATCACAAGCTAATATTGGTAGTGCCCATGATGATTTAAAGGATTTGATTATGCTACTTGCTCAAAAGATTTTAAGACCTAATTTTGCCAATGATGATTTGGATGGTATAATTTTATCACTCAATGACGAGTCAACATATCGATCGGTAAAAGATGCCGATTATGGTATCGATTACACTACAGCTCTCAAGGAAATAGAGATCAATGAAGAAGAGCGAAACGAAATCGAGTCAAGAGCATTAAATTACATAAAAAAATTATGCATTCAATTAACAGCAAGGTTACCGGAACATTTAAAGCATTTTCAACAAATAAAATCTTTATCGCCTGCAGTTTGCTTGAGTAAAAATCGTCTAGAATTCCAAAATTTGCCATTTTTAGAAACATATATAGATAAACCGAAACTAGGATTGGTGCAAAATCAGTATAGTAAATTTTTAAATGTAAATTGGAACGAAAGGTTAGCTGAAAATGAACATACAGATACTTGCTCATTTTGGGCCAACGTGTACATTTACCAGAATGCAGGTGGTAAATATGTGTTTCGGGAATTGGCGTTATATGTATTGACAGTGTTGACGCTACCGACTAGCAATGCGGTAGTTGAACGCGTATTTACAATTATGAATTCTGTTAAACTAAAATACGCAACAGAATGTTAACTGAACTGTTGAATGCAATTTTACGAATTAAAATTCGTCTTTATTCGAATAATGAATGTTGCAGAAATTTCAAAGCAACTAATTCCATGCTATTGGAATTTAATTCAAAAACCCTGTATCCGCAGACAACTAATGAAGATAAAGAAACTATTTTAGAAAAAGAAGTTCTCGAAATAGAGGAATTTTTAGAAGAGGCATATATTCCCTGCATAAGCATTCCTGAATAATAAATATCTATAATAGTATGTTTCAATCAAAGACTTGATAATTATTTTATAATTTAATGATCACCAAAGAGTTGCAAATAAATTAATATATTTAGAAAATGTTCTCAATAATTTGTTCTACTTTTAAATAAATTACTTTTAATATGAAATTATTTCTATAAATTATTATTTACCCTCATCAAATTCTTATAAATTAGTTTATAAAAATAGATACATGAATATTAAAAATTTTATTCTATCGACTTATCGATTTAAGCTTGCGCGGTATATTTAGGTCTACTTAGTATTTTATTTGTGTATAGTGTCGAGAATTAAACTTTTGTTTTATTTATATTCTTATTAATTTGACTATCATGCATGAGGTGCTACAATTTAAATTTTTGCAAGTTTTTTTTGGCGACAAAGCTAGCGATTTTATTAAGTATAAATGGCGGTTCTTGGCGACATTTTTTTTAATAAGTGGCGATAAAATTGGCGAGTTTTGAATTCATAATTTGGCGCCTTTATGCGACTTTTCTCCTATAGGTGGCGATATCGACTTCCCTCGATCTGGTCACCCTGAACAAATCCATCTTTAAAAAATTAAACGAATACATTTTATTTTTCAGTTAACTTTATAATATGATAAGAAGCTTTGAAAAAATTGTAATGCATTCTTTTTAGTGAATACTTTAAAATACCTACTTTCTTGGATTTTCTTACGATAGTTCTTTCTAAATATACGATAGTTTTTTTGCATCAGGTTTTTTTTAGATTTGTATTTAGATCGATAACACATAGCAAATTTATAAGCAGTATTATAATTAAATTTTTTTGTAATTATGAAAATTAAACCATTTTTTTAATAAATGTTTTTTTAGCACCAATGGTATTTAGCGTGATTTTTATTTAATGCGCTTTGATGAAGTTGACAACACTTTTTTAAAAATATGCTTTATCAAAGCACATTCCTTAATTCTTTTATTTATTCTTTTATTATTTTTTTATTCATTTTAGGTTAAATTTTTGTTAAATCAATAAAAAAAAATAATAAAAATATTTAATTTACATAACCATAATAAACCATTTAAACATATAATGAACAATTCGGAATTGATTTTTTAAGATACATTTCATAATTCTTTAATATTTTTTAATTGGAAGAGATGTTTCCCTTTATCCTTCATTCTTTATTTTTTCTCATAAAGTTTCAAAGATTTAAAAATCATATACATTTTGTTAATAGTCAGATAGCTCCTCCATCAGCTATAATTTGTTGTTTATTAAAAAGGCGGATAATCTTTCGAAACTTTAAATGAGTTTTTATTTCATATGTTATTACTGTAAATTTTCAAATAGCCTCACCGATCATTTCTTTAAGATAATCTCATCTAAAGAATGACCACTTCGTGTCTCAATAAACTGTTAATTAATAGAATCAGTATTGTGTGTTTATTTAAAATTCATATAATTTCAGCTTGAAGAACAGTTCAGTTTTTTATTATTAAAATACTAATTTGCATGACATCTTCAATTTTTAAAGTAATTTTATTACAAAATAGTAATTAACAAAACGAGCAGTCAGATAAGATGCAAAATAGTTATTTTTCTGAAAGAATTTTCAATTTTTCTTAAATGATTAATCTATGTGTAACATAAATTTAAAAAGCGTTTATGTATTTTTTGAAAAATTTAGATTTTTCGTCTTTTAAATTTTGTAACTGTTGAAATAAAATGTTATTTTTTAAAAATTAATTAAAAAGAATGTTATCTTGCCCCTATATAACTTTAGAAAATGTCACTTTTTAACGGATAAAAATAATTCAACTATTCAAAGTTTAGTCAAAATTTTTTTTAAAAAAAATCGAAAATTATTACGTTTGTTAAAGAGAATCATCAATTTTTTTGTTTTGGAAATAAAAATCAATGATATTATAAAAATATGATATGTAATGAAAGAAAAAAGAAGAAGTCCAATTTTTAAAATATTAATGATATTCAATGTAATTTTTATTTAAAATGCGCTTTAATAAAGTTTACATTCGTAAAATTATTTATTTTTTCAGATTCATTTATTATTTTACTTTTCTCAAATGAAATTAGATTTATTCACATTTATTTTCTATTTTTATTAAATGAGTTAAAAATGTCATACATTTAAATAAATTTAGAAAAGGTCCTCTTTACTTTTCTAAATTGAAATCAGATTTATTCATATTTATTTTCTATTTTTATTAAATGAGTTAAAAATGTCATACATTTATATAAATTTAGAAAAGGACCTTTTTTTAAAGAACAAAAAAGGTTTTATTATTCGCAATTGAGTGAGAATAAAAAACAGCTATAATTTATAATAATTTTTTTCAATCTTTAATATTTTTTATTTAGCAGGAAAAAAATTACAGAACTAGCTGCATTTTTATTTCATATTGATATAAGTTATATATCCATGTAATATTGACATCAAAACTTTTTTCTATCCCTATCTGTAAATATATTTTTTTATACTTTTGAAATAAAATAGAATTTAAGGTGTTAAATAAATTTTAAATTTTATTTTTTCCGCTATAAAAATTGATTATAAAAATATATAATATTTAAAATAAAACATAAAAAAAAAAAAAATGGGTGGAACATCGGGTTTGAACTTGGCAAAATTATAATAACAGCGAGGTGCGTAGAGACTAGTGACCACAGCTACCGCGTACATTATTTAAATAGGGTAAAAAGTTACATATGTTCATCGTCCCCCAAAAGATTTTATTTATTATAATTTGTTTGATTATACCTTAAGGATTTTTAGTATCAAAAAATATATTTATGTTTCAAATAAAAATTTGTGATTATTCAACGAATTTTCGGGACGTTTCGTCACATTTAAATAAAGCTATAACGTACCGCGGCGAAAACGAGCTAAAACGAGTTTACCGTAAGATTACCTACGCCACTGGAAGTCGCGTGTTTCGTGTTTTGTCTTCTTCCCTCTCGCTTGCTTCTCTACACGGAGCGAAAAATCTAGCTATTATAGCGTGACAAAAGTTTACGTTATAATTCTGGTCGTTTTTATTCTTATAATAGCATGAATTCAAGTTTTTTTAGCTTAGAGTATTAGCACGTTATATTTTTCTTTCCGTCACAGTAATATCCCTTGATTTCCAAGTTACGTTAATAACCATTTAGCGATGATAAGTGTTCATTTATTAAGCAATTTTTGCGATAAAAATTTTTTTTTTTTTTTCTCTTCAAGTTTTTTCAGTTTCTATCAAAGATATAATAACTTAGGCCCTCAGTTTGAGATCGGAAATAGTCCACTTCAATCTAATACACATATTTT
Organism: Anastatus disparis; assembly: GCA_017163975.1. Classification (NCBI taxonomy): domain Eukaryota; kingdom Metazoa; phylum Arthropoda; class Insecta; order Hymenoptera; family Eupelmidae; genus Anastatus; species Anastatus disparis. The sequence continues at coordinate 3,354,253 of JAFFSR010000292.1, read as the reverse complement.
TTTTACAAAATTTGAAGCCACTTTTGCACAATTTCAAAAAAACCAAAAAATGTCAATGTACATTGTAATGTACATTGGTTCTGAAAGGATTAAAATATTTTATTACTTTACAACTTAAAGTTATTTTCAATCATATTAAAATAATATCGTTTATAAATAATTTATAAAATATTAGACTTATTTTATTAACCGGTCACTCTAAGAAACTTTACTGGCTCATTTCCACGGGCGAGAATGTTAACTGCTAATTTCCTTAGGCTCACCGGTAAAATCCCGTGAGGACGCAAGGAATTATAAGGTGGAACAGCGCCACGCTTTTATCGTGTGGCGATCTTTTAAATATAAGATGTTCACCACGGTAACATAACGGAGCTGTATAACAATTTTACTGTGGACACTACTCACGTTCTAAAAACGTGATTTTGGGTAAAAGTAACTTAGATTCCCCTTTAAATTCCCTGCAAAAAAACCAAGTTCTTATCGCGTAAACTTTCTAGTTAATATTACTAGATTTTTCCCTCCGTGTACGCGCGTGTAGACGTGGAGGGGCTTTGCGCGTATAGTTCCGGAATCGCCGCAAGGATCGTCATGATCGAATTCGGCACGTTTTATTAACACGGCATTGGCAATCTCTACTTATCTCTGGTTTTTAAATAATCAATTATCGGTTTGATTTTTTTTAAAGAATGATTAGAAATTTCTTCATTATTAGAAAAATGAAGATATCGCAGAATTTGATGGCATCTGTTTCTACTCAAAATTTGGCTAAAGATTGGAGTATATAGCAGTGGATCCTCACTTCAATAGTTTTTCATTTCTCCTTATACGACATGACCCATATTTATTGATAAAACGATAAATTTCCACGATTCATCTTCTGTTACAGGAATCCACGTTTTCTTTTTTATCAAGGTGGTTCAAGATTTTATCCTTGAAAAAGGTTTGTTTGTTCTATAATATACTGAAAAAAGCCAAATTTACGCGCTGCGAAGTCGATTGTTGTGAATGATTCGGACAGCATTCGCAGCTACTAATAACGGAAAATCTCAATCATTCAAATTTGCTGTATAAAAGATTACATTGATCGGAGCGGCGCGCAGCGACTAGGCTGTGTTGTGGCTCGATACGGCTTTTCGTAGTCTACCGCACAGAAAGCTGAATTCAAGCCCAACGACTAAACTGTTATCTCGCTCGCTTCGACTCTTCGCATTGAATCATGCAGAAGGCCGAAGGTAAACACTGTGAATAAACTATGTAGTCGCTCACTAGGGTCGATGTACCACTTTTGGTCGCTGTACCTGTTTTGAACAGTCGCGCGTATTCAATTTTTTATAGTTTTGCGGTTATAAATAAACAAGACTACCAAAGAAAACAAAGAGAACCTGCGGTTAGCACTCTGTGGCTAACCGCAAAACTATAAAAAAAAAGAATACGCGCGACTGTTCAAAACAGGTACAGCGACCGAAAGTGGTACATCGACCCTACGGTTCTCTGTACTATAACGTATACGGAAAGCTGAATCCGAACACAGCGATTTATTGCGTGGTCGCTTGCTTTGAATGCCGATCTCAAGCATTGCGGCAACACTTTGAACACGCTTGCTTAATTAATAAATAACATTGAAAGAATGATAATTTTTACTTTCTTTTATATTTTGCTTTCTCATAGAGAAAGCATTGTATCGGCAAAATTATTTTCTATTTTTTCAGTAATTTGTACATATTTGGTCTCAGGAAGTCGAAAAAAGTGATTTTTAGGAAATGTCTGTATGTATGTGTGAAAGTGTGCGTGTGTGTGTGTGTGCATGTATGTGCATTCAGTAAGCCAACTGGATCTCGAAAACTACTCGATGGATTTGCTTCAAATTTTGCATAGAATTTATTTTTTTGTCTAATTTGATGGGAGGTATTGAGAATTGGTTTTCTTAGCGCAGTATCAATTTCAGAGTTATTTATAAGAAAAAAAATTTCGATTTTTTAATTTTTTTGTATTTTTTGTACACTATGCGTTAAATTTGCTTAAAAATTTGCATGGTAATAATTTTCGATCCCCGAAATGAAATAAACTTCTGAAAATTGATTTCCTTAGCGTAGTTTTATTTTTGGAGCATTTTGAAATTTTTGAAAAAAATGTTTTTATTTATTCAATCAATTAGATCTCGAAAACTAATCGATGGATTTGCTTCAAATTTTCCATACAATTAATTTTTTTTATTAACTTTTGCGGAAGCTATTGAAAATTGGTCTACTTAGAGTAGTAGTTTTTAACAAAATAGCCATTTAGAAAATTATTTTAAATTTGAATTTTTTCATTTTTTTGATATTTTATGTAAACTTAATAACATACGTGACACGCTCGATCCCTGCTTCGTCAAGCACATATTATATGCTGATGACCTCCAAATCTATACTCAAGTCCTTTATGAACATCTAAATGAAGGTATTCGTATTATGCAGAGGGCGGCCAGGGCGGTGTTGGGATGGGCTATCGATGCTTCTCTCACATTAAATGCAAGCAAAACTAAGGCGATCGTTTTTGGCAGTAGTCGATTTATTAATGACTTTTATGGTGGTGAGCCAAGAACGATTGAGCTTGAGGGAGATGTCGGCATATCTTTCTGTGATACCGTTACGAGCCTTGGTGTTGTGTTTGACGCTAAGTTGTCATGACAGCCGCACATTAATATGGTGACTAAAAAATTTAATAGGATAATGTATAGTTTGCAGTTCTTTCGTCGGTACACCATTGAGGCCCTGCGTAAACAACTCGCAGCCGCCTTGCTGTTTCCGCACTTCGACTACTGCTCAGTAGTTCTGCTCGATGATTCGCAGGGGTTGAGAAGACAATTACAAAGACTACAAAATTCATGTGTGAGATATGTATTAGGCGTAGGAATGGGCGATCATATCTCTCCTCATAGAGCTGCGCTTGGTTGGCTGCGTACTGATTCAAGGAGACAGTAATTTATGGCTGTACTTATGTACAAAATCGTGCGCATGAATACTCCCGAGTATCTAGTAAGTCTTCACTAGATATGTACACTTGGCGGAAAGGATATTTTTCCGAATCTCTTGAAATGCTCCAATAAAATTAAAGTTTAAAACGGAAAGGTCCAATGAAAGGTTAGAATTTTAAATCATTCGGAAAAATATCCTTTCCGCCAAGTGTACCTAGGGTAGCCACTAGGGGAGAGATTAAGGATTTCGCGGTGCCCTTTATGCGTACTAAGACTGGAAGAGATTCCTTTCAAGTTCAAGGTGCGCATTTTTGGAACTCCCTGCCTGCTGATATAAAAAATCTTCCATCGCTCGGCAGGTTCAAGTCGGCTTTGAGGAGGTACTTACTCGACCTCGAATGAACTTAATTTTAAGTATTTTAATTTGTATGTTAATTTATTTTGTTTTGTCCTATATATAGATTTAAGGTGTGAATGTATTTATTAGCGTGAATGATGGATGAATAAGTGGTTCTGTTTTTATTAGAAGTCATGAAATCTTCGGTATCAAGTTCTTATTCTTTAAATGAAGGCTCAGGTCAAATAACGTCCTTAGCGCCGGCTAAGCGGGCCGAAGCTAAGGACGTTATTCGACCCGAGCCTTCAAATATTATTATTTTATTTTTCCCAACGCGGTGAGCAAAAACCGATTTTCGGTGCCTGTTTTGAGTGAGCAAAATACCACATTCCCTCACTAAGCGAAAAAAGAAGTGAGGGAATGTGGTATTTTGCTCACTCAAAACAGGCACCAAAATCGGATTCCGCTCACCTTATTGGGAAAAATTCTATACCCCACTCGTGACAAAATAGGTCATCCACTCGTCTTTTGTGTTACTCTCGCTACGCTCGAGTAACAAAACGACTCGTGAGGGAATGACCTATTTTGCTTGCTAGTAAGGTAATGTAATATTTTTAATTATTTATTATTACTTTGTTGTTATATTGTCCAATTTTATTTTTATAGTATTGTCCAATTTTATTTTTATTGATGTCATGACAGTGATCCATCTTTTATTACGTTATTTGATTTTAATTATATGACTGATAGATATTTAAGACTGTTTTTTATTGTAATTTATGTTTTCTATGAGAAAGCATTGTGTCAAAGCACTTGGCAGCGGTTTTTTTTAATGTTCATGTAATTATGTAAATTCATAATTTTGAACTATTTTCAAAAATTCATAATTTATAAGTACAGTTATTAATTCTTTATCTTTGATTATTTTTTTATTTTGCTTTCTCATAGAGAAAGCATTGTATCGATAACAAAATTTTATTTCTATTTTTTCATCAATTTGTACACTTGGCGAAAAGGATATTTTTCCGAATGTTAACATCAAATGGCAACATCGCATATTTTACCACATGCATAAGACAATTCCAAATTATAGAGCAAATTTCGCATCATCGTTACTTATTACTTAATGACATAATTTTAGTAAACAAACAATATTACTTTTTTTTTTATGATCCGAATTATGATTTTATTAAATAAAATTTTTATTTCTTAGTTCAATAATCATATAGAATCTAATATTGTGAATTTAAATTATATAAGCAATAAAATTTAAGTTGTTATCATTTGAATTTTGCATGAATAACCTATAAGAAAAAACAAAATAATCATGATGCGAAACTCAATGCATAATTCGAAGTTTTCTTATGTCTGTGGTAAAATATGCAGCGCTGCCATTTGAGGTACACATTCGGAAAAATATCCTTTCCGCCAAGTGTACATATTTGGACTCAGGGAGTCGGAAAAAGTGGTTTTCATAAAGTGTCTGTATGTATGTGTGTGTATGTGTATGTGTGTGTGTATGTGTATGTGTGTGTATCTGTATGATGTCAGTTAGTAAATTGTATCTCGAAAACTACTCGATGGATTTGCTTCTAATTTTGCATGGATTTATTTTTTTGTCTAACTTGCTGGGAAGCTATTGATAACACAGGCCCACAAAATGAAAAAAAATGTCTGAACTTTTGACCGGACATACATATTCCCATGTATTTTTCGACGCTGAATCCGAATCTGTAATAAAAATATAGGGTTTTCCTACCTTTTCTCAGAGTTTTATTGAAAAAACCTCATTTTTTACGGTTTTTTTGCGGTTTTTCGAGTCAGATTGTGTAAAAACTACTTCTAGAGGGCGGTGACAAGAACTGTATATGGTAAATTTATCGATTTTTTAAAAATTTTACGTCTGAAATACTAATTTTAGAGTCTTTCACAGCATTGACTGTAAATTCAAGATATTAACTTAGCCTATTGTGTACGTTAAACTTAACATTTTGTCTATGTTTGTCTCTCTCTCTCTCTCTCTCTTCCGATGTTTTTTTTAAATTGGCTTACGCTTGCGTACACGTTTCTCTTCGAATGACCGATGTAGTGGATTTTTGACACGTTTTTGTCCTTTTTTCGCAGCTGTTTCTCTTTTTATCATCCAGCAGTAATCTGCTAACATGTTGATACCCCAGTTTCCTTGAAATCTACGTTCAAACTCCTTTAAATCTTGGTGAAATCGTTCACCATGCTCTTCACTAAAGTCTCCGTTATTTTCAGGAAACTGATCAACGTGTGAATCAAGAAAATGAAGTTTTAAGTCCATTAGACAACCCAATTTTTCAAAATTACGTACCATTCTTTTCACACTAGCTTTATAATTCGTGTCTTTGGCATAAAAAGAGAAACAGCTGCGAAAAAGGACAAAAACGTGTCAGAAATCCACTACATCGGTCATTCGAAGAGAAACGTGTACGTAAGCGTAAGCCAATTTAAAAAAACATCGGAAGAGAGAGAGAGAGAGAGAGAGAGAGAGACAAACATAGACAAAATGTTAAGTTTAACGTACACAATAGGCTAAGTTAATATCTTGAATTTACAGTCAATGCTGTGAAAGACTCTAAAATTAGTATTTCAGACGTAAAATTTTTAAAAAATCGATAAATTTACCATATACAGTTCTTGTCACCGCCCTCTAGAAGTAGTTTTTACACAATCTGACTTCAAATTCATGATCAGCAATCTGAAAAACCCCAGGATAGTATTTCCAATGTTTATCGACTCTTCAAAAGACGCATGATTAAATTTTAATATTGTTTAAATCCATTTTAGGCAAAATTTCGACTTTTACCGATTTCCTCATCTTTTCAGCCCCATACAGAGGACTAGAATCGCGTTAAAAAAATTTGAAGGTATGGTTTCCCGTGTATTTTTTCCCGTAGAATTCGATTTTGAAGTCCAATTAACCGTATCTCATGATTTGTTTTTTCTAGACTCGAAAAACCGCAAAAAAACCGTAAAAAATGAGGTTTTTTCAATAAAACTCTGAGAAAAGGTAGGAAAACCCTATATTTTTATTACAGATTCGGATTCAGCGTCGAAAAATACATGGGAATATGTATGTCCGGTCAAAAGTTCAGACATTTTTTTTCATTTTGTGGGCCTGTGTAATTGATTCTTCTAGCGTAGGTTTGATTTTAGAGTCGTTGATAAAAAAAAAAAATTTCAATTTTTCATTTTTCTGGTTTTGCTTTCTCATAGAGAAAGCATTGTATCGTCAAAAAAAATTATTTTCTATTTTTTCATTAATTTGTACATATTTGGTCTCAGGAAGTCGAAAAAAGTAATTTCCAGAAAATGTCTGTATGTATGTGTGTGAGTGTGTGTATGTGTGTGGATGTATGATTTCAGTTAGTAAATTGTATCTCGAGAACTACTCGATGGATTTGCTTCTAATTTTACATGGAATTTAGTTTTTTGACTAACTTGCTGGGAAGCTATTGATAATTGGTTCTTCTAGAGTAGTTTTAATTTTAGAGTTGTTTAAAAAAAAAAATTCGATTTTTTATTTTTTTGGTTTTTTTTGTTTACTACTCGATGAATTTGCTTCAAAATTTGCACGGCAATTATTTGCGATTGCCCAAATAAAATGAATTTCTAAAAAATGATTTTCTTAGTTTAGTTTTAATTGTAGAGCATTTTGAAATTTTTGAAAAAAAATGTTTATATTTATCAAGCCAATAAAATCTTAAAAACTACTCGATAAATTTACTTCAAATTTTCCATACAACTTAATTTTTCGATCAACTGGTGCGGAAACTATTGAGAATTGGTTTTCTTAGTATAGTTTTAATTTTATAGCCATTTTAGTAATTTTTAAAAAAATTTCGATTTTTCATCTTTTTTTGTATTTTACATAAACTACTCGAAGAATTTGCTTGAAAATTTGTATGGAACATTTTCGACTGTCAAAAGAAGAAAAACTTTTGAAAACTGATTTTCTCAGCGCACTTTTAATTTTAAAGCATTTTTAAAATTTTAAAAAAAATTTTTATTTTTCCTTATTTTTCTATTTTACGAAAACCATTTGATAGATTTGCTCCAAAATTTGTATGCAAGTTATTCGCTACTTTCTGAAGAAAACAAGCTTTAGAAAACTATTCTTCTCCAAACAGTTTCAATTTTAGAGCATTTTGAAAATTTTCAAAAAAATTTTTACTTTTCATTTATCTTCTATTTTGTGTAAAGTATACTATAAATTTTCTCCAAAATTTCTATACAATCAATTCGCTATTGTCTGAAGAAAATAAGTTTTCAAAAACTAATTTTCTTAGTGTGGTTACAATTTTAGAGAATTTTTAAGATTTAAAAAAAAATTTCGATTATTCTTTTCTTATTTTTTTTTATTTTACGTAAAGTACTCGATAGATTTGTTCTAAAATTTGCAGGGAAATTATTTGCGACTGCCAAAAGAAGGAATTTTGCAAAAATTGATTTTCTTGGCGTAGCTTTAATTTCAGAGCATTTTTAAAATTTTGAAAAGAAAATGTTATTTATTTAGTCAATTAGATCTCGAAAATTACTCAATGGATTTGCTTCAAATTTTGCATACTATCTATTATTTTGTCAAAGTAGACGGGAAGCAATTAAAAGTTGGTTTTCATAGCGTAGTCTTTTTCATAGAGCTATTTTAAAAACTTTTAAAAAAATTTTCATCTTTCATTTTTTTTGTATTTTACGTAAATTACTTAATGAATTCGCTCTGAAATTTGCATGGGAATTATTTGCGACTGCCAAAAGAAGGGTGACTTTTAAAAACCAATTTCCTGAGCGTAGTTTTAATTTTAAAAAATTAAAAAATTTTTTTTTTCATTTAATTTTTTATTTTTTTTTCCATTTCACGTAAACTACTCGATAGATTTGCTCTAAAATTTGTATACACGGAAAGAAATTTTTGCTTTAGGGATTCCCATACTATACATTTACCCACTTCAAATAAAAATTAAACTTATACAACAGGAGATTTGGAATTGATTAGATTCTAAATAGAAGTTAATTGAAAAATTTTCCGGTTTTTCCGAATTTTCTTTGGTTCTAATAAACCGATCGGGTGATCGTTTGACCTCTCGTTTTGTTGATAATTCAATTCTCTACAACTTTCCCATTGACACCATAATGATTCGTCAAATAGTTTTCGTTTTATTAACAAAAACAAAAAAAACGCGTTTTTTTGCACTAATTTGTTAATAACTAATTAATAAATTATAGTTGCTAGTCCAAAACATATAAGTCAACATCTACGGACGATCTTTTAAATGATCGCATCGGTCGTTGCTGGTTACTAATTTTGGCAGAACAATACCCTATTTTAACTGGCCTAGAAATGGAATGATACACTGAATAATAAAAAGTGTTTGTATACATTTAGTGGGAGCAAATTTTTTAAAATAATTGGCCCACAGTACAGTAAAAAAAACCTAAACTCTGTAGCTTTCCACTTACTTTCTTCTGCTAAAGATCTAGTTATTCGTTGAAAATCACATGGTACTTGACATGATAAATTCATTAATCTTTGAGATAGACGTAACATGCTTCCCCTTAAAGCAGGTGCTCCAAGCCAGTATTCGACTAATAATTTTTTCATCATACCCAGGTAAGCTAGGTGCATTGAGTCCAACACAAAATGATTTATCATATTTATAGGTGGTTGTATGCGACTCAATGGAGAAATCAAGTTTAAGTGGTGTTCTAGATCTTTTTGTGTTCTAAATGACTCATTACTTCTTGACTCACCTGTCATATAAATAATGCGACTTTTATAAAATTCTCCTTTTACATCACATCTCTCACATGCATGATTAACCTTTTTATGCATTTTATAAAAGACCTAGCAGGTCTACCGCATATGAAGCACATGAGTTCAATTGCAAATCTTTGTCCACTAATCACTATTTCATTCTTCAAAAAATTATTTATCTTTTCAATAAAATTTGATAAATATTATTCATGAGATTTTGGTTTACCTACACCACTACGGATAGCAACAATAAATGGCCTATAATTAAAATTACCGTCACTAAAAATTTTACCTAAAATTGGCCAAAATTCTAAATTGCTGGATTTAAATATAGGTGAACCATCCATATTAAATTGTAATTTTAATATCTGCACATACCAAATTATTAGTGCTTCACGATACCAAGACAATACGAGATTTTGCAAAAATATTGTCTTGGTATTGGAAGATATCGCCGATTCAAAATCTTGTCTTGTTCTTGTACATATCATAAAATAAATAGTATTGTCTTGTCTTGGTATAGGTCTTGGTCTTGGCAAGAAAATATTGGTCTTGGTATCAAAAATGTATATATTTGAACTTTACGAAAATCGTTTTTACGACCAAAAAATGTTAAAAATTAGAACAAAAATAGATTTGTGCCTCTATTAAGTCTTATAATATTACTTGATATTTATTTTTTAATTTAAAATATGTTAAACTAAAACGAGCATTTGTTATATTTACTTTTCATAAATTTGATATTATAAAAATTGCTCTCTATGATTGCTTTTTGAATAAAAAAAATATGGCAGTCGTAGGACTGGCAGACAGCTTCCACTATATATATAGAAATTCGGGAGTGTGAAATTTGCGAAAATTATAAGTATTTTTTTATTATAGTTGATTATTTTTAACTTAATTTATTATTAATTATTATATTTTTTTATTATAATTGATTATTTTTAACTTGATTTATTATTAATTAAGAAATAATATTAATATAATTTTTGAAATAACATATTTAGGTACACGTGATTACGACTGTAAATAAAGTGCGCGGTACTGTAACATTACTTATATTAATAATATTTTGATATAAAAACTAGTACTTGATCGATAAATATTAGAAATAGAGTCCAGTTAAAAAAAGTTATCGACGGCAAATGAAATTTCATCAATAAGCAAAATTGCACATTGCTTCACAAAAGTATGAATAAATTAACCAGTATTTTCTTATATTATCTATAATGTATAATTTACATTTTTTTTTCTTAATATTAATTTTTATAAATTTACATCAAAATCTCCGTAATAATTTCATGAAACGTTAGTTGATAATAGAAGATAAAAATAATAATAGAATCAAGACCAAGATTCTCGCAAGATCTTGTTCTGTTAATCTTGCCAAGACAATATTCTTGGTTCTTAAAAGCTTGGTATTGTCTTAAGACTACATACCTCTGTCTTGTATTGATATCGTCTTGGTTTTCAAGACAAGACAAGACGATACCAAGACCAGTCTTGGGGTCTCGGTGAAGCACTACTTTCAATGTTATTTAAATCTAACGGTAATCTAAAAGTTCGGTGACTGGTTAAACCTTTTGGTAATAAAATTGAAGCAATACCTGTCCAAGCCATTGATAAGAATTTTTTTTTATTATTATGAAATAATATATTTATGTTTTATATAAAAATGTTTTTCCAGAACCTCCTGGTCCATCTATGAAAAAAAATTTTATGATTATTATTTAATATTTGTTCAAAAATATGTTTTTGATCGTTATTCAATCTTTTGTACATTTTATCAAATATTTTTCACTAAAAATTATAATTTCATCATTAATTTCTTCGTTTTCCTCGATATAGTTTTCATTTGGTTCAGATAAACAAAAATTTTCACATGACATTTCATCTGAATTTAATATTTGATTAATATGGGATAAAGCTTTATTTTCTTTATTTTCTTTAAAATCTTTTATAAAAAATTTTTTATGTTTTTCCCAAATAATGTTACCTTGAATATTTTCACATAATAGAAAACACGCAAAAAATTTACGTAATTGTACTGGTAACATAACATGGCATGCTTCTTCAAAAATATAATGAATTTGTTTTTCGTTTTCTATTCAATTTATTGCGAGAGCAGTTTTTTTATAAGTATTATAAGTTACGTTTTCGTAAGTTCGTAAATCCTTAAAAGATGTTGAACCTTTTACCCTGTTTAATATTAATTAAAAAAAAAAAACGTTTACTATCTTTTGGTGATACTACATTTAATCTACCAATCGCTATATTTTTTCTAAATTTTGATCTTTCAATCCAAGATTTAATTTTAGAATTAGAGATTCTTCTTCGAGCCGTCGAAGAGAGAGGTAGTGTTTCGCGAGCGCTCCGTTTGTTTACATTCGTTCAGTCGGTGTGTATAGCTAAGGAATTTCGGGCTTGGCCCAATCCCCCTTTGTGTGTACATAATATACACACAGGTATCGGAAGGCGTGTAAAATTTTGCCTTTAAGGCATCGAAATGGCCTTTTCACAAAGCTCCATTTCGCAGAATGCATTTCCTGTAAATGCATCTGCAAACATTAGTTCCCTTAATACCGTAACAAGTGCAGTTAATATTAGTAAAAAATCGTTTAGTGCAAAATATAGTGCAGTCGCTCAACGCGATCGTTTTCCTTCAAGAGAACAAGGCATTGTCATTCCCTGCGTAGAAGGTCTCAATCTCACCGATTACACTATAGCTGTGGGAGACATCGTAAAGCCTGTAAACATACTATACTCAAGCAGAGGATCGAACCAACGTGTTTGTTTGTACCTTTCCAGCGTCGAAATGGTAGAAGATTTTACCAACAAGCATAAAAATTTAATAATAGGTGACAAAACTGTCACAGTAAGACCTTTAGTAGCCAAACAACAAAGGATTATCATCTCAAACGTCTCCCCTGTAATTCCACACGACATAATTGAAGATGCGTTGGACTCTGTTAATATTAAATGCTGTGCTCCAATCACTACATTGAGAGCCACAATGGCTAAAGAAGGCTACGAGCATATTTTAAGCAACAGAAGGCAAACATACATAGAACCTCTTGACGTCCCACAACTTCCTGAATTTTCAAAACTTAGTCATGAAGAAGTTACCTACTTTGTGTATCCAAGTATAGGCGTCTTAAAGTGCTTTACATGCAAGGCTGAAGGTCACATTGCTAAGCATTGCCCTTCTGGCGTAAGAGATCTCGGTGCTTCAGCTGAAACCGCACAGACCTCAAAAAATGACATCCCGGCTCAAGATTCTACTCCGTGCGCCTCCACAGAATCTCTTGAAATTAATCAAAATTCAACACAACTTGCGCTAAATTCGGTACCTTTAGGTCAAGACAGCATAGAAACGGCTCATGCCTTTGAGGTCGACCTTGGCAGCCTCGATCGTACTACTCAACAAAAATTCGTAATGCAGCCACCAACAGGCACAAAAAGAGCCTTATCAAGGCACCTGGTGGGGATCCCATCCCCTAACGTTACTAACCTTGTATAAAAGTTACATTAGGTCCATCATTGAATATGGCATTTTTATCTGCTATCCTTCTCAAATAACCAAATCGAAAAAGTTAGAAGCAGTTCAGAACACTGCCATTAGACTGTCTCTTGGATACCGTAAAACCACTCGCACCAACATTATCAGTTCGGAATCTAAGCTTCTCCCCCTCTCAAAAAGAGCCGGGCTCCGTTTCTTCTGTCATCTGACAAAAATATTGTCGGATAGCAATTCCTTGTCTTACAAGTCTATTAAGAACTACTATTATATACTAAGGCAGAAGAAATACGCAAATTACAAAAAAATCTATCAGACTGGTATCGCGTTTGCCAGTAACTTAATAATAGACAACCACATACAAAACAACAACATATACAATTTTGACTTTGAAACTCACATCACGAAAATTCCCTTCAACACAGATCTTGGCCACGAAGCCGTAAATTCTAGAATCCCTGACTCTGTTATTCGTGAACATATATCATCGTGTGAAGGAATCGCAATATATACAGACGGGAGTAAAATCAAAAACGCTGCCTATGTTGGATCCTCTTGTTACTGTCCGCAACTAAACATCTGTCAAAAAACAAGTCTTAGTAATGAAGCCTCTATACATACTGCTGAACTTACCGCCCTTAACCATGCATTTGACATCATTACAAAAAATTATGGACACAACTTTTATATTTTTTCTGATGCTCTGTGTGTCCTCCAAAGCCTAAATTCAACCAAAATTGGAATAAAAACTAACAATATTAATTTAGAAATAAAAAGCAAATATAACTCTTTTCAAAAAAGCAGTTTAAACAATGGTAAAAATATTAAATTGTACTGGATTCCTTCACACGTCGGTATCAATGGCAATGACACAGCTGATAAACTAGCAAAGGAAGCAACAACGGCAAATCAACTCATCAACCCAACAATTCCTTATACCGATCTTACTGAAGCTTTCAAAAAAAATATATTTACCGATCACAACTACAATCTTTTAGCTTCAGGAAACACAAAAGGCAAAATATATTTTGAAAAATTCCATAACGAAAGTCATAAGCCATGGTTTCATAAGTGCAAATTATCGCGCGAACAAATTGTCACCTTAACCAGACTCAGATCAAACCACGTTAATCTGGCCGAATCCCTACATCGCATGAATATTGTAAACAGCCCTCTTTGTATATGCACCGAATCAACAGAAACTATCGAACATGTTATATGGGATTGCCCACTTTACACTGCCCACAGAGGCAATTTGATACAAAAACTAAAGGAAAGCAACATAACGCATCCTTTTATCATTAACACAATTCTCACGCACCCTAATTCCAAAACATGCAACATCATATCAATGTCCCGTACGAAGAAAAGCACCGTTCAGAAATCCCAATGTTAATTTGCATTTGAATTTCTGAACGGTGCTTTTCTTCGTACGGGGCGTCGATATACTCTTTTCTTAAATCATGTAACCTTAAGATATAGCGTCGCTTTGTATTGTATAGCTGTTAACTTGTAAGACTACACTTTGTATATTACCAAAATTGTACCAACTTTTGTAAGTATGATAAACCTCATTTAAGGTTTCAATTACTCAATAAAAAAAAAAAAAAAAAAGTTTTAGAATTAAAAATATAATATTGTGGTAGATAAACATATTTAATTTTTTTAGCAAAATCATGTTTTTTATTCAATTTAAACCATGCGGTCAATGTTGTTTGGTATTTGTTTAATGCTGAATGTATATCATTTTCATCAAAAATTATTTTTTGTTGATTTTCTGTATAGATATTTAATCTTATTACTGTATGACTTCTACCGTATAGTGTGAATTTTTGTAATCTCCATGCGGCCTCCATTGGACTTAAATATCTTCCATCTATGTATTGAGTTATTTCATCATAAACATCATCTTTATTATTTTCTTCAATTTTATCTTGTTTTATTTTACAGTAAGCTTTATCTACGCCTTTATAAATATAATCATAAATATATTTTATACTTTGTATTGACATACAAAGTTCAGTATTGATATGAGCATTATATTTTACTAACAAAAAACTGTTGTAAGGAAGTACCATTAAATTATCAACTTTTATAATTTTTTTATTATTTTTTAAATTATACGTATGATTATCTAAAATATTATTTTTTCTTTTGTATTGTAGATATTTGTTTTCTTCAACTATTGTAATTTCATTAAATGATTTTAGGAATTTTTTTTACATATAGTTTTATTTTTATCGTAACAAGGTGATTTATCTGTATGTGGTCCATGTAACATGTGTTTAATTACTAATTTTTGTTAGTATTTATTTTCTGATGAAGGTATTTCTGCTGAAATATATTTATCAATATTTTCTGGAGTTAATATTTCATGATTATGATGTAATGTTATAATAATATGCGCGTGAGGTAACCCTCTTTTTTGAAATTCAGTCGAAAATACATGAGCTATAACAGGGCCAAAAATTTCGTTTTTTATAATATCATTCAATAACATTTTGAATTTTATATGAAATAATCTTACTGTGATATTTGGCATGTCATTGAGAATTGTCCCTTTTGGAAAATTTTTAAAAATTTCTTCCAATTCTTTCCATTTAGGAATACGTGTCATTGTTATAAATAAGTCTGGTTTTCCTACTGTTCTCATTATTGCCATGGCATCTTGATAATATTGCTGCATATATCTTGGACTACCAATATATGATGAGGGTAAAATAAAAAGATTTCCAATTCTCTCTTTGTTTTCAAAATTTGTTAAAACATTTGAAGCACTATTTATTACATGATCTAATAAACCTTGATAATATTCTATGCGTAATTGTTTTTGATTATTTCTGAAAAAATTCATTCTATTACTTTCATACATCACATGTGCATGTATTATGTATTGTTGTGTTCATCTTCCACAATATGAAATAGGGTTGAAATTTTTAATATTTGGTCTCTAATGGATTCTATATAAATAATATTATAGTATTGTAAGACAATCATTATTTTCAATATTTTCATTTTTTCTATATCCTATACTCCAACCTAAATCTCCTGCTGGAAACATTAAAGGAAAAACCATTGGATCCACGTACAGAGATAATTTATTTAAATAAGTATGAGTTGTTCCATCTTCAGAAGATAATTTCGGATATACACAAAGATCATAATTATCTGGAATTCCTGAATTAGATACTATGATAGCATCACATTCCGAAGTTAGTGGCTTATTATAACGATGTTGTTGTTTATCATTTTTTCGCATAAAATACAATTTATAATTTGGAATATTTTGTATATTTGATAATTGATGTAAGCTTTTGTAATTCTTAGCCATGGGATTATCCTTCATTATCTCTGTTAAAATTAACATATGTTCTTTTGTTAATTTTTCATCAGTTTTTAATCGTTTTTCAATTGCTACTGTATTATCGTAAATATATAACTGTTCACATGTAGGTTTAATGTCGTTAGTAGAAATTAATGTATTAGGTGCTGTATGACAAATTTGTCCTTGAATTTTTGAATTATGTATAGCTTAATTGAATTTCTAAAAACACTATCATGTAATAATAAATATTTCAATTTTTCATTATATTTAGTTAATGGTGATAAAATAACTTTTCCTTGTCGACAACAATTGAACTTTTTTATTTTTTCTTTCCGAAATAAAGCACTACAATATTTACATTCATAACTCATTCTACCAAAAAAATATTTTAAATTTTTATTTATGTTATTTTTATTGTTTATATTATTCTTTAAATTTAATTTTTTAATTGATTTTTTTTTTGTCAATTTTTTATTTTTATTTATTTCATTATAAAGCTTATTTTTACTTTTATTTTTTTTTTGTTTCTGTTTTTACTTTTTTTATTATATTTGTTTTATTAAATTCTTTATGTTTTAATTTTCATTTAAGATTATAATTATCATTATTATTATTATTATTATTATTATTATTATTTTTATAATTTAAAATATCATAATGACGTGCATCATATGGTCCAGTAAAAATTAATGATGATTGAAAATGATTAGAAAAGTTTCCAAATGTTTGTATTTTGTTTTTAATGTGTACTTTAACATATACATTATAAAATTCTACAAAACTTTGAATTTCTATTTCTGTTCCAAAAGTACCATTATTTGACATGTATTCAAAATAATTATCACTATTTATTATATTCATATAATATTTATTATCTATTATATGTTGTTTATATTTATTCCAATTATTAACAACATTTCTAATTATATGTTTTCTTATAATCATATGTTGATTGTCACTTCTATATAAAGAATACGAAAAACATACGAAAAAGATCAACTCAAGATAAAAACAAGAAAACAAATTTAAGCTAACCTGAAAGAAGAATCTTTTAGATGTAGGAAATGTTTTGATAAGTTTTTCTGACCAAGATAATGACTAATTAGCACAAAGTAAAATGTGCTTTACTTTTAGGCAAGTACAGCTTGGACATAAATAAAGTAAGCTTAAATGTTGGAAGTAGAAGTTTCTTATTTTTTTTGTCTCAGTATGGGTGGTGTGGAAAGTTGTCTAAGGAACATAGGTATTAGTTGATGGTTAAAAAATAATTATACCAACAATCCATAATATTGTTAACTATGTATTAAATATATATTCCATTATATAGCCTTAAGCAAATATTTCATAAATATAAAATTGAAAAATTTTTTTTCTTAACGGTTTATAATGATTTTATGAAGAGTGTATTAGGGGCATGAGGGGTTATGAGGGGTGATTTGTGGAGCGAGGGAGTGATTCATGGAGTGAGGGGTGACTTGTGGAGCGAGGGGATGACTTGTGGAGCGAGGGGTGACTAGGGTAGTAGAGGGGTGACTGGGGTAGAGGAGGGAATCTTTTTTTTTTCCAAAAAGACATTTCAAGAGACATTTTTACGTTATTTTGAGGGGTGACTTGTGATTTTCTGAGGAGGAATGAAAAAAAAGAGGAGTAATAGTTATGGGGTAGTAGTGGAAAGGGTGATAGTAGTGGTATAGAGAATGAGTAACGAATACATTGGTAAAATAAGGTAAATTTTGCTAAATTATCTGAGGGGGGATGAGTGACGTAAGGGGGGTAGCAAAAGGAGTGTTTTGGGTAGTAGAGGGGTGACTGGGGTAGTTAGGGGTGTCTTTTTTTCAAAAAAGATCATTTCTAGACAGATTTTTACGTTATTTTGAGGGGTAAATTGTGATGTTTTAAGCATACAAAATAGGGGGAGGAAAAATGAGGGGTAGATAAAGAGGTTTTTTTTTTATATAACTATATAATATAGGAAGATATTCTGTAACGTTTGGCTTCTTGTCCACGGATGAACTCGTTGTTGCCGTCGGCATCAGACTTTTACTTTTACCTGAAGGTTCATACTGGAGATGGTCGGTCGGTGGTTCCCGGAAGCCAAAGTTCAGAACTTACAAACTAAATTGATTTTTACTAAATTTAATGATAAATGAAAATTGAATTTAATAATAAAGATAAAAACTTAATTTAATAATAAAAAGGGCATAAACGTTAAACGGTAATTGATATTAATAAAAAGGTAAAAAAAGAATTAACTATTGCATTTAAATAATAATCAGATAAAATGAAATAAGCAAGCTTAAAATTAAAGTGGTAATGACGGGGCGGATTTACAGGAAAGGTTTAGCGGAACTGGTAATGAGTATCAGTCGTGCAATCTTATATTTTTCACAATAAACATTCTTTGCATTTATTGAGTTGACTTAAAACTAATACAAAGTTGATGATCAGATAATAATCTCGGAAAAATGGCCGGAAGCGGTGGCGGGCAATTAATCAAAACAGTTAGAACAGGTAGAAGAGGAGGTTTTTTTTATATAACTATATAATATAGGGAGATATATACTAGGGAGGGTACCCCCCTGCTCGCTCCGCTCGCCAACCCCCTATTTGTTATTTAAGTTACATTATCTTTTTTTTTATTTTTATTGAATGTAAAAAATATATCTATTGAAATATATTAAGTTATCCTCAACAATATATTTAAATATTTATTACAAACCTATTTTTGTTTTCCTTATTTATATGGCTGATTCCATTCAGATTCATGCAGGCCGTCACTGATCGAATTTTTTTGTTTCTTCTAAGTAATAAAAATACCTTCTATTACGTATATAAAGATAAAATTTACCTCCTAGAATGCAAAAAAAAAATTTTTTTTTCTTACTACAGCAATTTCAAAGTTGGATGTAAAAACGAAAATTCGAAAATTGAAAATGAACCTCTACTTTTAAATGACTATAGCTCCGTCAATTTTCAACCTTTTTGTGCGCTCTTCTAACGAAAATGTGCGAAATTCTGTCTAGTTTTAAATGCAATCTCGATTTTTGTAATACAATTTGATCTCACTGAGTTTTTTACGGAAAACCAAAAAAAAAGCGATTTTTTTTAAACACGATTTTATCAAAAACTATATATTTTTTTTTTTTTTTAATTTTTATATGATTTTATACATAAAAAATACTTACTTTTAGGGTAGATGAGAATATGCGATTTTGCCTTATTTTTTTTTAACAGATTTTTAAACGTTTTTTTTATATTTTTGATTTTAAAACATTGATACCATGGCGCATCGTACTATTTTTCCAATTTTACGTGTTCTTACAACTATTTTTATGCTTTTATTTATTAATATATCAAAAATATTAACAATAATGTTTAAATAAACCCCGGATCGAATAATTTGATCAATTAGAACCAAAGTTATGACGATTTAAAGTTTAAAAAAAAATGCTGAAACTTTAAATAAATATGATATTCACATTGAGGAAACGCAATTTTCGTTAACGATTAAAATCTGAAGATATAAATTTTTTAATTAAAAAAAAAAGTTATTATTGATGAAAGAATACATAACCATTTATCTTCTTTTTATGGTACATTATTATAATAAAAATTTCTTTTGTTGGAGAATATAATTTTTTTATTAGTTCGAATTTCGCGCCTAGAATTTGAATTTATTTTGTAGGGAGTTGACGCATGTCACCACTAGGTGGTGATGATTCGTTCTTTGCATTCTCATTAACGACTTGACGCGTTTAAAAATATAAGAAAAGGAAGATAAAAAATAAAGATGTTTAAGAAAAATTATTTTTTTCGATCTGTCATTGAATAGAATATCAATAATGGCATCACTGATTGTTAAAATAAAGTGCAAGAATTTAAAAGAAAGGCACAAAAAAGTTATTTATAATTGCTCCAAAAGTCCGCTTAGAGAATTAGGTGATCTAACGGAGTCTTTGAAGCGCTTGTATCCAAATACTTCTTTCTCTAGAGAAGATAAAGTATGCCCTTCGTGTTACAAAATATTATTAGATGAAGTGAAAAAGGCGCCTATTTCATTGACTTCAAGCAGTCAACAATTTTCGGAAGATTTCATTCATAGTTAGGCTGTGGTAGAACAGCTCAACGAGACTTCAAGTAATTTGAAATTAAACATTTCACCAATTAAAATGCCTCAAAGTATCAATATCAAGATGCGAGAATCTTATGCTCTCCGAAAAAGAAAACAAATAAACGATGCATTTGATTCACAAATAGCAAGTAAAATGATGAAAGTCTACGATATAACGGATTTGCCCGCATTGAATGAAAATAATGAATGTAAAACAAATGATAAATGGATTGAGAATATTAAAATTGCATTAGATAATTGTTCAAATTTTCTTGAGAAAGTGCGATTGTTGAGTATTATACCAAGTGATATTTCCAAAGATTATTTATTATCAGTTTTACCAAATGTAACTATTTATATGATTGATCAAGCATGATCATTGGTAAATAATAAAAAAATTTACAAGCAGTCTGAGAACTATTGTGGCAATTCTTTGGATAGTGAAATTTTGATGAAAGTAAAGGATTATTATCTGAACGATGATTTTAATTGTTCTCGTCAAAGTGCAAATAAAAGCGACACAGTATCTATCAAAGAAAATGGTATAAAAACTAAAAAAGTCAAACGCTTTCTTATGCGGAGTATAAAAGAAATATATCAATTATTTAAAGACGAAAATCCTGAAATGAAAACAAAAATTGGTAAATCAACATTCTACGCTTTAATACCAAAGTGGGTTATATCACATCCACCCACCGATTCGTGTCTTTGCGTTTACTGTGAGAATCTTAAACTTATGTTAGATGCTTTGAATAATTATAAAAAAGAGAATAAGCAAGACATTGCAGATTTGGAATTGAAAATATGTTCTTCACTTTTTTGTTCAAAAGATGATATGAAATGTGTACTAAGAGAATGTAAAGAATGTCCCATTGGAGATTTTATTGATTCACAAGTAATTTATTTGACAGAAGAAGATTTATATGAAGAAATAATTTGTGGTGTTTGGGAAAAATCAAATTTACTGAATAAAACTAGCACAATTGAAAATTTCTTAATAGAGTTAAGAGAGCGCGCTCTCACTGTAAGTGCTCATAAATTGGTCAAAGAAATTCAACGTATAGCAATTAAAGAGGTTAAACTTTTAGCGAAGAATAATGACTTCAAATTAGTTATTCATGTCGATTTTGCAGAAAATTGGACAGTTCTGCTCCAAAATAAAATTCGAAGCTATCATTAGAGTAAAAACCAAATATTAATATTTACGTCAGTATGCTATTTTGGAAATGATAAAACAGTCAGTTATGTCCACCATCTCTGACGATATTAAACATGATTTGTCTCATGCCCTAATAGCTATAAATTTAACTATCGACAACTTAAAACAACAACATATTGCGCAAGATCTTGATGAAATCATAACCATTTCCGATGGAGCTGCCAGTCATTTTAAAAATAGATATCAATTCTATGAGCTTCAAAACTCAAAAGTAAACAGAAAATGGCTTTTTTCTGCAACAGGTCATGGTAAAGGCGCTTGTGACGGTATTGGTGGTTTAGTTAAACATTATGCTACCACGCATAATCTGTCCAAGAAGAGTGCAGATTTTACTAGAAACGCTGAAAATTTCGTCTCTCACGTGTCAAAATATACTTTGTCGATTAACATTCTTATTATCCGCAAGGATGAGTTAGAAGTTTTTCGACAGATAAAAAAAATGGAATGGTTAGGAAATACAAAAGAAATAAAAGGTTTTCAAAAGATTCACTGTTGGAAAAGTGAACGAAACCAAATTTACACTGCCAAAACTTCGAGACATGAGTGGCAAGAAGTAGATTGAAAGGTTTTATTCAAATTCAGATTTTTCTATTCACATTAGTTCTCAATTCATTAGTGTTCATTTCTTAATTGTATCGCATATTATTTGTTTATTGAAAATGAACAAATAATATATTTTAGTATTTGAAAAATTTATCTTTTCAAAATTCAAAATTCAAATTCAAAATTCAAAATTCAAAATTCAAAGTAAATATATTTATTTAAAGTTTCAGCATTTTTTTTTAAACTTTAAATCGTCAAAACTTTGGTTCTAATTGATCAAAATATTCGATCCGGGGTTTATTTTAAAAATTATTGTTAATATTTTCGATATATATAAATAAATAAAAGCATAAAAATAGTTGTAAGAACACGTAAAGTTGAAAAAATAGTACGATGCGCCATGATACCTGTTGAGAGTGGAGCGGGAAAATCACGATTCGGTTGGCGTCACTTCGAAATTAAGGTAAACTTTTATTAAACAAAACACTACACTTGAATGATCGAAAAAAGAATAAACTAAACTTGAATACACAATCACTAAACAAAACTAAGAATCCTTGTCTTCGAAAAAAGCACTGAGTTTAAACTAAATGAGTTCTTCTCTGATTCACTGCAATCCTCGTAGTGGGGCTGATGAACGTCGTCTGAACTTTAGACACGCGAGGCGCGTGCCTTTATAGGCGATGATGAGAGAGAGAGAGGGAGAAAGTGGCGTCCCACGCGGCATCCATGGTCGCGTCCCCGCGCACGCGCGCCACGACGCCAAGCTTCTTTGGCGGGAAATTCCAACAACCCGCCCGCCTCGTTCCTTGTACGAAACTTCTTGAGATGCCGCCCGCCGAAACCATCGCAGAAGATGCCGAATCATGATGGTATCTGTAGGGCAGAGGGGCTGTTAATAGGCAGAAGAGAGAGCTTCACTATGGGGCGCACATACTCGCCCATGGCAGTCCTGATGGTTGCGGAACGCACAAACCCATCAGAACCTTGGTGAACTTTGGTCACACGACCAAGGGGCCATCTTCCATTAGGCCTGATGAGAGAGGGGTCCAAAATGATGACGAGATCGGCCAGCTTAAGATTTGGACGTCGGCGAATCCACTTCGTTCGTTGTTGAAGGGTGTTTAGATACTCGGCGCTCCACCGTCGCCAAAACTGATCCCGTAGCCCTCTGACCAACTTCCAACGGGTCAGTTTGTCGAGATATCCAATTTCTTCAGGCTTTTCAGGGATC
This sequence comes from Anastatus disparis, assembly GCA_017163975.1. Classification (NCBI taxonomy): domain Eukaryota; kingdom Metazoa; phylum Arthropoda; class Insecta; order Hymenoptera; family Eupelmidae; genus Anastatus; species Anastatus disparis. The sequence goes on along the minus strand of JAFFSR010000292.1, from coordinate 3,331,232 downwards.
GCATCCAGTGGTCTACCAATCAGCAGATGGCCCGGGGTGAGGGCGTCGAGGTCCCCAAGGTCGTGAGACAGAGGTGAGAGAGGTCGACAGTTGAGCACCGCCTCAATGCTGACCAGTAGAGTGGAAAACTCTTCGTATGTGAGCTTTGTCGGCCCAGTGGTGCGCTTCAGATGCGTCTTGAAGGATTTGACTCCAGCCTCCCAGAGCCCTCCAAAGTGGGGAGCCGCAGGAGGAATGAACCGCCACGTGATGCCGGCGGTCGCCATGGAGGAAGCAACGGTCTCCCAATTGATGTTGTTGAGGGCCTGCCTCATCTCTAGATCCGCGCGATGGAAATGTGTAGCATTGTCGCTCCAGAGCTCGGCCGGTCTACCACGCCGACCGCAAAATCGCGTTAATGCCCCCTGAAGACTTTCGGTGGTGAGGTAACCAACAGCTTCAAGGTGTACGCCCTTTGAAGCGAAGCACACAAAGACTGCAACGTAGGCCTTGGTAGTTCGGGATCCACGTCCCTTTGCTGTATGAAGTTGGAAAGGCCCAGCATAATCGAGACCGGTGCACGTGAAGGCCTGGGCTGAGGTCACTCGTTCTCGGGGGAGAGGAGCCATCACTTGAGTCATTGGTCTGACTCGAGTTCGTGTGCAGATCACACATCGATGAATATGAGCTCGGATTTGGCGTTTTCCTCCAACAATCGAAGCTCGCCGAACAGCGTGCACGTATGTAGAGCGAAACCCACCGTGGAGAGCACAATGGTGAGCTCATAAGATCACCAACTAAGCCAATGGGCATGCACTGGACAGGACTGGTGGGTGTCGCGCATCGTAAGGTAGCGATGAGTGCTGAAGGCGTCCTCCAACCCGCAAAATCCCATTTGGATCCAGAAAAACGTCCAAGCCTTTGAGTGGGCTCCGACGTAATACATTGCCTCGTCCTTCCATGAGTCTTGCTAGCTCTGGAGCAAAGTGTTGACGCTGACTTGATGCCACGCACGCCAAGAATGCATCGTTTAATTCGGTAGCTGTAGCAGGTGCAAGCACGGGAGTCGTCAGAAACCGTCGTAGGCGCAATCTTATCCAGCGACGTAGTCTCACTAGAAACCTCAGCAGGGTGTTCAAATCTGAATATTTGTTTAGAAGATTGACATTACCAGATGGTTGGACAGGATCATCTACTGCCACCTGAACGGCAGTGACGGACATCGGTCCATAGGAATTAGAAGGCCACTCCGATGGTGGCTGTCGCAGCCAGCTGGGTCCAGGGAACCAGGATTGATCCTGGATCAGGGCCAGCAAGTCGGATCTCCTGGAGGCCACGTCGGCTGGGTTCATCTGAGTAGGGACATATCTCCAGATCGCTGGCGGCATGGTCTCTTGAACGTGACTGATATAGTTGTCAACCAGTGAGTTGCCCACTGGTCCACTCGAATACAGCCAATGGAGCACGATTTGAGCGTCGCACCATGCATAGCATTCATCCGGAGGGATGCTCAGATCGTCGGCAACGGTGCGGAGCAGCTTGCACGCCAGCAACGCGGCCCTGAGCTCAAGCCGGGGAATGGTCATCCTGGGTGCCGTTTTTTATGAAGACTGAAGACTCCTGATGGAATTGAGCTTGGTCTTGGCCACGAGAAGTGTTGTCGACACTTCGTTGTTTTCATCCGTGACTCTAGCATACACGACAGCAGCCATCACACGGAGACTGGCGTCAGAGAAGGCGTGAAGCTGCAGCTGACGTGAGGGGCCACGTTGAATCCAGCGGGGCAGAACAACATCAGGAACGTGTGACAACTTTCTTTTGAAGCAAGCCCAACGTCGGGCCATGGACGCGGGGAGCTCGTCGTCCCAAGTTAACTTCGCTCGCCACAGGTCCTGCATGAGCAGCTTGGCCAACACAGTGACCGGTGCCAGCCATCCACACGGGTCAAAAACACTGGAGATGGCTGAGAGAATCTCTCGTTTGGTCCTCTGGGTGTTGGCAATCGTAGGTGGCGTCAAGCATGAAGTCATCATGTTGAGGATTCCACGATATTCCCAGTTCATTGATTGGGCCGTCCTCAGTTAGGCGCACCCACGAGGCACGCAAGCACTCCTCCGTGGGAAGGTCCTGGAGCAACTGTGGACTGTTGGCCACCCACTTGTGCAACGGAAATCCTCTGGTTGTCAGTAGTTGCCTGAGTTGATCTCGAAGGTAAAGGGCTGACTTCAGACTCTCGGCTTCCGGAAAGCACATCATCGATGTAGCGATCGCGTCGGAAAGCCTCGGCGGCGGCGGGTCGATGATCCCCCTCATCGATGCACAGTTGCTCAATGACTCGCAGTGCCAGATAAGGAGCACACGACTCACCGTACGTAACTGTGAGGAGTTGAAAATGTCGAATCGGCTCGTGGTTGTTGGGGCTCCAAACGATCCGTTGCAGGTCAACATCACGTTCGTCAATACGGATCTGGCGATACATCATTCTGATGTCAGTACAAAATGCGAACCGATGTTGACGCCATCGGGTGAGTATCCGCCATAGGTGCGTCTGAAGCTTTGATCCCGTGAGCAGCCCGTCATTAAGACTGTATCCAGTGGAAGTGGCTCGCGAGGCATTGAAGACTACTCGGATCCTTGAGCCGTGATCCCCTCTCTACCAGATGCCATGATGAGGGATGTAGTGGACGCGCCGAGGGCAGCTGCGAAGCTCTTTGGAGGTCAGCTCACGCATGTGTCCGAGACGGAGATACTCGTTCATGAACTCGAGGTAAGCCGCTGCCATCTCTGTATCTCGCTTCATGCGCCGGTGCAAAGCGTTTAGGGTAGCGAGGGCGCCCCCGGTAGACTCTTGCCCAGGATCTCCTCAATGTTTGTTCTCGTAGGAAGTCGCAGTGCGTATCGACCATCGGAGTCTTGACGGTGGGTGAGGAAGATTTGTTCGCACATTTGATCTTCCGGGGTTGTCCGCGTGATGCTGGGAATATTCTTCAGTTCCCAGAAGCGTTGTAGTTGACTCATGAGCTGGTGGTGCCACCGAGGCTCCGCTTCAGTGAGCAGGCAGTGGCAGCTTCTCGTTGTGGTGAGAGAGGGTGAGATTCGACCGAAGATAGCCCATCCCACTGCGGTTTGCTGTGCGATCAAGTCCGCCTTTCTCTCCAATCCAGGTCGCAGTAGTTCAGGTAGAATGTTGGCACCAATCAGGACATCCACTGGTCCAGGGATGTCAAATTTCTGGTCGGCAAGTCCCAAGCCCTGCCAGAGAGACTTGACATTGACGGGTGGTGATGCCGCGGGCGTTGATAGGCCAAGATGTTTCACACAATAAGCCTCGATGATGATGGGCGTGGGTAAGTCGGGAAGGTGCAGATGGAGTCGAGCTTTCAGGAGCGTTCGATCGAGAAAGGCTCCTCCAACTCCACTGATGCTGACGTCAGACCTCTCCATATAGGCCTTTGTTTTACGAGCAAAGGCTGTTGATGTGAGCGTCACCTCCGAGCAAGAGTCGAGAAGCGTCCGGGCCGATGCTCTCTTACCTCGTCCGTTGCTTATCTGCAAGACGGCTGTGGGTAGCATGACTAGTCATGACCGGTCTGGTCGTCCATCGGGGCTCGTGGGAGTTGACGGCCTCCCGATTCTGCTGCGTTTGGATGGAGTGGAGTCGGGAATCGGCCCGCCCTCACGTTTGCGGCTGTCTTCATGTAGCAGCGAATGGTGCAACGCTCCACAGGCTGAGCAGTTTAGCCCGGAAGGACAGTTTCGGGCAACACGTCCGGGCTTAATGCAGTTGAAGCACAGCCGTGCTTTGTTGACGGCCCCTAGCCGTCCTTGGGGATCGAGGGCGAGGAATTTCGCACAGCGGCCAGTGTAGTGGGCACCTCCGCAACATCCGCAGACATCGTTCCTTTGGACAGCGAAAGATCGAAATCCACGAGTTCTCGGCTGGGGTCGATTCGTAGAAGGCGTAGAGTGGGAGGTAGTTCTGTGGTGGCCCTTTTTTGTCTCCATCGAGCTGAGTGTGCGGCTTCGACAACTCAGAAACTTGATCACTGCTTCAAACCCGGGCATCTCCTGAGCGCGCGTGATGGGGTCGATGTTCAGTTTCTCCGCCTCTTCCTCCCAAGCTCGACGAGTGATCGGATCCATGCAGTTGGCGGCTATGGCGACAAACCAATCATCCCAGTACTCCACGGGTCGCTTCAACACCTGGAGCTGCTTCCAATGACGCTCAAGCGTGTCACAGAGATGCTGCAGTTCCGTGGAGTTCTCCTCCTTCAGCAATCGAAGGGTGAGTAAGGCGTTGATGTGGTCCAGCACAAGCAACCTTGGTTGCTCATACCGGGTCACGAGCATGTCCCATGCTGTAGCGTAATTTGCTCCGATGACTGGAAAGGTGTCCACAGCCAATTTGGCCTCTCCAGACACATAAGATTTCAAGTAAAACAGTTTCTGGACATCGCTGAGGTGCTCATCGTTATGAATGAGCGCTTGAAAGACGTCTCGGAAGACCTCCCAGTCCTGCCTTCGCTCGGAGAACGTTGGCACGTTCATTCGTGGCAATCGCGCGCTCATGGAGGTGGATCGTTGATGCTGCGCTGTGTCGAGTCCCATGGTGGAGCGTGGCCCCGAGGAGGCCGGACCTAGCCGTTCTCGAAGATCATACAACTTCGATTGCACTGCTAGATAGATATTCTCAATCTCAGTGTAAACAGTCTCTCGATTATATCCGACGTCGTCGCTTAAGCCTTTTTGAATGAAGGTCAAGTGGTTGGCTTGGAAGTCTGACCAGTATGAACCCAGCAGCTCCAGTCGGGCCTGGATCAACCCGATTGTCCATTGATCATCCGAAACGGCATTTACAGCTGCGACGAAGTTTCGAATCACCTGGAGTAAAGCCTGTTGAGTAGACACTAGTTTATCCACGACATCCATGCTGAAACAGATTTCAAAAAAAGGTAGGCGTTGGGAGCCTTTGTTGCCGACTGCAGGCGGTAAGAGCCTCTATTGTTCACTGTAAGCAGTAAGAGCCTTTTCTCTTGCTTAAGGCGGTAAGAGCCTTTTCTCTTCCCCAGAGGCAGTAGGAGCCTCTATAGACACAATGGGCAGTAAGAGCCTGTGTCTATACCACAGGCGGCTAGAGCCTTGTTCTTCCCCGTAGGCATGGGAAGCCTTGGTATTGGAGATAGGCGGTAAGAGCCTCCAATTCCTTTCCACTTAATTGTCGTCTTTGTAAAAATCTCCCCACTTTCACTACACAGAGTTTATCCGGCTCGAAGGACCATTTTGTTGGGAGTGGAGCGGGAAAATCACGATTCGGTTGGCGTCACTTCGAAATTAAGGTAAACTTTTATTAAACAAAACACTACACTTGAATGATCGAAAAAAAAATAAACTAAACTTGAATACACAATCACTAAACAAAACTAAGAATCCTTGTCTTCAAAAAAAAGCACTGAGTTTAAACTAAATGAGTTCTTCTCTGATTCACTGCAATCCTCGTAGTAGGGCTGATGAACGTCGTCTGAACCTCAGACACGCGAGGCGCGTGCCTTTATAGGCGATGATGAGAGAGAGAGAGGGAGAAAGTGGCGTCCCACGCGGCATCCATGGTCGCGTCCCCGCGCACGCGCGCCACGACGCCAAGCTTCTTTGGCGGGAAATTCCAACAATATCAATTTTTTAAAATCGAAAATATAAAAAAAACGTTTAAAAATCTGTTAAAAAAAATATAAGGCAAAATCGCATATTCTCACCTACCCTAAAAGTTAGTATTTTTTATGTATAAAATCATATAAAAATTAAAAAAAAAAAAAAATATATAGTTTTTGAGAAAATCATGTTTGAAAAAAATCGCTTTTTTCGGTTTTTCGTAAATAACTCAGTGAGACCAAATTGTATTACAAAAATCGAGATTGCATTTAAAACTAGACAGAATTTCGCACATTTTCGTTAAAAGAACGCCTAAAAAGGTTGAAAATTGACGGAGCTATAGTCATTTAAAAGTAGAGGTTCATTTTCAATTTTCGAATTTTCGTTTTTACATCCAACACTAAAATTGCTGTAGTAAAAAAAAAAATTTGAGCGTTCTACAAGGTAAATTTCATTTTCATATACATAATAGAAGGTATTTTCATTACTTAGAAGAAAAAAAAAAATTCGATCAGTGATGGCCTGCATGAATCTGAATGGAATCAGCCATATGATGTTATATAATAAAAGTTTTTATTGTTTATATAAAACCAATTTTCATAAATACTAATATCTTAAGAATGTCTATAGCATTGACAAATTTTTGTTTTTTTATCTAAATTATTAAATTTATAGAGTTTGTATTATAAACATATTTCTATATTTTCCACACCACCTAGTATTTTTGAATACCGAGGTATATATGTAGGTGTGTTTTTTTTTAGTGGTCTCCCCAGGAGGCCTATTTCCACTCACATTTCTAACAAATGTTTTTTTTTAATAAATAAATAAAAAAAATAATTTTTGTATTTATTTATTAAAAATAAAAAAAAAACATCTTTTAAATATGTTCGCCGAAATATAAAATTTTAGAAATAATATGTATATCAAATTTAATATATTTAAATATAAAAAAAATATTACTTATACTTACTATTAAACAGTATTTAGAAATTCAAAAATTTTTTTAATTTATAAATTTAGAATATTAGAAAAATTGTACCTGTTTTTATTATGACTGAAAATTTTGAAAACAGAAATTAAAAAAATTTTTATATATTATCCTCTTTTTTTGTCAATATACTTGGAATTTTTTATATCTTTTTGTTCTAATTTTTGTAAATATTGTAAAATTATTTAATATAATTGTTTATAAAATTTTATATAATTTTTTACTTACTTTTATGAATAAAAAATAATATTTCTGGAAAATACTTCTTGGAATTTTTATATGTAATATTAATTATATATACATAATTCATACATATATTTTGTATAAAAATGAATTATTTTTTAATTATTTATATTTGTAGTTAGTAGTATATGTTACGTTTTTACGTATGTGTATATTTATATTTAATTATAAGATGGTGGGTATCTTTTGTATCACGACTAATCTTGGTAAACCCAAGCAGTCAGTTTGCGTGAAGAATTAAATAAATACTCAGTAGTTATGATATGAATATAAGTTTATTAATACTTTCGTCGAGAGAGAGATATGTCCTATTATTAATTCGTCGCCTAATACGTTCCTTGCTGCTTGCTCCAAACAGGCGTACTCCCGTCGTTCGTGGCTAAAGGTTGGTTGCTTACTCTCTCTACATCTCTCTATTGATGGTCTACTGACTGACTCCTCGTGGGATGTCCGGCTGTATTTATACTCGCTAAATTCGTTGTTTCCACGTACCTATCCTTCTAGAATATTCGTTATTGATTGGAATTTGCTGATCAGTCCGTCAGTGACTTTTCGTTCTGGTCTTAACCTGTTGCTGGGTGGTCAGCTCTTTTTCTATGGTGCTCGACGCTTTTCGTTGTTTCCAGGCAGGTTATAACTTGTTAGTATGACAGTCAGCGTTATCTGTCTTTACTTGTTGGAACGTGTATTCGTCGCATTCTTTGTATATTGCTGATATTAATTCTTATTCATTTTATAGGATATAGAATCCGTAACACGTCTGAGGCCGTGGTATGGGCGCCCTCGACGATTAATACCTTAAAAAATTTATTTTCTGTTTTACCTAAGGCTCTGTATAATTCAATGAAATTTATTTAAGCTTGCCTAATTGTATGTGTTACATTAGTTTATGTAGAGTAGTGTTGTGTACCTATCAAATACATTTCTATTCTGACTATATATCTCTCTTTTTGTGTACATTAAAATTTACATAAGATTATGTTTTTAAAAGAAAATGTTTTGTTCGTGTTTTCCTTGCATTCGTCGTTGGAGTAATTGCTTTTGAATATGTTTATTCTTGACTTCTCTAGATACGATTTTTATCCTTTTTGATTATATATATTCCTCAGAAACTGTACTGGTACCTGAAAATATTCTTTAACAATTAATTACAAAGGGGCCCCTCAATAGCTGGAGGCTTCCAATTTTTAATGCAAATTTTAAGTCAGTTATTATTGTTATAATCTTAATTTTTCTTGGCTTATTAATTCCTGTATGCCTGCAACATGTTAGGCAGGAATCTTATCTACTTTTTACCTTGTTATAAGGTGACTGTATGTTTCATGCTTATTTATGATCAATAAGTTCAGTTTATTATATGCACTTTATTTAAAAATCTTTTTCTATTTAAACATGTTTATTTTATTAGTTTTATGGTTTTTTCCATAAATGTCCTGTTATTATAATATAATATTCAAATTTTATTATATCGTATTTTTTTTTTACATATAACTTGTTTATTAATAATTAGAGGTTATAATTACTCTTTACATTATTTAACTATATCTAATTTATCCCTTTTAAGGTTAATAATGATTTTCTCATGTGTCTCGATATTACAATATAGTTTGTATATCTGTCCTGAAACTGTAACATGGTGTGTCCCGAAATAGGGTCATGCGTTAATTCTTAATTTTATTGTATATATAGTCATTATTTATTGTTTAATTATTTATATTTAATAATATTAAGTGACTATATGATTATTATAACGTTTATGTATGTTTATTAATGATTATACAATAATTTTATAATTATTATTAATAATTTTCCTATTCTTGTCCTGATATAGGTATGTGAGTTTATTCTTATTTATTGTTCAATCAATTATGTTTAACAATATTAAGTGATATTATAGTGTTTATTTATGTATATTATATAATAAATAATTTATCATCTTTGTTTATTATTATTTATTGTTTAATTAATTATAATTCTCTTTTTTTTTGTGAGTGGCCCGTCTATGTACTCTTATGTGCGTGCCTATACTACACGTGCTTTATTCCTCTTTGTGCTACAATTCGTTGCGCACACTGTTATACAGTTCGTATACCTATTACGTCTGTATGCGTCTGAGTGCTTGATCGCTAGCGGTGGGGGCTCTTACTGCTTGAAGTCTTTAGGCTGTGTAGGTGCATACGTGATTACGTACGTGTGAATTTGACTGTAAAGTGTTGGTATTCTTTTCACTGTGAATCGTATATGATCACGTGCGTGTGAATTTGACTGCAAAGTGTTGGTGCTATAGAAGCGTGGCGTGCGTATTAGTATGTGCATGAGTATCGTATTAATGTATATGTGAGCCATCTAATAGTTTGATACTTATTTTCGTTTTTATATATTTTTATCCTTTCTATATTTTTATTTTATAAGTTTAAACATTTCTGTTTTGCTGTTGTTAGTTATTTATTTGATTAATTACTGTATATTGTTATTAAGCTTCGGATATAATTATTTTATAGACTCTAGATAATTTATTTAAATTATTACCGTTGAATATTGGTTATAATGTATAGATATATTTTTGATAATTTCGAGCATATCTATATTTATATGCATTTAATCAGCATTTCTAGATAATTTTGTATTTTAATATATTTTTTTTTTGTTAATATTTAATGCGCGTATTTTAAGACTTCTTTACGTTTATGCAAGTTTTCACTTAACTCCCTTTCTTCTATAATTATATAGTTATTTGTTCCTTCTTCTTGCATTGTGTGTTGTTTTTATCTCTATATATATTTATTTCTTCATCTTTTTCTCGTTTTATTTGTCTATATTTCTTTCCTTTTACTTTTATTTCTTGGACGCATGCATATACATATATACTTTGTTTTCGATCGTATTATATGTCTAGTTTTTACATTACTATAAAAATTATTACTTTTGTCAATGTTACTATTAATATTATTCCCGTAACCAATTTTGATAAGGTTTTTATTATAATTTTGTTTATAATTTATAATAATCCGTCCCTTGACTAATTAAAATTTTATTCTCTTTTTTTTGTTTGGTACCAGGTAAAAATTTTTTTCTTCGCGGGCATTACTGCCCTTTTTAACACATAGAAAAATTCAGTTTAATACAACACAGTTTGACGTATTATTTAACGTGTTGTCAGCCCACGGCAGAGTCAGCGAAAAAGCGACCAGACGGGGAATCGATCCCGCGCCAACGGGAATACGAGTCACGCGCCTTAGCCGCTACTCCACTAAACTCTTTTTTTACGCATATTTTTTTTTTGCGTTCCTGGTTCGATAATTTCTTAACTTATTATTATGAATTATGGCGGACATATCATACACTCTTAGTGTATGGTGCCATTTCTTAGAGAAATTTTGGGATTCCACTTGTGGATCCTCTTTGCCATGGGCATTCATCAGATAGCACGTATGCAACCTGAGAATTATTTCTCGAATACTTGTATCAGGAATTTTCCTGACAATAGTTAAGCATTAGTGTGCTTATAATTTTCTTTTATTTATTTCAATGCTTTCGAGGGAGGGATTATTTTATATTTGCTATTTTAATAATTTAAGTCTTAGTTCTTTATTTACTTATGTAATAATCTATCCCTTATTTAATTAATTGCGGGAATATTCTTTATTTAATATAATTATTAAATCAATTTTCTTTACTTTTTCTCGACATATATATGTATATTTTGCGAATATTGTTCAATCTATATAAAACTTTTTTGTTTAGGTTTGTTTTATTTTAAGATTTGATTTCTGCTCCATCGATTATTGTGAGATTTGCGCTTTGGAATTGAGTTTTCTTCTTAATTATATGTGTGCGCTCTTTATTCCTTTTGTTCTCTTTCTCTTTTATTCTTTATTCTTCTCTTTTATTATCTCTTGATGATTTTATTATTTTTCTTATTTTCTTCTTCTACTGTATTCTGTAAGTTGACCAGGAATATTTCTGTTTCCCTGATGTATGGTTTATCTTATACTATTCCGTGTATTACTTTTCTTTTCTTTTTTTTTTTTTTAATAATGCAAGGAGAAGAATATTTAATAGTTAAGTATAGCCATATTAGATGTCTTTATATAATCATAATTTATATGTTATATTTACTTTAATATAAGTGAATTCCTGAATAAACGAAATAATTTTATATCTCATTTCTTTTATTCTCTTTATTTCTTCTAGAATTGCTGATAGTAATAATATCTATTATCTTACTATTTATTTAATTAAATTCTCTTATAATACATTTTAAGGTTTTTTTTTCAAAGTAACTTGTCTATTAATTTATTTGTATGTTATTATTATAAGTATGTTTGTTGTTTTATTTAATATTTTTTGATTACTAAATTTTTGATATATATATATATATATATATTTTTTTTTATTATTTTTTTATTTATTTGATTCTATTAATAATTATATCTATAGTTACTTTGTAGTTACTAATTTATATTTGAAACTATCGTCGGCGTCTGAGGGCCGTGGAAAAAATTTATCTTACTGTTTCTTTGATTATTATTATATTTATTTAATATTTTACGATCGTCGGCGTCTGAGGGCCGCGGATAAATTTTATTTTACTAAATTTATTTATTATTTATAGAATTTTATAGTTATTATCCATATTCTTTATTCGTTTTCTGATGTTTTGGCTTCTTCATTAAGTAAACCATTTCTCCTTCTCTAAGGTGTTTAATATTTTGCTTTTGATCATAATAACACTTTGATTTATAATTGGATGGTGTTAGATTAACTTTTGGTGGTTTTGTCACTATCCACATAAACGAGGAGTACGGGTTCTCCGATGACTTAGTACCTCCCGATTCCAAATGTTCTCCTATACGTTGGTGTCTAAATCTTGTGGTTTTTATTGGTACTTCTGTAATTAACTCATTTTTATGCTTTACTAAATGTGTTTTTCTTAGTTTTTCTCTAGGTGACTTAATTATAATTGGTTTTTCTTTGATTAGTTTGTTAATATTTTCTATTTCTTCTATATTTAAATGCCTTGATATTTTAGATTCAGTTTGGTTAAGTATCTTTGCTGCTTTATTCTCTTTTTCCTCGCTTGATATGTTTAATTTTTGTGCACGTAACATCCTTTTATTCGCTTCATTATTATTTATTCTTTTATTATTATTTATTTCGATCATTTTTTCTTCTTTATTTATAATATTCATGACCTTGCATACATCTGACTTAACTTCTGGCGGTTTTACTTCTACCGCGCTGTCATTAGTATTAATACACATGGCATATGCTTTGCCTTCATTATAATTGGCTACGAAATCGCCAACTAAGATGCCCGATCCTATATCTTGGAGCGGTACGAATTCTATATCTTCACTGATATCTTTGACACGTGCATAATTAATTTGTCTTGTGCGAGGAGTGGTAATAAAGCATTCTTCTTCAATAAATGGTAATATATTGCTATTTAATTCTAGGCATTTACGAGCGGCATTAACTTGTCCTTTATATTTATTGATCACATCCCAACCTATTAATCCATCTGTATCTATTGGGAAATCATCTGGGACTACTTGTACTTCAAATAATGTTTTATTCAGAAATAGATTCACCTGTCCTAATGACATACATTCACCTGGAATGACACCGTTTATTGAAACAATCTTATGTGGATTTATATACATATTATTTGATATTGTGCTTTTCTTTATAATAGTTACGTTAGCACCTGTATCAACGTAAAAACGACCTTTTCTGGACTTTAAAAATGGCCCACTTAATTCAACTATTGGGGGCTTTCTTCCAGCTTGTATAAATTCTATAGTACATTCCCGTAAGCTGGATCGTTCGTATTTCTTGGCCTGATTGCTTAGCTGCTCGACTCCACAGGACCCTAGCGTCGAGCATCCTGGGAGTTTAAAGGTTCCATATTGCTTTGACCATCGCATAGTTGATTTTGGCTAGAATCATTGTCTAGTCCATTACTATTATTTTCACACTCGTTATTATCATTATAATTATTATTTCTATCGTTATTGTACCGAGGGTACGTATTGCCTTGATTACGGCCTTGATTTCTGTTAATATTATAATTATTACGGTTATTATTATAATTACTACTGGAATTACCATTATACTGTGAGATATTTCTATTATTTGCGTTTTGGTAATTGTTATTAAAATATTCTCTGTTATCTTGATTATAAATATTGCCTGATTTTAATGCGTTTTCTAGCACATAGCATTCTGCGTAATTATGACCTCTTTTCTTGCAATAATCGCACTTTTTATTATCGTATTCCTTTTTTCTGCATTGTGCTTCTAAGTGACCTGTTTTTCGACAGTATGAGCATATTTCTATTGCTGGTGCTAGTCTGATGTTTGCATTATTTTGCTGTGTTAGATTTATTGCAGATAGTCGATCAGCAATTTTTTGTAATAATATATCAGTTAGTTGACCTGAGTTTTCTGCTGAGTTAGTTGAAAGTTGCATTAGTCGCCTCGCGCTTGTACGTTGTTCGAATGAAATAGCCTCATGTATGGCGTCTCTTAACGTTATTGGGTTCTTTGATCGAACTTGGTGTTGTAGATCGCCGTCTAATCCAAATAAAAATTGTTCTAGGGCTTCTTTATCTGCCTGATTCTTGTAGGTTTCCACCTCGAAAGGTCGTAGAATTCTGCATGAGTCATAAAAGTTCAAGAGACGATTGTGTAATATTTGCATTCTTAGGCCGTAGTCTCCTGCGCTTTCGCCTGGCATCTCTTTGATTATTTTAATTTCTGCCAAAATCGTGTCTGCTCCTCCAGCATAGCTATAATGTTTGGTTAGATCGGCCAGCAACCCTTCTACTGTATAGTATTGAGTTAACCGCGTTGTATAACCTTCTGCTGCTCTTCCTATGAATTTAGTAGCTAGTGTGTTTAAAACCCATCTTTCTGACTGCGGTCCATACGTTCTTACAATGTCTCGAACTGCTCTGCAGAATAGAGGCAGTACATCAGAGTTGCCATCAAAGGTAGGAATGGTATTCAATGCTTGATACAATGAAAGGCTATTAGGTATTTCTCTTGGTGTTCCTGTGGCCATTTGCTGTGGTGTAGAGCTAGCGAAGTGTATATTCGCTGGTGATTCATACATGTTAAATCCTGCAAGAGGATCATCGTCTTTAAAATTGTTGGCTAAGGCGTTTATACCTCTTGTACCTATGGCCTGATTTTCCCTGCGATTGTAATAAGTTCCATAATTGATCCGTTCTTGTATCATGTTAATTGTATCCATGTTTGGTGTAGCTCCTTGATCCTTTGGAGGCGATTTTATTAGCACTCGGTGGGCTAATCCGTGTTTTCTTTCAAATTCGTACAACTGTTGTGCCATTTTCATTGCTGCAGTTTGGGGATCTGCGTCTGTGTCAGGAACATTTGCTGGTTGATCCACTGCGTCGCTGGTTGTTGCGGGTATTTTAGATCTGGCTCCTTGGCCTATTTCTTTGTTCAATTTTTCTTCCGCCTTGCTTATTTCAGTAAGCGTGCGAGTTATGTATATTCGGGCCTGTTTTACGAAATATTCCTCTGCATCGTTCATTTTACATTTATCATTGACCACTATGTCATTTAATCTTTTTAGCGCAGATTCCATTAATCCCTTATTGTCACTTTCTTGGAGTGCACAGTCTGCTAATGACAATGCGTTGTGGAGTTCTATAAGTGCTTCCTCTTCCGGGGTTTGAGGATATGCGATTGGTATTGGCTTTGTTTTGTCGGAAGAGTTATGTGTGTCGTTGTCTTGTGTCATTTTGTTATTTTTATATCGTATATATTTTTATATTATATATATTTTATATTGATAGACACTTGTAATTATATTTATGATTTATAGCACTTGCTGTTACTTTAATTATGTATAATTTTCACTAAATAATTTAATTTGAATTTTATAGAAATTATAATTTATTGAATTTTAACGGTTGGAAGGCTCACAGCGGGCGCGTATTCCCCTCGAAGGACGTATAATATGGTAATAAAATTTTTACTTACCCAATGATGGTGATTAAGGCGATGTACGCGTAGAACATCCTCTCGATTGATTTCAATGTAGATAAAATAGTTTCTTCACAAGTGATACCCCACACCTAGCACCAGTTTTATGTTACGTTTTTACGTATGTGTATATTTATATTTAATTATAAGATGGTGGGTATCTTTTGTATCACGACTAATCTTGGTAAACCCAAGCAGTCAGTTTGCGTGAAGAATTAAATAAATACTCAGTAGTTATGATATGAATATAAGTTTATTAATACTTTCGTCGAGAGAGAGATATGTCCTATTATTAATTCGTCGCCTAATACGTTCCTTGCTGCTTGCTCCAAACGGGCGCACTCCCGTCGTTCGTGGCTAAAGGTTGGTTGCTTACTCTCTCTACATCTCTCTATTGATGGTCTACTGACTGACTCCTCGTGGGATGTCCGGCTGTATTTATACTCGCTAAATTCGTTGTTTCCACGTGCCTATCCTTCTAGAATATTCGTTATTGGTTGGAATTTGCTGATCAGTCCGTCAGTGACTTTTCGTTCTGGTCTTAACCTGTTGCTGGGTGGTCAGCTCTTTTTCTATGGTGCTCGACGCTTTTCGTTGTTTCCAGGCAGGTTATAACTTGTTAGTATGACAGTCAGCGTTTTCTGTCTTTACTTGTTGGAACGTGTATTCGTCGCATTCTTTGTATATTGCTGATATTAATTCTTATTCATTTTATAGGATATAGAATCCGTAACATATATAACATTTAAAAATTAAAAATAAAAAATTTTTAATATAAATTTATATTATAAAAAATATAATACCTTTTTTAATGTTTTTATATTATATAAACTGATCATAATTTTAAATTCATAAACCAAATTTTTTTTACTGCAAATAAATATTTTATTGTTATAAAAAATAATTTTATAATTATGAATTTTAAAATAAAATATTATTCACGTGATTTTTTATATGCCTTTTTAAATGATCATTTCTTGAAAATTTTTTATTACAAATAAAGCATGTAAATTTTTGTTTCCTATGCTTGGCTAATATAGGGATATATCTGGAACTTTTTAATTTTGAGAAATTGTCTTCACAACAATTCAAAAGTCTATAATACAAGTTTCTGGAGTGACACACACTTCAATAAGGGCTTAAATTACTCGTTTCTGTAAGTAGAGTATGTAATTAAATTTTGGTATCGATTGAACAATCGTTGTTCACGGTACATAATTTTATACGTCAAAAATGATACTTTTTTCATATTTTTCTACGTGTGTTTCTTGAGCTATAAAAAAAGTAACGTTCTTTCGATCATTCTCAAATTTTTTGAGCATAATGAATATGGTAAGAAGAACAGTTTAAGCCTACCCTGGTACATGTGCCCCTCTTTAGAAAGCTGTTAGACTATTTTTAATGTTAGTGTGATTTTCACCTAAAAATTACACTAACATTAAAAATAGTCTAACAGCTTCCTAAAGAGGGGCACATGTACCAGGGTAGGCTTAAACTATTTTTTTTACCATATTCATTATGCTCAAAAAATTTGAGAATGATCGAAAGAACGTTACTTTTTTTATAGCTCAAGAAACACACGTAGAAAAATATGAAAAAAGTATCATTTTTGACGTATAAAATTATGTACCGTGAACAACGATTGTTCAATCGATACCAAAATTTAATTACATACTCTACTTACAGAAACGAGTAATTTAAGCTCTTATTGAAGTGTGTGCCACTCCAGAAACTTGTATTATAGACTTTTGAATTGTTGTGAAGACAATTTCTCAAAATTAAAAAGTTCCAGATATATCCCTATATATGTCTTATTAAATTAGATTTCGTACTAAAATTTTTTTTACAATAAATACATAATTCCTTTTTTTGTTCATGAGTTCTTTCATGTCTTCTAATATTTTTAATTTTAATAAATAAGCCATATGTTCTACAACTTATAGTTTTAATATGAATTCTATTTATATGTATTTTTAAAAATTCAGATGTAGAATAAAAATTTTTGCGAAACAGGCATTGAAATGCATCCACTTTTCCTGTTAATATTAAGTTTAAATATTAATTTTCATTAAATAATAATTTTATAAAAAACTTGGGAAACATTTTAATTATATTTTATATTATGGGGATTTATAATTTTATTTAAGTTTAATTTTATTCTGTTTCTATTATATTTAAAAGAAAAACGCTGCCAAGTGCTTTGGCAGAATGCTTTCTCATAGAGCTCTTTGAGTTACATTATTTTTTTTATATTTATTTAAATGTGATTTAATATAAAAAAATTGTCTATCATTAATATTTATTGATAAATTTGTACTTTAAAAGAACGATGACAACGAAATTTTTAAACGTAACCACGCTAAGTAAGAAGATAAATAAAAATAAAAATTTTTATGAAATAAATATAAAATTAAATAATTGATAATAAAGCTACGCTAAGAAAATTATTTTTTTAAAACTTGGTTTATAAAGACAGTAGCAAATAACTTCTATACAAATTTTAGAGCAATTCTATCGAGTACTTTACGTAAAATGGAAAAAAACTGAAATATGAAAATTTTTTAAGAAAATTTTTAAAATTTTCTAAAATGAAAACTACGCTAAAAAGATCGGTTTATAAAAGTTATCCTTCTTTTGGCAGATGCAAATTATTCCCATGGAAATCTCAAAGCAAATTCATCAATTAACTTACGTAAAATCCAAAAAGAAAATTAAAAATCGAAAATTTTTTAAAATTTTTAAAATGGCTCTATAAAAAAGAATACACTATGAATACAAATTTTCAATAGCTTCCCGCCTAGTTATACAAAAACATAGATGGTATACAAAATTTGAAGCAAATCCATCGAGTAATTTTCAAGATTTAACTGGTTAAATAAATAACATTTTCTTTTCAAAATTTCTTTTTCAAAATTTTAAAAATGCTCTAAAATTAAAACTACACTATGAAAATCAATTTTTGAAAATTTCCCTTCTTTTAGCAGTTGCAAATAATTCCCCTGCAATTTTTAAAACAAATCTATCGAGTACTTTACGTAGAATAAAAAAAAAATAAGAAAAGAAGAATCGAAATTTTTTTTTAAATCTTTAAAATTCTCTAAAATTGCAACCACGCTAAGAAAATTAGTTTTCCAAAGCTTGTTTTCTTCAGACAGTAGCGAATTAATTGCATACAAATTTTGGAGCAAATCTATCAAATGGTTTTCGTAAAATAGAAAAAAATTAAAAATAAAAATTTTTTTTAAATTTTAAAAATGCTCTAAAATTAAAAGTGCGCTAAGAAAATTAGTTTACAAAATTTTTTATACTTTTGGCAGTCGAAATTAAGTTCCATACAAATTTTCGAACAAATTCTCCGAGTAGTTTACGTGAAATACAAAAAAAATAAAAAATCGAAATTTTTTTAAAATTCTTAAAATGATTCTAAAAAAAAACTACACTAAGAAAACCGATTCTCAATAGCTTCCGCACCAGTTCATCAAAAAATTGAATTGTATGGAAAATTTGAAGTAAATCCATCGAGTAGTTTTTAAGATTTTATTGGCTTAATAAATAGAAACATTTTTTTTTTAATTTCAAAATGTTCTAAAATTAAAACTAAGCTAAGAAAATCAGTTTTTAAAAATTCATTTTATCCGGGCAAACACAAATAAATTCCATGCAAATTTTGGAGCAAATTCATCAAGTATAGATAGATAGATAGATATTATTTTATTTTGTATAAAAGTACAAAAACGTGTAATACAATTTGTAAATACAAAAACAATAAATATTGCACAAAATGCTATAAAAAAGTATAAATGTAAATATTGCACAATTAATATCACAGTCAGTCACTAAACCTAATAATACTGAATAAGTAAGTCACAAACAAAAATAAATAAAAGTGATATCACAAAGTAATCATAAAATACACGCAATATAAATAAAAATAATTATATAAATAAAAATCAGTCTTACAATATCTATCAGTCATAGTATTAAAATTTTTAAAAAATTAAATTTAATACATAATAAAATAAAAATAACAAGCGTACGCAATAGCATGAAACGCAGTCAAAAATAAGATCAAAATAAAAATTCTCACTCACCAACCATTCAGCCAACACTCATACAATAAATACACTCACACCTTAAACCTATATACAGGACGTTACAAAAATAAATTAAATAAATTAACATAAATATATAGTAAAAAAATATTAATCTAGGTCGAGCAAGTACCCTCTCACCGCCGCTTTGAACCTGCTGAGAGATGGAAGATGTTTAATCTCAGCAGGCAGGGAGTTCCAAAAATGCGCACCTTGAACTTGGAAGGAATTCCTTCCAGTCTCAGTGCTCATAAAGGGCACCGCAAGATCCTTAGTCTCTCCCCCAGTAGCCGTCCTAGATACACGTCTAGTGAAGAGACTCACTAGATGCTCCGGAGTATTCATGCGCACGATTTTGTACATAAACACAGCCAAAAAATACTGTCTCCTCGAATCAGTGCGCAGCCAACCCAACACGGTTCTATAAGGAGAGACATGATCACCCATTCTCAAACCCATTACATATCTCACACATGAATTTTGTAATCTCTGTATTCGTCTTCTCAACTCCTGAGAAGCATCGAGCAGAACTACCGAACAATAGTCAAGATGTGGAAACAGCAGGGCGGTTGCTAGCTGTTTACGCAGAGTCTCCGTGGTGTACCGACGGAAAAACCGCAGGGCATACAAAACTTTATTAAACTTTTTTGTAATCATATCAACGTGCGGTACCCATGAAAGTTTAGGGTCAAGCACAACACCAAGACTCGTCACGGAGTCAGAGAAAGGTATACTAATGCCTCCCTCAAGATCAATCGTACGTGACCTATCAGCATAAAAAGAATTTACAAAACGACTATTGCCAAAGACGATTGCCTTGGTTTTATTAGAATTCAAAGTGAGGGAGACACCAGCAGCCCACTCCGACACTGCTTTGGCTGCCCTCTGTAGAGTGAGAATACCCTCTTCCACATTCTCGCGAGGTACCTGCGTGTAAATTTGCAGATCGTCTGCATAGAGTAGGTGCTCGACGCAACTAGAGTCAAGAGCGTCACGTACGTCATTAATGTAAAGACAAAACAACAGAGGCCCCAGTACTTAACCCTGGGGAACTCCAAGGTTGGTTGTCAGCCAACTCGATTCCTCGTTTAAATGCGTGGAAACCATTTGTTTCCTTCCTGATATATAGGAGTTAATCCACAAGAGAGCATCCTTGGAAAGCCCCATCGATCTAAGCCTAGTAAGTAACTTGAAGGGAGAGATCGTGTCGAATGCCTTACTGAAGTCAAAAAGTAAAAGTAACGTGACGAGTTTTTTGTCTAGACCCGATCTTATGTCATCAGTTAATTTAAGAATAGCTGTTTGTGCCGAGTTGTGCTTTTTGAAGGCAGTCTGCATTGGGTCAAGTATTTTATTAGCAGTAATGTACTCTTGCAACTGGTCATGGGCGATCTTCTCAAGTACCTTTGAAAGAAAACATAAAATAGCAATAGGCCTGAAGTCTTTAGGCGATTTGGGTGCAGAGCACTTCTTTAATGGCACAATACGTGCCTGTTTCCAAAGGCCAGGGAAAACCCCCCGCGCAAAAGAAGAATTGAACAGAGTCACAAGATGTTCACCAATAAATGGTAATGCTTTAAGTATCACACTTTGCGGAATGCCGTCCTCCCCACGAACCTGCGATGAGAAGTGAGAAACTGCAAGAATAACATCGTTAATATTAATTGATTTAAAAGCGAAACCATTTTCGCTGCATTCAGAAAGAAACTTCTTACGTTTCTCACCATCATCATGTGGCGAAACCGACACCCCAGCAAAGTGCGCATTAAGCTCATCTGGAGCAAATCCATTCAGATCCCCTTGAGGTCCGGATAAGAGTCCCAGCTCTCTCAACTCCTTCCAGAAATTACCACCTGCAAGAGCCTCGAACAGTCTGTTATGATAATATTCACTTCTTGCGCGCTCAATCTGCTCGTCCAACGACTTACGTAAAATTAAAAATTCTGAAAAATATTTATTGTCGTTTGTCCGTTTGTATCGCCTATATGTGGCATCCCTCCTGCGCTGCATCTGTGACAACTCTCCATCCATCCATGGTGGCTTCTTTTTCGTACATTTAAATATTTTCACTGGTGCTAAGTCTTCAATAGCAGCAGTAAGATTATCACAAATGCAGTCAAGTGCAGACTCAGGATCCACTATATCAGTTGTCAATTTGGACCAATCATAGCCGGCCAATTTCTCCAATAATAATTTTCCACTAATATTTTTATAATTTCGATACTTAATTGGATCTTGCACTAAACTGCTAGCATTGTAGGCTATAGAAACTTCAATTAAATTGTGCCGACTATGAAAGTTCGCAGGTACGTTACGTGCGTCCAGTATGATGTCATTGTCATCTACAAAAATCAGGTCAATCCATGTGCGCGACGATGGAGTTATATGTGTGGCACCGTGCTGGACCAACTGAAGCGAAAGCTCAGCGGACAGTTTACTAAGAAACTTCGCATCACTGCTTTCTCGCAGGAGATCGGCATTCAGATCTCCCATTATAATCTTAAAAGAAAAATCGGGAGTCAAACTTACTAATTTATCAATTAGATCCGAATCTTTTGTAAAGGAAATGACAGGAGGACGGTAAATGATGGAAACCAACACAGATTCAGAGTTGCCTGCTTTAACAGAACAAAAAATGTATTCAGGCACTTCAGGCTTGCCACTGGCAGTTATAGTTGTGGTATTCGAAAAAGCTCATATCTCACATTTCAAACTATCTTTGACGTAAAGAGCAACCCCTCCTCCATGAAGGTTTCTATCCTGTCTAAAAATTTTATACCCTTTAACCTGAATGACGTCATCCGAGACAGTCGGACCCAGCCAGGTCTCAGCCACTCCAAACAGATCATAAGAATGGTCGTCACATAGGAGCTCACGCACCTGTCCAATGTGAGCCCTCAAAGAAGTCACATTCAAAAAGCCCGCTCGCATTGCACCCCTTCTCCCTTTTCGACTCACCGAGGTGATCTGGCTTAGTCATTGGGAAGAGAGTTTTCCTTTGCTATTTCTGTGTTGATAATTTGTGTGTTGACGTCTGCTGTTCCCTTTGAATTCGTGTCAGTGTGTGAGACATTTTCACGCTCTTCTACACGCTCCTGCACACTGAGATCAGAGACGGTCTGCACCACGCATGCCAACCCCATCCCAAGTTCTGAAAAATTTTTGTCCACTCCATTAAATTCAGCTTGTATAGCAGATTGAAGGCTATTAATTTTAGAATTTAAATTTAAATCAGTCTTATCATACTTCTCAATTAGAGTGGACAATTTATTTTCCAAACTACTGACTATCTCCCTTAATTTAATATTTTCATCAAGCAGCCTTGCCTGCATTACTTCAAAATTCTTTATTACTTTGTCCTGATTTTTAAGTTTATCTAAGATGCCTCGCAAGCCATCATCAATACCCATTATGCTGCTCTCAACACTCCGGATCCGATCGAAAGCGCCTAAGACTGAGTTAAGCTTACGAGACAAATTTCCTTCAATTTCAGACAAAGCAGCTTGAGAAATGGAGATGTCAGCATTACTATTCAATTTTACATTGTTATTTGTTAAATTCATTGTTTTATCATTTTTAATATTGGCAGCGGGGGCAACACGCGCAGTGCCACCTTTATTATGCGCCGGTTGAATTAAATTGTTATTATTTAAAGTGTTACTTAAGCTTATCTTCTTATTTTTCGCCGCGCCACTAGCCTTCTGATGTTCCTTGGTTGTTGATTGCCCCTGTATGACGATAACCGGTGGTACTTGCGTGTCAGTTCTCGATGGAGTCGATGTGCTGAGGGGCGACTTCTTCTCTGCCTTACCGACATCAAGTAGTTGGCTATTATTAATGCTAGCATCACGAGCATGTGAACTGGAGGGGGTACCCCTCTCATTCTTTGTCTTTGTCTTCACACATTTGTTGCAGGTATAGTGGTAACCTGTGCCTACTAATTGTATGCATGACATACATTTAGCATGACAGCGCTGACGACAAGTCGAGCAATTATACAATCTCTTTGTTCCACATATGTCAGATGACGGCTGCTTACATATGGCACATTGATCCATGATAGCGACCTCTTGCGGCAAATTTAAAAAATTTTTCGCCGCTTGGCGTGTTCTGAAAACCACCAAAATACTGCCTTCCCTCCAAAAACATTCAGTTTGTCACTAACCTCAAAAAAGCCCACCGGTCCAGAAAAACTCACATCAGCAAAGCAAGAACAGCATCACTGCTCACAAACTTGAAACAGACACTGTCTTGCATTAAGGCGCCTGCAAGTACCCTGAAACAAAAACGCCCGAAGGCAGCTTGCGGCAGAAAAAAGTAAAAAAAGTACAGAGCGTCTCAAAGCACGTCTGGCGCTACTTACGTGTTCTCGTACGAGTAGTAAATAAAAAAAAAACAAAAAACGAAAAATCGAATTTTTTTTTTTTTTTTTAAACTTTAAAATGAAAACTACGCTAGAAGAACCAATGATCAATAGCTTCCCAGCAAGTTAGTCACAAAACTAAATTCCATGCAAAATTAGCCGTTGACAAATAAAGCTTTCGATTTCTGAATTGTTTTGATGAACAATATTCATAAGAACTTTCGGGGCGTTTTGGCATCTTGTTTATAGGAACATTCGTTGATTCGAATATTTATGCAGTTTAACTAATTTAACAGTTTATTCTATTTACGTAAACATTCCAAACGTTCTATGAAAAATTTAATTTTTCTATATTGTCATGACAACCAACAATATAGTTTATAATTCTTTATATTGTGAACTTCATGTTTGTTCAGTATTTAGAAAAACATTAAAAATAAATACGAGAGGTTAAGTTGTTGAATTTGAGTATATATTAAAATCATGTATCATTTAATTTTATGGGTGGAAAGTGATCCATCCACAACCAGTGTACTGCAGCAGCATAAAATTAAAAAAAATAAAATAAAACTTCAGCCAAATGGGGATCCAAGTGGTATACAGCTAAAATTATTAGAAGTAGCGGTAAGTAGAAATTGAAATCTGTAATAACATATTTGTCCGGTAACTTGTTAATAATAATAAAAATATGTTAAATTTTTTTTTAATAACAAATGGAAAAATAAATTGTTAATTTTTTTCTTTAGATGATCAAGATTATTTAAATTCGTTGAAGATTTCATCTGATGGCACTGTAATCTCTCAAATGAGACGCGAATCTTTTCCTAGTGCTGTTATTTTGGAAAGAAAAATTGCAAAACATAAAAGAACAACAAATAAAGCTTTAGAAAAAAATAAGAAATTATTGGACATTGCTGCAATGAATTAAAAATTATTTTTTGATGATGAAGATGATGATGTGATCAATCAACAAGAA
Organism: Anastatus disparis; assembly: GCA_017163975.1. NCBI lineage: Eukaryota > Metazoa > Arthropoda > Insecta > Hymenoptera > Eupelmidae > Anastatus > Anastatus disparis. The sequence continues at coordinate 3,306,924 of JAFFSR010000292.1, read as the reverse complement.
GAACAGTACCAAACAGCAAAAAGGTTAGAATTTATTTGATAATTATTTAAGAGTGTTTCTTTATCCTTTAGACTTTTGGCAATCTTTTCTTTTACTTTTATCCGATATCGATTTTTTTCTATATTTTTATAACACATTCTTTCATTTTTGTATCTTATTTCTTATCATTTTATTTTTTTTTCTTTCTATTTTTTCGATTTTTTTCTTTTTTTTTTCTTTCACTCATGTTTAATCTTTCACTTGTTTCTTATTCTTTCCTTCTCTCTTTTTCGAGCTATAATTTTCTCTTTTCGCACTTATATTTTTCTTTTCATTTTCTCTGATTCATATTTTTTTTTCATTGATTTTATACTTTTCTATTTTCTTTTTCTTTCTCTTACTCAAGTAACAATTTTGTCTTCTTCTCATTTTTTCGTATTTTCACATTTTCTTTTTAGGAATTTACTCTTTGCTTCTTTCTCTTATAAGCCTTTCTTTTTTGCTATCACTTTTATTTAACATTTAGTTTTCTCTTTATTTCAATTATAGATTCTTTTATTTTGTTTATTTTATTTAATTTTTATACTTTTCTCTTTATTGCTTTCTCATAGAGAAAGCATTGTATCGATAAAAAAATTTTTTTTCTATTTTTTCATCAATTTGTACATATTTAGACTCAAGGAGTCGAAAAAAGTGGTTTCCAGAAAATGTCTGTGTGTGTGTGTGTGTGTGTGTGTGTATGATTTCAGTACGCCAAAAATATCTCGAGAACTACTCGATGGATTTGCTTCAAATTTTGTCTAACTGGCGGGGAAGCTATTGAAAATTGATCTTTTTAGCTCAGTTTTTTTTAGCCATTTTAATAATTTTAAAAAAATTTTTATTTTTCATTTTTTTGGTATTTTACGTAAACTACTCGAAGAATTTTCTTGAAAATTTGTATGGACATTATTTGTGACTGCAAAAAGAAGAAAAACTTTTACTAACTGATTTTCTTAGCGCACTTTTAATTATAAACCATTTTAAAAATTTCGAAAAAAAAATTTTTTCTTTATTTTTTTTTTATTTTATGAAAACCATTCGATAGATTTGCTCCAAAATTTGTATGCAAGTTATTCGCTATTGTCTGAGGAAAATTAGCTTTGGAAAACTCATTTCTTTAGTGCAGTTTTAATTTAAGAGAATTTTGAAAAATTTTTTAAAAATTTTTCATTTTTTTGGGGTTTTACGTAAACTACTCTAAGAATTTGTTTGAAAATTTGTATGGTAATTATTTGTTACTGTTAAAATAATAAAAACATTTTAAAACTGATTTTCTTGGCATACTACTAATTTTAGAGCATTTTGAAAATTTTGGAAAAAATCTCTATTTTTCATTTTTTTTCTATTACACAAAAACCATTCGATAGATTTGCTCGAAAATTTCTATGGAAATCATTTGCAATGGCCTAAATAAAACAAGCTTTGAAAAACTTATTTTCTTAGCGCAGTTATAATTTTAGAATATTTTGAAAATTAAAAAAAAATTTATTTTTAATTTTTAATTTTTTTGGATCTTACGTAAACTACTCTAAAAATTTGCTTAAAAATGTGAATAGAAATTATTTTGTTGGATATATGCACACTCATACTAGGTGTCGCCACCTATTGAGATTTTGTAATAGACAATTGAAGAAAGTCAAGTCGCGTCTCGTCGTCGTTTCATTTAGTTCAAGTCCGTCTGTTGAAGTCAGAAGTTCTATTACTATAAAGATATTGCTTAATTAAAATTAAGTTGTTTTGTATTGATTAAAATAAAGACTTTATTTATAATAAGATTGTGCTCTGCTTTAATTATATTTTCAACAGGTTATGAGCCCAGAGTGCTTTTAACTGCGCGTTTTGTAAAATAAAAATTAAGAAAGGGGTTTTTGTAGTTTGATGCGTGCGTCCGTCTGTTTGGTGAATTTGTTATTTTTGTCTCCTGGTGGAAGCGTCGGAGATGGCGAGTGGAGGAGCAAAAAGACAGGATGAAGGACAGCAGGGAGAAAGAAAGGAGTTGACTCCGGGTAAGAGTTTTATTTTTAAATTCTCTCTCAATGCTATACGGCAGTAATGGCGTCGTATGCACGCTTATGAAAAGAAAGATTAAGACAGAGGATAGATAGCGTCGTGCGCTAGTCTATAGAGAGAGAGTGAGAGAAAAATAAAACGAGTCGCCATGTTGGGTGCTATGACGCGATGTAAAGCCGGAAAGCGACAGGTTCGTGCGTGCTTGTGCGATCTTCTTATGTTGAATACATGCATGTATATATATATATGTGTATGTATATGTATATCCCGAGTAACCTTTTCACTTCGGCGTGCAGAGGGCCCGAAGTCGGTGCCGAATCACCCTCAGTGGCACCGAAACTCTTGCCGAATTGTCGCCACAGTGGCACCACATCGGCGTGAGGCGTGGCGGCGAAACGGGGCCCTGAGAGGGCAGCCGAATCTAGCTTATAAAATCATAGAATTGAACGTAATTAATGTACAATTATCTATATAAAAAAACAGCTGATTTCCAATGGTAACCGATCGATTGATTGTTCAAGCAACTGACTACTTTTTAAAATAGTTTTCATTAATAAAAAAATTTAAGTAACTTGAGTTATTCGAATTATTCGAGTAACACTAGTTATTCGAGTTCATATTTTTGTCGAGTACCTAACTCGAACTTGAAGAAAAAATTACTCGCGAGTACTCGACAATTGAGTACTCACACTTGAAGGCGTATTCGAGTTTTCATTCCAAGTACTCGAAAAAAATATGAATTACTCGAGTACTCGAAAAAATATGAATTACTCGAATTACTCGAGTACTCGAAAAAAATATGAATTTCTGAATTCACTTGAGTACTCAAAAAAATATGAATTAATCGAATAAATCGAGTATTCGAAAAAATATAAATTACTCGAGTACTCGAGAAAATATAAATTACTCGACAAAATATGAAGAACTTGAGTTACTCGAATAACTATAGTTAATTTATCAATTATATTATCTGTGGTAATTAGTTCTCATTTCCACGAGATTAATCAGTTTTTTATTATATTTTTATCAATTGGTTTTAGGTTGTATTTGTCCGTGTATTCGGGCGGAATTTCGGAATCAATTTTTAACGAGTTCAGGTCGAGTCCAAAGAAAATCATTTTTATTAATTCAATCACTCATATTTAATTTTCAATTAAAAAAATGTTTTATCATAGCATGAAAATACAATAAAGAATATTTCGAGGTTATGTAAGATACACATCGATATTATGACAAAATCTATACGATTTTCGGCTAGCCATTATAGGACCACGCTCGCCACCACGCCTCACCCATTCGGTGGCCCGACTTCGGCAGCCGAAGATGGCCCAACTGAGAGAAGTTGGTTGCCGTAATAAAAAGGTTACTCGGGATGTGTATGTATATGTATATGTGTATGTATATGTATATACATAGAAGGAAGAGGACCGTGTACGCACGAAATAATTATGATTATTAAAAAAAAAAAAAAAATGATGAACGATGGCAAGGAGTAAAAGAAAATTTTTATTGATTAAACACGTGTATGTGTACATGTATACATATATGTATATATAAAAGAAATGCGCGCATAGAGTCTGAATAAATTTATGACAGTACAGACTGAAATATGTATATGTGTATGTATGTATATGTATATATGTATGTATATATATGTATATATATATATATATATATATATATATATATATATATATATATATATATATATAAATACGACTAGTGTATGCAACCGATAAAAACTTGAGTCTGAATTTTCTTTTTATTTTACAATCGTGATTGTGTATGAATGACTGTTAATAAAATTATCAAAATGAAAATGGCTGACATGTATGTGTGTGTGTAAATATGAGTTTGTGTATGCCGCGTATCCATGTTTAAGGTAGATATATATTGGTTTTGTGTCTGCAGCACAAGACTAAATAGAAGGTTGCAAATATACATAGATTGATAAAATTTAACCTATAAATTTAATTAATTAAATCTAGTTTTGAATTAAAAAAAAAAATATAATAAATAAAATGTGTTATGTGAACAGATGAAATGAGCCTGTTATTGTTTCTTAAAACACAAGAGGCAATATTCGACCTCAGATGGAAACATCGCGATGAAAAACTGTTTGTAGAGACAACAGAAAATAGTATACTATTCTTCACAGAGTCAGAAGTCAAATATGGACTAGGTACCTTAAATAAGATTAAATTTTTAATTTGATATTAAATTTTTTAACTACGTAATAATATCTGTGTTCGATATATTACATATAAAATTGAATAAATTTTATAAATTAAATAAAAAGCTATAGCTAATTTCTCAAAATTGCGTTGTAACTGTGATCTACTTGTGTTCAGTATGTCATATATGCAAGAGCAAGTGAGCAAATTCATATTATTGAACCAAATCTGGGACAAATTCTGGTGACAAGGCTTGTGTTCGGCATGGTGCCTGAATTTAACCTCAAAAATAATTTCAAATATTAATTAAAATTAATTGATTGAAATAAAATTGACATCACTTGAGTTCAGTGAGTCATATTAATTCATAATATTAATTTATGATTGGTTTTATAGATCTTGAATTCGTTACTGAAGAGGAGTACAAGCTCGTAAAACGAGCAGTAAATGAAAAGAAAGAAAAGGGGGACAGACTGTTCATGCCTTATTGTGCGACAGGTGGCCACATCACGACAGATGAAGCGACAGTTGAAGACGGAGTTAAAGACGGAGAAAAGACTGATGGGCATAGCAGTAAGACAGATAAGTCAGAGAAAGAGACGGAATTGGAAGACAGAGCGAGTGGAACGACAGAAGCAAAATTGGCAGGTAAACAAATAGTAGTAAAATCTAATGAACTATTAAAAAATAAAGTATATATAAATAGAAATTTTAATGTTTCGTCATTGAAACAAATTGAAAAGGGTGACAATAAATTTTATGAGAAAAATATTTCTAAGAATGAAAATTCTGATTTAGGCTTAACTAAAGAAGTGGAAAATCTAAAGGCTGAAATTGCTTCTTTAAAGTTAGAAATGGCCAAAAGAAAGAAAAGTGAAGATAAAAGAAGGAAAATAGACGATAAAAGAACAGATGACTTGGTAACCTTAATTATTAAAGAAAGGGAGGCAATGCAGAATTACAATTCTGAAACGTTAGAGAAAATGAGATCAGAATTTAAAAGAAAGATGACGACAGATGATATGGCAGAAACGACGGATAAAATTAAAGAAAGCCAAACAACAGCTAAGGTAAACAATGAATTTGATAATGATATATTTAATAATGAAGGTTTCGGGAATTCGACAGTCATAGATGAACAGGAACTATCACGCTTAATTCAAACAGAGGTTAATAAAAGACTTAATATAGAAAATAATAGTATTTTAAATATTTCTAAACAGTTGACAGAAACTATTAAAACAGGACTGACTGGAAAAGACGGATCAATAAAACATGACTATAAACTAACTACTCAAATTAAATATGAAAATTTTTTAGACTATTTTCTGTCTGAATTGAGATCATTGGATTTATTGTATGTTGTAGACAGTACAGTTGTAGTAAATGAAAATTTATCTGAAAGTTTAAAAGAAAAACATAAATATAGAGTACGTGATATTTTAATTAATAGAATAGATAAAAATTATCATGCTAGAGTAATGGAAATAAAAGATCCAATTGAATTGTTAAATAAAATTAAAGAAATTAAAGTAAGTGAAGTAAATGTGACTCCATCTAGTATAAAGAAAAAACCATACAGTATACAATATAATCCAGTGAAAGAAAAGGCAGTAAATTTTATTGATAGATTTGAAGAAATTGTAAGAAATTATAATAACATGCCAAAAGTTAAAATATTGTCTAAAGAAGACAAAAGAGACGCTTTCTATAATGCTATAATAAATAAAGTAAATCAAGTAGAAGGAATAGATTTTATGACAGAAAGTGTAACAGGAAAAGGTTTATCTTACGATAAATTAAAATTACTTATTATGCAGATCGAAAGCCGCCAAACGACAGAAAAGCCTTCAACGACAGCTATGACAGCTAACACAGGTGTCATACAAAAGGTACGATGTTACGAGTGTGATGGCTTTGAGCATTATGCTAACGACTGTCCACGTCAGGGATCCGGCATGAAAAAATGTTTCTATTGCCAGGATTTTACACGTGATCATGTGGCCGCAACATGTCCAAAACGTCGGGGATATTGGAGACGGGACGACAGTAAAAGGTATGCAACAAAACATTATATTAATAAATTTAAAGAAAGTACAGGTCAGACAGCAGTCAAACGTAAAATAACTAACTCAAGTAACCATGACAATCAAAAACGAGCGAAATTTGACAGTAAAAGAAGACAAGAAAATCATATAAAATATAACAGAGAAAAGTATCAAAAGAAAGGCAATCAGAATCAAATAAAACCTAAAAATGTAAAGACTAATGTACAGAGTGGTGAGTATCAAGCAATTAAAAAGGACAATAAGCAAATGACTTCGTTTAACATAACGAATATAAACAATGAAACATTGGACAAATCAATACTGGCTAAATTCATAGCTGACAGTGGCACGACAGAACATTTAACAAACTCAAAATTGATTTTCAAGACATTTACAAAACAACCGGACGAAATCCAATGCACAAACAAAGACAGAAAAGCAATTCTTAGATCGGAGGGAGAGGGAAGTGTTCAATTCAACATGACAGATAATAAGCATATAACTTTAGACAGAGTAATTTTTGCAGAAAATTTGAATGAGAATTTGATGTCATTGCGTAAATTTGCAGATGAAGGATTAAGTATTTATTTGGACAACAAAATTATAGATATATATGATCCAGTTTCCAATGAGTCTTTCTTGACAGGAATTTACGAAAAACCATATTGGCTGATTGAATTCGAAACAGATAAGCAAGAAAATAAAAACATAAAACAAAGACAGACAATAGCTTACTTGATGACTAGAGGAATGACAAAAAGGCAGTTAAACAAGGAAGATGATCAAGTTAGTAAATTTGAAGAAAGTCAAACAGTTATAAGTACTGAAAAAAACGCTGCCAAGTGCTTTGGCGCAATGCTTTCTCATAGAGCGCATTGAGTTAGAGTAATTTGATTTTATTTTTTTTAATACGATTTTAATATAAATGTCCCTATTCTCTGTATTGAAGGCTGTCTTAATACCTACGAGAACTATATGAATTTTACTCTTTCTTACTTTTGCCATTTGCATAATGTGATTTTATGATGCTCTAAAATTAAAAATGCGTTTATAAAATTAATTTTCCCAAGCTTGTCTTCTTAACACTATAACCAATAACTTGCATACAAATTTTGGAACATTTTCATCGAATAGTTTACAAAAAATACCAAATAATTGAAATATAAACATTGTTTTAAAATTTTCAAAACGCTTTAACGTTACAATTACGCTAAGAAAACCAGTTTTCAAAAGTTCATTTTATTTAGGCAATCGTAAATAATTTCTATACATAATTTTAAGCTACTTCATCGAGTAGTTTACGTAAAATACCAAAAAATAAGTGAAATTTTATTCAAAATTTTCAAAATGCTCTAAAATTAAAACTGCGCTAAGAAAATAAGTTTTCCAAAGCTTGATTTATTTAGATAATAGTGAATAATTTGCATGAAAATTTTTGAGCAAGTTTATCGAGTGATTTTTGTGCAATAGAAAAGAAATTAAAAATAAAAAATTTTTTCAAAATTTTCAAAATGCTCTAAAATTAAATGTGCGCTAAGAAAATTGAAGAAAATTAGTTTTCAAAAGTTCATTTTATTTTGACAATCATAAATAATTCCCATACATAATTTGAAGCTCCTTCATCGAGTAGTTTACGTAAAATATAAAAAAAATTAGAAAAATTTTATTCAAAATTTTCAAAATGCTCTAAAATTAAAACTGCACTGAGAAAATAAGTTTTTCAAAGCTTGTTCTATTTAGGCCATTGCAAATGATTTCCATAAAAATTTTCGAGCGAATCTATCGAATGGTTTTTGTGTAATAGAAAAAAAATGAAAAATAGAGATTTTTTCCAAAATTTTCAAAATGCTCTAAAATTAAAACTACGCTAAGAAAATAAGTGTTCCAAAACTTGTTTTCTTTAGACAATAGCGCATAACTTGCATACAAATTTAGAAGCAAATCTATCGAATGGTTGTCGTAAAATAGAAAATAAATGAAAAAAAAAATTTTTTTTCAAAATTTTCAAAATGCTTTAAAATTAAAAGTGCGTTAAGAAAATCAGTTGGTAAAAGTTTTTCTTCTTTTGGCAGTCACAAATAATGTTCATACAAATTTTTAAGAAAATTCTTCGAGTAGTTTACGTAAAATATCAAAAAAATGAAAAATCAAAATTTTTTTAAAATTCTTAAAATGGTTCTAAAAAAAAAAACTGAGCTAAGAAGATCAATTTTCAATAGCTTCCCCCCCAGTTAGACAAAAAAATTAATTGCATGCAAAATTTGAAGTTAAGCCATCGAGTAGTTCTCGAGATCTTATTGGCGTACTGAATACATACACACACACACACGCACACACACACACATACATACAGACATTTTCTGGAAACCACTTTTTTCGACTCTCTGAGTCTAAATATGTACAAATTAATGAAAAAATAGAAAAAAATTTTTTTTACCGATACAATGCTTTCTCTATGAGAAAGCAATACTTAGATTTTCAAAATACAATTTCAGACAGATTAATACATAAACCAAATGATATTGAAGTAAATGAAGAACCTGGATGTGAAATTGAAGAAACAGAACAGTTAAATGATAAAAACTTAAATGCTCACGCTATGTTATGGCATGTCAGGATGGTTCATGCATCAGTTGAATATCTTAAGATATTACAGAAAAAATTTCCAGAAATCAAGACTTTACAAACTGCTGTATTTGATGATGCAATTACAAGCTGTGAAGTTTGCATGATAGCAAAATTCAATAAATTGCCATTTAAGACAGAAAGCAACTGAACCCTTACAAATAATACATTCAGACACCATGGGTATTATTAGCCCTAAATCTTATCCAAAAAGATACAGATATATTTCTGTATTTATTGACGACTTTTCCAGACTGGCCATGGCTTATCCCATGAAAACGAAAGATGAGACAGGAAAATGTCTAGAGTCATTTGTAAAAAGCGCCAGAAATCTGTTGGGCAAAGATGCTAAGGTGTGTTATTTAAGAACAGATCAAGGGACTGAATACACCGGTGGATATACAAAGGAAGTATTGGAAAAATTAGGAGCAGAAAATCAATTAGCTTGCCCAGATACGCCTCAGCATAATGGAGTTGCAGAGAGGTTTAACCAAACAATACAGAAGAAAGTCAGGGCACTCATGTATGATTCTGGTTTGCCAGAAAATATATGGGACTTAGTATTGAGTGCAGCTGTATATGTATACAATAGGACACCTCATGCAATTAATAACATGATATCACCAATAGAAAAATTTAAAGAAAACTACAAGACAGACATTAATCAGATAAAACGTTTTGGATGCTTTGCATATATGAAAGTGCAAAGAAAAGTTGATCCAAAATTCAGATTTATTGCAAAACGAGTTATCTTAATAGGATACAAAGAAACTGGATATGTCTTGCTGAAACCAGAAGAAGGTAAACTCTATGAGAGCAGAGATGTCAGATTAAACGAAAAACTAGTTTATAGAGACAGATATAACAAGACAGATATATCAAACTGGGAACAAATAAATGAGAAAGTAAAGACAGATCAATGGTTTGTAGAATTCTTCAATGAAGACGAACAAAATAATGAAAAATTGCAAGAAACGGAGGGAGAAAAGACAAAAAGGCCTGTAGGATGACCGAGAAAATTAAAACCAAACACAGAAAATAAAACAGATAATGAAACTCATGCATTACTGGCTGAAATAAACGGAGATCCAAGCTCTTATGCTGAAGCAATGAAATCAAAAGAACGACAGAAATGGACAGAAGCTATTAACGAAGAATTACATTCTATGTACAAGAATAATGTATGGAAACAAGTAGACAGATCTACTGTATTGAATAACGACAGAAAACCAAACATCATTGATTCTAAATGGGTATTCAAACGAAAGACAGAATCGAATGGCAAAGAAAAATATAAAGCAAGATTGGTAATACGTGGATTTAAAGACAGAAACATTTATGATCTACAAGAGACATACGCACCAGTTTCTCGTTTACCTTTAATTAGATCAATACTAGCTATTGCTAATAAATTGGATTTATAAATATGTCAAATGGATGTAAAGACAGCATTTTTAAATGGATACTTAAACAGTGAAGTATACATGGAAATACCAGAAGGAATGAAAGTCACTGAAGAAATCAAAAGAAATAAAATTTGCAAATTGGAAAAGGCACTATATGGTCTAAAGGTTAGTCCAAAATGTTGGAATGAAAGATTCAAAGAGACAGTTGAAAAATATGGATTGAAACCATTTAACAATGAACCATGTTTATTTACTCAACAAGAAAAGGACGGCTTTTTGTTTTTGATTTTATATGTAGATGATATCTTGTTAATATGTAATGATATACAAATGTTAGAAAGGATGAAATCAAACCTAAAGAGTGAGTTTGAAATGACAGAAATCGGAGAGCCTAAAAACTTTTTAGGCTTAGAAATCAAAAGAAATCGACAGAAAGGATTTCTAAGTATAAAACAAGAAAAATACATAAATAGAATGCTAGAAAAATTTGGATTTCATGAATCATATCCACAACGAACTCCAATGATAACTAACCAAATAGCAAATCGAGAAAGAAGACAACGAGAAGAGACAGAAAAGACTGAAGAAAATTTAATGACAGAAAATGCAAACAATATACCCTATCGAGAAGCAGTGGGCACTCTAATGTATCTTTCAAATGCAAGTAGACCAGACATCACCTATGCAGTGAATGTACTTAGTAGACATCAAAACATCCTATTGAGAATGATTGGAAAATGGGAGAACGGGTTTTTAAATATTTGAAAGGTACTAAAAATCTTGAATTAAAATACATAGGACAGACTGAAGATTTTCAAGGTTTTTCAGATGCAAGTTTTGGAGACTGCAAAGGTTCATTAACAACTAGTGGCTATGCAATTAAATTGTTTGGAGACACTGTAGCCTGGAAAACTTACCGACAAAGATATGTAGCATTATCAACATGTCAAGCGGAGTATGTTGCAATGAGCGAGTGTGCTCAGGAATTAGTTTCATTATATTTAATACTAAAAGAGTTGTTACAAAAAGAATTAGCACCTATGTTATTATGGTGTGATAATAAGGCAGCAGAAGCAAGTGTTAAGACTGGAGGCGGAAACAAATCAAGACATATGACAGAAATAAAAGAACATTATGTAAAGGAATGTGTAACTGGAGGTTTAATAAATGTCAGTTAGATTTCCTCTAAAAATCAGATAGCTGATGTATTCACAAAACCTTTGTCATTTGAATTACATGAACTACTGACCACACAAATACTTAATGACTGATAATATTGACTGATTATATTTCTGATATGTATTTTAGTTAAATTATTAACAAACTTTTTCTCTAAATTACAGGAACTAAATGAACGATCAGAAACAAGAACGAGAGAGATGCTACAACTCTTTTAATTGAAATATGTATGAGTGTGGGAGGGGGTGTTGGATATATGCACACTCATACTAGGTGTCGCCACCTATTGAGATTTTGTAATAGACAATTGAAGAAAGTTAAGTCGCGTCTCGTCGTCGTTTCAGTTAGTTCAAGTCCGTCTGTTGAAGTCAGAATTTCTATTACTATAAAGATATTGCTTAATTAAAATTAAGTTGTTTTGTATTGATTAAAATAAAGACTTTATTTATAATAAGATTGTGCTCTGCTTTAATTATATTTTCAACATATTTGATACTGTTGAAATAATAAAAATATTTGAAAACTGATTTTTTTGGCATACTATAAATTTATTATTTTTCTATTTCACGTAAACCATTTAATAGATTTGCTCCAAAATTTGTATGCAAGTTATTTGCTACGGTTTGAAGAAAACAAGTTTTCTTTGGAAAACTAATTTTCTCAGTGCAGTTTTAATTTAAGAGAATTTTGAAAATTTTCATACAAATTTTTATTTTTCATTTATCTTCTTTCTTAACGATTAGAAATTTCGTTGTCATCGTTCTTTTAAAGTACAAATTTATAAATAAATATTAATGTTAGACAATTTTTTTATATTAAAATCACATTTAAATAAATATAAAAAAATTAATGAAACTCAAAGAGCTCTATAAGAAAGCATTCCGCCAAAGCACTTGGCAGCGTTTTTTTCATTAATTTTCTCTGCATTTATTCTCCCTTTCATTTACACGATTTCCCTTATATATCTTCGTATTGGAATTAACATGTAAGTTGAGTGTTAAAAAATACTAAGGTAGGAAAAGGTAAGATAAAAAAAAATATATATATATTTTTTTTTATCTTACCTTTTCTTACCTTAGTATTTTTTAACACTCAACTTACATGTTAATACTAGCACAAAGACGACTCCTTATGATGCAGATGAAGAGCAAATGAAAGAAAAAGAACAAGATTCAGACAGGTATAAATTTCTTTTTCCATAGCTTCATATTTAAGTCTTTCTATTTTCGAATTTTTTTCTGATTTAATATTTAAAATTTTCCATTTTCTATAAAAATTCTCTTTTTCTCGCTCTTTGTTTTTTCTTTTACTCATGTTGACTCACATTTTTGTTCTCTTCCATTTACTTTATTTTAAATAATGATTTTCTCTTTTCTCACTTGTATTTTCTCTCTTTCACATTAATATTTTTATTTCTCTCTTTTCTGCCTTTTCACGATTTTTATTTTTCCACTCACATTCATTCTTTCACTTTTACGTTTTTTTCATTCACTCTTTTTGGAGCTGCAATTTTCCCTTTTTTCATTTGTATTTTTTTCAATTTTTTTTTCTTTCACATTTTTTTATCATTCATATTTCTACTATTCTCTTTCCTCTCTTTCTCTTACTTACGTATTCACTATTTAGTTTTATTCATATTCCTTTGTCATATAGAAAGCATTGTATCGATAAGAAAATTATTATTCTATTTTTTCACTAATTTGTGCATATTTGTACTCAGGGAGTCGAAAAAAGTGGTTTTAAGAAAATATCTGTATGTATGTATGTGTGTGTGTGTATTCATTTACCCAATTGGATCTCGAAAACTACTCGATCGATATGCATCAAATTTTGCATACAATTTATTTTTTTGTCCAACTCGTGCGGAAAATATTTAAAATTGGTTTTCTTAGCGTTATTTTAATTTCAGAGCCATTTTAAAAATTTTTTTTAAATTTCGATTATTTATTTTTTTTTTAATTTTATGCAAACTACTCGACGGATTCGCTCTAAAATTTGCATGGAAATTATTTGAAATGCTCTTAAATTAAAATTACGTTAAGGAAATCAGTTTTCAAAATTTTTTCTTCTTTTTGCAGTTGCAAATAATTTCCATGCAAATTGTAAAGCAATTTCATCGAGTATTTTACGCAAAATAAAAGAAAGTCAAGAAAATTTCATAAACGTAAATTTTATAAACATTAATCTTCAGTAATATAACCTGATGTGCATATATATTGCAACGTAAATTATATACATACGTAGTATAGTCTTTATGTAGAGTATATAATAAGAGAATAGTATAAAATTGAGAGTTCGGGAAATTGCGACTCCGAGCTTCCAAGCTAAAAGTCGCACGGTGCGCTAAGTGCTGATTCGGCACTTCGTCGCGGGCAATTTACATCGTCGTTTTAGACAACGACGAGCGTGAGACCGTCGCCGGACGCGCTACAGTAAAGTTACGAGTAGTTTCTCTCTCACATTATACTGATTCTGTAATAAATACCAAGTCAACCTTATATTAATTCTATCTTCAATCATTTGCATCCTCACACTCCCCATAGGAGTACGTATCATTAAATCCCACGTAACAATATATATAGATTTCTTAATTTTTTTGCGCTTATTGGATACATATCGATATAAATTTGTCGTTTCTTACTTTCCTTTAACGAACTTTAAAAACGCTTTTAAGTGCTTTAGCGCAATGCTGTCTTATAAAGCTCATTGATTTTGAGTAATTTTAATTTATTTTTGCTTTCTCATAAAGAAAGCATTGTATCGATGGAAAAAATTTTTTTATATTTTTTTCATTAATTTGTATATATTTTTACTACAGGAGTCGAAAAAAGTGGTTTCCAGAAAATGTCTGTATGTGCGTGCGTGCTTGCGTGTGTGTATGTGTGTGTGTGTATGAATTCAGTACGTCAGTTAGATCTCGAAAACTACTCGATGGATTTGCTTCAAATTTTGCATACAATTTATTTTTTTGTCTAACTAGGCGGGAAGTTATTGAAAGTTGGTTTTCTTAACGTATTATTTTTTTTAGAGCTATTTTCAAAATTTTGGAAAAATTTCGATTTTTAATTTTTTTTTTGTATTTTACGTAAATTACTCCAAGAATTCGCTTGAAAATTTGTATGGAAATTATTTTCGACTGCGAAAAGAAGAAAAACTTTTGAAAACTGATTTTCTTAGCGCACTTTTAATTTTAAAGCATTTAAAAAAATTTTTTTTTTTATTTATTAAGTAATTGAAACCTTATATGAAGTTTATCATACTTACAAAGGTTGATACAATTTTGGTAATATACAAAGTGTAGCTTTACAATTTAACAACTATACAATACGGAGCGGCGCTATATCTTAAGGTTACATGATTTAAGAAAAGAGTATATGATGTTGCATGTTTTGGAGGTAGGGTGCTTAAGAATTGAGTCAATGGTAAAAGCATGCGTTATGTTGCTTTCCTTTAGTTTTTGTATTAAATTGCCTCTATGAGCAGTGTAAAGTGGGCATTCCAATATAACATGTTCGATAGCTTCTGCTGATTCGGAGCATTTACATAGAGGACTGTTAACAATATTCATGCGATATAGGGATTCGGCTGGATTAACGTGGTTTGATCTGAGTCTGGTTAAGGTGACAGTTTGTTCGCACGATAATTTACACTTATGAAGCCATGGCTTATGATTTTCGTTATGGAATTTTTTAAAATATATTTTGTTTTTTATGTTTCCTGAAGCTATGAGATTGTTATTGTGTTCAGTAAATACATTTTTTTAAAGCTTTAGTAAGATCGGTACAAGGGATTGTTGGGTTATTGAGTTGATTTGACGTTGTTGCCTCCTCTGCTAGTTTATCAGCTGTATCGTTGCCATTGATACCGACGTGTGAAGGAATTCAATACAATTTAATATTTTTACCATTATTTGAGCTGTTTTTTTAAAAAGAGTTATATTTACTTTTGATTTCTAAATTGATATTGTTAGTTTTGATTCCAATTTTGGTTGAATTAAAGCTTTGGAGGACACTCAGAGCATCAGAAAAAATATAAAAGTTGTGTCCGTAATTTTTAGTAATAATGTCAAAGGCATGGTTAAAGGCGGTAAATTCAGCAGTATGGATAGAGGCTTCATTATTAAGACTTATTTTTTGGCAGACATTGAGTTGCGAATAGTAACAAGAGGATCCAACGTAGGCAGCGTTTTTGATTTTACTCCCGTCTGTATATATCGCGATTCCTTCACATGATGATATATGTTCACGAATTACAGAGTCAGAGTTGCTAGAATTTACGGCTTCGCGGTCACGATCTGTGCTGAAGGGAATTTTCGTGATGTGAGTTTCAAAGTCAAAATTGTATATGTTATTGGTTTGAATGTGGTTGTCTGTTATTAAGTTACTGGCAAACGCAATACCAGCCTGGTAGATTTTTTTGTAGTTTGCGTATTTCTTCTTCCTTAGTATGTAATAGTAGTTCTTAATAGACTTGTAAGACAAAGAATTGCTATTCGACAATATTTTTGTCAGATGACAGAAGAAACGGAGCTCAGCTCTTTTTGAGACGGGGAGAAGCTAAGATTCCGAACTGATAATGTTAGTGGGAGTGGTTTTGCGGTATCCAAGGGACAGTCTAATAACAGTGTTCTAAACTGCTTCTAACTTTTTCGATTTGGTTATTTGAGAAGGATAGTAAATAAAAATGCCATATTCAATGATGGACCTAAGTTTGGGAATGGGATCCCCATCAGGTGCCGCATAAGAACTTTATTATGTTCAAAGCTCTGTTACATTTAGTTATGACATGGTTGATTTATTGATCAAATGAAAGTTTGTAATCGAGGACCACGCCTAAAAATCGAGAGGTTTCACTCGATTTCATAAGAACATCATTAATCTGAATGTAAGCTTCTCCTGGAGGAGTGTTTTTTGTTAAAGTGTAATAAAACCGTTTTTTTAGGAGAGAGCTCAAGGCCTAGTTTTGATAAATTAGTTTTTACTCTGCCGACGGCTGCACCCAACACGTTTTGTGCTCTCTTCAGAGAAGAGAATTTGGTATAGACCGCAACGTCGTCGCTGTGAGAACTCCCCCCTGGGGAACGCCCTTAAATACAGATCTGGAAGTATCGGATAATTCAGTATATACAAATTTGTGGTGCATTATAAAATTAATGAAATGTAACGTCTTTGCGGAAACACCTATCGTGACTAATTTTTCTAGTAGAATATCGATGTTGAAGGAAAAAACTAGGTCAGATTTGATTTGATTTTTTTGTGCATGTTCGTATATGTGATAGAGTTATTGTTATGTAGAAATAGATTAGAGTGTTGAAACGCGTTACCTAGTCTGTCTCCGTTTGTGTCGGTGAATCGACTATTCCAGATGACATTGTGAGAATTAAAATCACCAAATATTAAATAATTTTCATTTGGCTTTAAGTTACTAAAAATTCTATGCCATTGATCTTGTCTAAGTGTGAGACCGGGGGGTCTGTAGCACACTATAATGTTAATGCAAGGATTTGTGTTATGGAGTTTTATACCGCATAGTTCAACCGGAAGATCAGAGGAGTCTATATAGTCTAAGTTGGAGAAAACAAGGTTGTTACGTAGTAGTATTAACAAGCCACCTCCTCTTGACGAGCAACGGTCTTTTCTGTATGTAGTAAATCCAGAAACTTGAATTCTATCTTCTTCGTTTAGCCATGATTCTATGATGATTAAAATATCTATGTTTTTGGTTATTTCTTGAATTTCCGTATTTACACTGCTTATAACTTCTGGCATTCCAAAATATGGCCTTGAGCGATTTATCATTATTATTTGTTGTGTTCCTTATCCATGTTGAAGTTTTATTTAAGTTATCTCTTATGTTTTATTGTGAATTTACTTTGTTTATATATGTATATTTTAGATTATTTGATTTTAGTAAATATTCACTGATAATAATAAATGATATCAATCAATTAGATGGAAATGATGGTTTTATTTATAGGTGGAAAAACTAGTCAATATACAAAATATAACATAATGTTCGCTAGCGAGCCTGTCGTGCGCAGCCTAACAATTTAAGAATATTTATGAAGCGTTGTCTTTTCTTATACGCTTATGCAAACGTGTCACATGCGTCTTATTACTTTTATTTTAGAGAGAATTATCATTACTCGTTCATTATGCGAATACACTTTTTTATACAATAATATAACCCTGTGGAGGGAATTTCAATACTTTAAAATATGCTCTCGTGCGAAGTCTCACGTTACCTCATATAAGATGATGCAACCGCTCGATCCCCGGGACGCCTTTGTCGCCTAGCCCACAAATGAGATCCGAGAAGCCGCCTTGAGATCTTCTAACCAAAATTGTTTAAAAAGAAACTATACAGGAGTCAGCGTTGACCTCCTGGTGTCGCAAGATAATTATGAGAGATCGGAGTCAGCGTTGACCTCCGTCTCGTGGAACGTCTCCACAGCGTCTGACGCTCAATGGCGTCGTTTTCTTCTTGCTCTTCGTCGTCAAATGGCGCAAGTAGCGCCAGCGCCACGCAATGGCGTACAAATACAAGCGCGAAATTTAAATAAATAATAAATATCCTATAGGATCTATTACAGTTTACTATTAGCCGTCTGTTTTTGTAGATATAGAATCGTCTGTACAGTTAGAATCTTCGCCCGAACTATAGTCCATGTGTACATTTTCTAAACGTTTAATAATTCGTTTGATTCTGCTTTTCAGGTTGTTGTCGGTAATGTCGTTACTTATATCAGAGAGCATCGAGTTCAAGGAAGCAAAATTGTCCGTGTAGCGGGCAGCAATTCCCGGAATATCGGTGCTGCCGTATGACTTGTATAGAAAGTTAATTACCTCGTTTGTTGATATAGGATAGCTTTCTTCGATAGTAGTGCCGGTGAGAGCCCTTGATTTTTTCTTAGGTTTTTTTGCCTTCTCTTTTGCAAAGGTGTTGGGTTCGGAGTTTCCTATGTCGTTGTTAGACGTCGATGTTGAACTCGATAAGGCTTTTTTTGTGCCTGTTAGTGACTGCATTACGGATTTTTGTTGAGGAGTATGATCGAGGTTATTAAGGTCGACTTTAAGAGTATGCGTTGTTTCTAGGCTGTTTTTCCCTGAAGGTATCGAGTTCAGCGCAGGTTGTATTGACTCTTGGTTATTTTCAAAAGATTCAGTAGAAACGCACGGAGTAGAATCTGGAGCGGGCTGTCATTCTTGGAGGTCAGTGCAATCTCAGCTGTACCACTGGGATCTCTTACACCGGAACGGCAGTACTTGGCAATGTGACCTTAAGCCTTGCATGTAAAGCACTTAAGGACGCCTATACTTGGATACACGAAGTAGGTAATTTCATCATGACTAAGTTTTATGAATTCAGGAAGTTTTGGGACATCAAGAGGTTCGATGTATCTTTGTCTTCTGTTGCTTAAAATATGCTCATAGCCTTCTTTAGCAATAGTGACTCTCAGAATAGTGATTGGAGCACAGCATTCGATGTTTAGAGAATCCAGCACATCTTTAATTATGTCGTGTGGAATTACTGGAGAGACATTTGAAATGATAATCCTTTGTTGTTTGGCTACGAGAGGTCTTACTGTAACAGTTTTCTCACCTTTTATTAAATTATTATGCTTGTTGGTAAAATCTTCTGCCATTTCGATGCTGGAAAGGTACAAACAAAGACGGTGATTCGATCCTCTGCTTGAGTATAGTATGTTTAGAGGCTTGACGATGTCTCTCACAGCTACAGTGTAATCGGTGAGATTTAGACCTTCTACGCAGTGAATGACAATGCCTTGTTCTCTTGCTGGAAAACGATCGCGTAGAGCCACTGCACTATGTTTCGCACTAAACGGTTTCTTACTAATCTTAACAGCACTTGTTTCGGGATTAAAAGAATTAATATTTGCAGGTGCATTTACAAGAAATGCATCCTGCGAAATGGAGCTTTGTGAAAAGTCCATTTCAATGCCTTATAGGCAAAATTTTACACGCCTTCCGACACCTGTGTGTATATTATATACACACAAAGGGGGATTGGGCCAAGCCCGAAATTTTTTAACTATACACACCGACTAAATGCGAATGTAAATAAACAGAGCGCTCGCGAAATACAACCTCTCTCTTCGACGGCTCGAAAAAGAATCCTTTTAAATTTTTATAAAAATTCTTATTTTTCATTTTTTTTTCTATTTTACGAAAACTATTCGATAGATTTGCTCCAAAATTTGTATGCAAGTTATTCGCTACTGTCTGAAGAAAACAAGCTTTAGAAAACTAATTTTCTCAGCGCAATTTTAATTTGAAAACATTTTGAAAATTTTCAAAAAAATTTTCAACTTTCATTTATTTTCTATTTTACGTAAGTCATACGATAAATTTTCCTAATTTTTTTCACTAATTTTTCTTGGATAGAAATTGTATTTTACATTAAAATCACATTTAAAAAAATAAAATCAAATTACTCTCACTCAATGAGCTCTATGAG
The DNA here is from genome assembly GCA_017163975.1 of Anastatus disparis. Classification (NCBI taxonomy): domain Eukaryota; kingdom Metazoa; phylum Arthropoda; class Insecta; order Hymenoptera; family Eupelmidae; genus Anastatus; species Anastatus disparis. The sequence continues at coordinate 3,286,983 of JAFFSR010000292.1, read as the reverse complement.
AAAGCATTGCACCAAAGCACTTGGCAGCGTTTTAATTTTTGCATTTCTTTTCTATAAATTTACTCTTTACTTTTTGCTTCTTTCTCCCGCAGTTATTATCTTTGTTGTTTTTTCCTTTATTTTTATTTAACATTAGTTTCTGCTTTATTTCATGTAGATATTCACCTTTCTTTTTTTACCTGATTTTATTTATTTTTTTTTTATTTTTTATTCATTTTTCTTCACTTTTTCTCTCTTTTTCAATAACATACTTTCTCTGATATACTTCGTTTTTTATTTTACCTTTCATTGGTGTTCTTAAACAATTAATATTCTTATTAATTTCAGCACAAAGACGGTTCCTGATGGTGCAGATGAGGGGGAGAAAATGGAAGAGGAAGAACAAAATGAAAAATCAAAGAAGTATCAGCTGTTTTTTTCATATTTTCCATTCCTTCATTTTTCTTTACTAAACTTTTTTTTTTAAATTAACTTTATCGCTCTTATTTTCTGTTTTTGTCGCAGTTTACCTTTTTCTTTCTTTCTCTCACTCTTATTTAATATTTAGTTGATTATTTATCTTAAAATCTTTCCTTTTTCTATTTTTTTCTGATTTCATTTTTCTCTCTTTCTCTCTCTCTCCTTACCTCTTTCTTTCTCACTCCCCCCACCTCTCTCTCTGTCTCTCTCTCTCTCTCTCTCTCTCTCTCTCTCTCTCTCTCTCTCTATATATATATATATATATATATATATATATATATACACACGTATATCTTTCAGTCACAAAATGCCTCTCGTACACTGTATTTTTTCTATTTCATTTTTTTCTCTTGATTCTCTCAAATAATTATTTTTCATTTTTATGTTAGCAAAAAATGTGAACCTGAAAAATTGATTGCTAATGATGCGAAAGTCGGAGAGCAATTTGAAGAACGAAACCAAAGATCTGCAAGTTAAGTTCCACCAAGGAATCGATAATGACCTTTTGGTAAATAATTTTTGATCATTTAATAATTTTATAATTCTTATTAATATTATATTATTTTTTTATAATTTTTTATTGTTTAGTCATTCAAGCTTGTCATCTCGCAAAACAATGTAATGATGATGAAACGGTATCATCATATATTTGAAACACTCCCTCTGCAGACAAAGTAAGTTCTTAAATTAGTATCTTCGTAAACTCAATTTTTTTCTGAATAATAATTTTTTTAGAAACAATTATCGAAATCGCATGAGGTTTAGGTTTCTATCACGATATTGGTTTACATAACGATAAGATGGAAAAGTAAACCAAGGGAAATGGTATTTCATGCTGTTTTGAATAATTATTGATTTTATGTTGTTCGTACCAAAGTATAATTAATTTTATATTCATTGATTACAATAATTTCAGTTTACGTGAATAGAAAAACAGATGCATAGAAGCTCTCACAAAAAGAGTACCTAAGGGTACTTACGTTAATGTGTAATACGATGAGAAACCCCAACACCAAAAAAAATTATTAAGAATAGTATATTATGCGACAAGGCCGCAAAACGTATCATTATTGGCTAGTGCATGCTGAGGGGCCAAGCGTAGCGAGGCCGCTCCAGCTCCACGAGCACAAACGATACGTTTGTGGCCGTGACTGCATATACTTTTTTTGCCCGAAGGCCGCTAAGCGGAAGCTGGGGCAGCGCCCCTTGCCTATAAAAAAATTATTGTTAATTCTTACAATATAAAAGAATTTAATAAAAAAAATTCAATTATAAATAATAAATAACTAATAATTCTTAAAATACAATAAAAAATACAATAAAAAAAATTTTATCATAAAAACCACTAATAATCGTTAAAATATAACATTAAAATTAGACAAAAATACAGTAAAATATAAAATAAAGCTGAACTATGAAAATTATATTCGAAAAATATTATTTAAAAAAAGAAAAAAAAAGTTTTAAAAAAATTGAATAAAAAAAATTCGATTATAAAAACAACCAATAATTGTTAAAATAAAACATTGAAACTAAACAAAAATACAACAAAATATAAAACAAAGCTAAATTATAAAAATTATTAAAAAAATATTATTTGAAAAAGAAAAAAAAGTTTTACGCGAAACTTGTAACTATGTCTTTCTCTAGCTCTCTCCTTTTCTTTCATAATATACATATATTGAGTCTATGTTATTCGTCGACGCATACCCAGTATAGTATATATATGAAAAGGATAGCGATATTAAGGAAAGTGAACAGTTCTTCAGTTCAATTTCAAGAATCAGCGACGTCGAGAACGTTTTTCTGCGAACTTTTATTAAAATAATACATTAAATATACACATTTTTCTTTTGCAGCCTAGGACAAGAATACACTATTTTGGGCTCCGGATACAGAACACAAAAATTCATTTTGCAGCTCAAGGACAAAAAAATAATTTAATGTCATAAATGTTTTCTTTTATTACTTAGTGTTAAATAAATTTAAAAAAACGAAATAATTTATGGATCTATATCTAAATAGTGATATATTAAAAGTGTTGGTTGTTTCCCACGTTCATAAAATAAAAATTGTAGGAAAGAATGGTTCAATCATCATACTTTGTTAAAAATAATTACGAAGTTTAGGAAACAGTTGGGCAAATTACCATTCTCAATTAAAAAAAAAGTTTAGAAAATGCTATGGGAAAATTTCCATACTTAAAAAAAAAAGAGAAAAGTATGGAAAAAAGTATGAATGACCTCCATACTTAAGATAAAAGATAAAATACAAAGTCTGGGAATTAGTATGAGTACATTCTCATACTCAATTTAAAACTAGCTCGCCACAGCGGCTCTTTGGACCGCTGTGGCTCGCACCTCGGTCCCTTCAGAGCTGAGCTTCGCTGAGCTCCGCTCAGCTCTGAAATGCCCAAAAAAAAAACTTCGCTTCTTACATATAAGGCACGACCGGAAACGCTCGCGCTTCGCGCTCGCTATTTGATATTTAAAGAATATTAAAGCAAATCATTTACAAACGCAAAAGCATTGAAAGTTAATCTTATTTCTTTTTTCATTGTATTTTTTACCGCAACTTTCAACAGGAGGTTTGAATTTATTTTATTTATTTGAAAAAACAAATTTATAATCATTTAAATTTTTCTTGTGAATTAAGTTGATTGATTTCGAAGAAATTTATGTTATGTAAAAAAGACATTTTTTCATGAATTTATACTTTTTAAAATTTTAAATAGGATAATCTATCAAAATTTACAAGAAAAAAAATTATTTTATAGTTCAGTAGCTTAAAAGTAAAGTTTTGTATAAAGTTTTTATTTGATCTGAATCATTCCGATGGAGGATGATTAAAAACCATAATACAAATAAATGTTGGCAGTTTAAAAAAAAAATCGTTTGAGCGGTTTTAAAACAGTTATCCCTTTAGAGGTTGAAAAAATGATTTTTTGGTGATAACTTGAAAAAAACGAATTCTGAAAAAAAGTATATGAAATAAAATTTATAGAAAAAAATAAGATACATCTTTTTAATATTATATATATAGGTAGATCTGGGAAAGTTTTCAAATTTAGGTTACTGTTGCCAAGCTTAGGCCTAGAGAGTAGCACACCATCCTGATAGGTGGCAAATTGTAAGTGATATTGTAAAAGACTTAGTACTTCATGATGAAGTAATTATGAGATACGTCATCCGAATAAAATCAAGATATATAATGATTTTTTTGTTAACTGCAAAGGGTACCGCACTACGAAAAAAAAGTATTTAGCTTTATTAAAAAAAAGACTATTACTTTACAGTCTTGAAATTCATAGAAAACTTTCTCTTATGTCTATATTTTCGAAAAATGAAGGGTAAAAAAGTGTGCCTTTTTTGAGATAAGTATTTCGAAGTAAAGTAGAAAGGGTACTGTTTTTTTGTAATTTTCGATTTTATTAAAAGTTAGCGACTTTATTCATCACAACTTTATACATTTTAAATTAAAGAGTTTTTCATATTGAATCAAATGATTCGTCAACGGTAACTGTGCCTTTTGTAGAATAAAGCTTAAATAATATTATACCTAGTTATACAAAGAATTAAATGATTTCTTTTTTTAACTCAACATTTAAAAAAGAAGATTTCTGCCGACGTTTCGCCTTTTCCAAATGAAAAACGACGTATATCCTTTTCCACACCAAAAACCGAGGTATCGCTTTGTTCTGCCAACCCTACATTATGAAGTATCATTTTGCAAATTATTTTGAAGTAATTTCAAGTTTAAAACTAAAGAAATTTAGCTAGAAATCACATTTTTCATTATTTTTAATTACATTTAAATTTTTTAAAGAGATCGAACAGTATCTACTCTAAAATTTTAAGGACATATTTATACATATTTAACCTATTTCGATGGATTTTTTGCATATAGGATCACGGTTCGAAACCTTGAAAAGTGGTATTTTAATGTTTTAAATGACTTCACCTCAGCAAATGGCTACATTCAAATTTTTGAATTACTTTTTCCTCAAAATTTAGAATTGTCTGAAGAAAAAAGTAATTGCAAAGTTTTTAGTGTTGACAGAGATTGAGATTTTGGCAGGAGATACTTTTCACTTCAAAGAACGATTTCCCAAAGTTTCATTGATATCTCCAGTTTTTAAATTTACTGATGAATTACCTTAAACTTAATGATTTATTATTTATTTTCAGATTAAAAATACTACTACGCCAGAACTTATTACTGCTATTTACATGCCACCTTACATGAAATCTCACGTAAGATCTTGCGAGAGATTCTACATGGGATTTCATGTATAATATTCTAATAAAATTAATAAGATTTTAAGTCATATAAAATCATATTTCAATGTGGACTTATAGATTTATTATTGTGAATTTTTAGATTAGCATAAAATGCGTTAGTACCACACCACAACTAATTACTTTTTCTTCATATCTTAGCCGAAAATTCGGGGTTCTGCTGGGTCAACATATAAAGAAACTCAGGATTTCTGCTGGGTAAGGCGACATCTATCGCAACTAACGCAGCACTGACGACCCAAGACAGAAAACTTTCGGCAGCGGCCAGACACTGGCGCCGCATAGGCTAATAACAACAGCTGTTGTTGTTACTATAACCTAACTTAACTCGAAGTTCTAAAATATGAATTCTAAAATTTAAATACACGCAATGTATTTATACATGCATATGAATCTTTTTAATATTTTCTTTTCTATTTTTTATGTTGATGCCGTGTCGTATGTGTGGATGTTAATTTTTATACATAATATATCGTTATGAAATACGTTCTGAGTATTGACAACGATGTTTAAATAGTATCTTAATGTTTTAATTTATTATTAATATTTCAAATAATTTATGTTTATAATTCATATTTTTGATAAATATTTAGATTTATCATTCATTTTTTTAATAGTGTTTCATAGGTTACACTTTTTGCGTATAATGTGTCATTTTACAATTGACCGTAATTTTTAGTGTTTAATTTTTTGGATTTATTATTCATATTTTTTGATAAAATTTTATATTTATCACTTTTATTTTTTTTAGATTTATCATTTCTACTTATTTTTTGATTCATAATTCGTATTTATTTTTAGGCTCATAATTCGTATTATTTTTTAGATATATTATTTGTATTTGTTTTTAAATTTATCATCATTTATATTTGTTTTTAGATTTATCATCATTTGTATTTGTTTTTAGATTTATCATTTGTATTTATGTTTAGATTTATCATTTGTATTTATTTTTAGATTTATCATTAAAATTTTTTTAGATTTGCCATTAATATTTTATTAGATTTATCATTTGTATTTGTTTTTGGATTTTTAAAGTGTATTTGAATCGAGGCGCGACGCGCGCCTTTTAAATTTTGTTCAGAGCTGGCCCGCAGATGGCGCGTGAGCAAATCAGGAAGGAAATTCATGGCCGCGCGCTGTCGTCAGCTGGTATATCCAGACGCGTGACATTTTTTTCAGATTTATTGTTAATTAGCGTGGCGAATTTTCGGCCAGCTATGAAGAAAAGTAGTATTATCCACTCAGACATAAATTAGATCAACCTGCCGTGCATTTGTCAATTCTACGCACAGCAGAAAGATCTAATTTCTACCCTCGTAGATAAATATACTATTTTCTACTCAACACCTAACATGAGATTTCATGTGATATCTTACGCGAGATCTCCTGTTAATAATAGTAATTACTTGACATTTTGGCATGAGATCTTAGGTGAGATTTTTCAGTAGGAATGCAACGGATTAAGTGCGGGATATATAAGTTATAATTATAATGTAGTGATATTGTACAATTTTCTTTTTTTAAAATAATAAAATAATATTGCAGTATACGTATATGCAGCTGGCACGATATTTCCAGTAGCACAAGTGGTATTACCAACTATTGCTGACATTATTTTACCATTAAATCAATCTCGTCAACAAAAGTTATGTTATTATGGAGAATACTTTTTCATTGATCAAGAAGCTCATTTATATGCTTTAATGGTGCATACTATATTAGCCATTTTATGTACTGTTATTATTTTTTCTTCTATAGATGGTACTTATGTGTGTGCTGTGCAACACTCGCTAGCTCAATTTCATATAACTGAGTTAGTATTTTGAGTTTATTGAAATTATAAACATTATGAAATAATTATTTTTTTTTAATAGAAAAATATAAATTATTAATGAATCGTTGTAAAAATTACATTTAACAATTTTACAGTTATCAATTGCAGCGAGTGGTGACATTAATGGAAAAAAATGCGAATTACAAATTTGAAGAAAAAGAATATAAAATACATGAATATGTTTGTACTACTATAAAAAGGCATCTTAAAGCTTTACAGTTTTGTATCTGCTTACTTATATATATTTACTAAGAGAGTATCACAACTCCGTATCACGGATTTTGCTGAAACTTTGGAATAAGTTTTCAGATGACAAAATATGGAAAAAGCTAAAGTTATAGTCACGAACGCTAAATATTTTCATAATTACAGGCGATAGAATATCAAAATATTATTTTTCCAAAGTTATAGCATAATAAAGATTAGACCTGAATTTTCTTTTTAAAATATTAATAACAATAACTGAAATCAGGTTCAATATTTACTACGCTATAACTTTGGAAAAAAATAATTTTCTTATATGCTATAACGCCCTGCTGTTCTTACATCTTGATTATTGTTCAGTGGTTTTGCTCGATGCTTCTCAGGGGTCGAGAAGACGAATACAGAGGTTACAAAATTCATGTGTGAGATATGTAATGGGTTTGAGAATAGGTGATCATGTCTCTCCTTATAGAACCGCGTTGGGTTGGCTGCGCACTGATTCGAGGAGACAGTATTTTTTGGTTGTATCTATGTGCAAAATCGTGCGCATAAATACTCTGGAGCATCTAGTGAGTCTCTTCACTAGATGTGTACCCAGGGTGGCTACTAGGGGAGATGCAAAGAATCTGGCAGTTCCCATTATGCGCACTGAGACTGGAAGGAATTCCTTCCAAGTTCAAGGTGTGCATTTTTGGAATTCCCTACCTGCTGAAATTAAGTATCTTCCATCTCTCAGCAGGTTTAAGACGGCAGTGAGGGGGTACTTGCTTGACCTTGAATAATATATACTCTCTTTTTGTTAATTTATTATGTGAAGTCCCGTATATAGCTTTAAGGTGTTGCTTGTATTTACAGTATGGTTGATGAGCGCATGGTTGGGAGTGAATGTGTTACATTTTACTTTTTGATTTGACTCGTTTGATTTTCATTTTATTATATTTTATTTTAATTTTTATTGTTTTAAATGATAGATATTAATTCGACAGATTTGTTTATTTTCATTTTTATTAATGTTGGTGTGTATTTTATTATTGTAATGATCTGTGATATCACTCTGAAAAATGACTTACTTATGTAGTATTATTAGTTTTAGGAAATCGACTGTGATATCATGAGTGCAATATTTACACGTAACGTTACAGTATTATCTTATTTTGTGTTTTATTATGTATTATATATTATTTTTTTATGATACACTTTTTTGTAAACTGTTACAAAATAAATATATATATATCTATAACTACTATTTCAAACGGAGCTCAGCTTTTATTTAAAAAAAAACTTTCACTTCTAACTATCAATGTTAAAGAACTATATGCGTTTAAAAATCTAGTAACTTTTTTAGTGATTTTCTTTAATTGCCTGTAACTAGGGAAATATTGAGCGTTTGTGGCTATAACTTTAGCTTTTTCTATATTTTTTTATCTAAAAACTCAAAGTTTGAGCAAAATCCGTGATTTGGAATTGTGATACTCTCCTAGCTACATTTTCTTTATTATAAAAATAAGTAATCTTATATCGGATTAAAACTAATAGTTTGTGATCACCAAAAAGTTATAACAATTACGAAATGGATACAAATAATTCTCATTTAAATATATCACTAAAGCTAAAACTCATTTTTAAACTTAATATGAATACAAGATAATTTCTTAGGTTTCTAATCAAAGTACAGTTTTCGACCGATTTAAGTCTACCCCATTTAGATCTTCTTTCCTTCAATGTTTTCGAGCGCTATCCCCACTTTTACAACTTGATTTTCGCTTGAGTAATTCAAAACTCATGTTCGATTTAGGTCTGCACATAGATACGAAATTCTTAACTAATAAATGTTTTGGAAAGTAGTTAAATTTACTAATAAAACTATATTCTTATTATTTAATTAAATATTCAAAGGAAATATAAACTATTTTAAAATAAACTTTTTATTATTTATCATATAAAATATAATATTTGAAACATAACAATAAATATAATCAGTTAAAAATTTTAATCGACTAATATTATATTTGAAATATTTAACAATCTGCACCTTCTTGAATCAACTTAAGATGTGAAACGGACTCTACACCTGTACTCATAAATATTAACTGCCTTTCCATTTTATTGTTGAATTTTCAGAAAATAAATGCATTAGCTTGTAGTATGTACCATGATGATTATTTAGTTAAATTTTCACATAAATATATTCATTAGTTTTTAAGATATTTGGATTCTGGTAAAAAATCGAGAAATTTTAGTAATTATTATTGGAATCCAAAATTCTCAATAACTAATGAATGAATTTATTTGAAAAATTAACTGAATAATCTTCATGGTAAATACTACGAGTTAAAGCATTTTTTACCTCAAGTTTTGCAATAAGATAAAAAGATAAACTAAATTCACGTGTGCGGGTGTAGTGTCCGTTTTACATCCCCTTAAGGAGATGTAAAACGGATACTACACCTGTTCTCTTAAATATTAATAACCTTCTTATTTTATTGCAAAATTTTAAGAAAAGAAATGCATTAGCTTGTATATTCAATTAAATTTTCAAATAAATTCATTCATTAGTTTTTCAGAATATCAGGTTTGTTATACGAAATATAAAAATTTTAATATATCACATTGAAACCTAAAATTCTGAGAAACTAATGAATGAATTTATTTAAAAACATAACTGAATAATATTCGTGGCCAATAGTACAAGCTGAAGCATTTCTTTTCAAGTTTTGCAATAAAATGAAAAGATAAGCCAGATTCATGACTACAGATGTAGTATCCCCTTAAATGTAAATATAAGGAAAAACAAAGATTAAATGTTTATTTTCAGCATGAATTTGGTGCAGACCTAAATCGAATATAAATAACTAAACTTCCCTGTCAAAAAAGTCCAGGTGGATTTCCAGGTGGATATTCCAAGTGAAATTCCAAGTGAATTTTCAGTCTGATTTACTTAAATTTTCATAGTGAAAATCAGGGTGGATATTCACTATGAAAATCCAAGTAAATCAGACTGTCAATCCACTTGGAATATCCACCTGGAAATCTACCTGGACTTTTTTGACAGGGTTGGGAGAGGCAAATGTGGGAACAGTTTTTTGACGCCTAATTCTTAGAAATTCATTCCCCTCCAGCCCCGTAGAAGAATCTAAATTGGTCAAGGATTGTAATTGAATTCTAATCATAAAAGATTGAACGTCGTTATTGTATTATAATTAAGATATTAATTCTAAGATTACTTTTTTTAGATATACTTTATTTAACAATTCGTAACATTTTTATGTATTAACATTTTTAATTTGAGATAGATTCGTAACACTTCTGCAAAGCACTTACTCAGTATCTGTTTTTCTAAATATAACGTGCATTTTAGCTGGTTTAATTACTGGAGTTCCCATCGTAAGTAATAATATAATTTTACATTCAAAATAAACTTATATAATATTTATTATTAGAATTTAACTTATTATTTTAGGTAATGATGACTATCAACGATTTGCCCAATTTCATTAGAACAGGTCTATTATTTGTTGCGGCTATCATCACATTGTTTTTTCTTAATTGGCCTGGACAGAAAATTCATGATAGTAGCTCATACATTTTTTATTCCACGTATGTGTAAATATATTAATTATTTTATTTAAAAAATGTAATTTTGATTATAGAATTTTCTAAAATTTTAAAGATATTTCTGTTGCTGGTACAAACTACCTATAAAAACACAACGGTTACTCAAATTGATGATGCTAAGGGCTAAAACTCCATGCCAATTATCTGCTGGCCCTTTAGTGGTTTTGAACTTCAAAACTTTCTGTGGCGTAAGTAAATTACGTATCTAATCTTAAAAAATCATAAAAGTTATTAAAAGTTTTTACTTTGTAGATTCTAAAAACTGCTATTTCATATGTTACTGCTGTACTAACTATGGAGATGTAATAGAAATTAAGAATACAGAAAATATACAAACATGAACTGTTAACTCAAAATATTTAGAATATCCGTAAAAGTGAATAAAACACAGTAAAATAAATATGAAACAATCATCAATAATTGTACGCTTTTCTTGTGCTTCCTTAGTAACATAAATAACAAAAAAATTATTTTTATTTATTTATATATCGCCACGTAGATTACACTACATTATTAGTTAGTACAAGTTAGCAAAAATTAAAAAAGAATATTAATGCAGAAGCCTTAGTTTAATTTGTAATGGCGTATCTTGATTAAGCATGTACGTTAAGGTAGTTGGCATGTTAGAGTCAGTGTCAGTGATGGATTTCGAAGATGCTTATATGATATCCAACAGCCAACTTCAGAGAACATACTACAGAATAATATATTCTGCTTATACTCTAATTCTACGGTATACTCTAAAGTTGGCTAAAGGATATCCTAATATATAGATATACATAAATGTATAAAGCATCCTCGAAATCCATCACTGGTCAGTGTCAAAAGTCTAACGTGAAATATAGACGGCGTGGTGTATACGCAGTCACTTGTTTTGTAAAGAACTTTTTGTCTGTGATTATACAGTTCAAACGCACCAATACATGTTTACACTGTACAGGTATACGTGAATACAAGCTTAAACGCAATGTACCCTAAAAGTGTCAATGCTGCGATTATAGCTCTGTGTATTTTCCTAACCCCCTCTCACTTAGGCCAAGTCTACACTATGTACTTTGTGCCTTACTGGTGTGCTAATACTTTTAGAGTAGAATCGTTGATTGATTGATTGTTTAAAAATGACAAATCAGCGACTCCGCCTAAAAGAATTAGCACACGGAGCACGGCACAAAGTACATAGTGTAGACTTGACCTGAGAGTTTAAATTCACGTGTTTTGCTTGCAGCGGCGTTGCCACAATTCTCCATTTCTTTCCTCGTTCATTTTTCAGAAGTGAAAATTTAGAAACTTTTATTTACAATAACTAAATAACTATACGGTTGAGCATTTTCATTTTTTACATAGTATTTTATACATATTATTATATATTATATTAGTTTTTTAAAAAGATCTGAATGGAGGGTTTTTAGTTATGTCTTAAAATGTACTGTTTGAAACAGCTTACTATAGGAATCACGTGTTAAATATTGCAACTTTATAGCTCTATATCTCGCTTTTGGTACGAAGAATCTTTCTGAAAATTCAATATGATGTGTAGAATAATATAATTTAAAAGTAGTCTAAATTTTAAAAAAATCTGATTGGAAGGGAACTACCTTAAACACATGAGTATTAGTTCCATGCTTTTAATCAAGTAATTACACAGTTTCTTGTAAAATGTTTCGCACTATCAATGTTAATAATACATTATGTAACGAGAAAGTAAATACACATATTTCTCCCAAGGAGAAATCGGTGACGCGAGCAAAGCGAAACGAAGGAAATAAATTCCCAAGCAAAGGCTAGACTTTACTCCCCAATTACATAATGGACTTTATTCCTACTTCAGCAGTGCCCACTTCAAAAGCGGGCCTATAATTAAAAAAAAAAAAAAGAAAAATCGAAATAAAAATTTAAATATTAAAATTCAGTTGAAAATGAAAGTTTTTCACAAAATTTTTCACAGAATTTTCTGCAGAATTATATACATTATTATCTACAGAATTATTCACAGAAATTTTTGTAAAAATCTCTTAAGAGGCGGTCGGAACCAAATCGGTGACTTGCGGTATATATCAAGTCAGCATTTTTCGCTTTACGATAATATTTTGTATATTTTTATGGCTTAAACTATTTCAAATTATTCTTTATATACATGACTAGAGGAAATGACTATATTTTTACCATATGAATAAGTAAATAAATTATTATAAGCATTTATTACAAATATCAAACTGACTTGACATATACCGCATGCAAAAAACTGTCGTGTCGATTGTTAGGTGGCATTTTTCGCTTTATAACAATATTTTTTATATTTTTGTGGCTTTAACTATTTTAAATTATTCTTTATATACATGACTAGAGGAAATGACTATATTTTTACCATATTAATAAATGAATAAATTATTATAAGCATTTATTACAAGCACCGAACTAAGTCACCGATTTGGTTCCGACCGCCTCTTAAGAATTTTGTGTATACAGGATTTCTTATAGGATTTCCGTAAAATATATCAGGAAAGTGCCACCCTCTAAAAACATGTGTAGATTAAACTGTAGATAAGTCTATAGGAAATTTTGTAGAAATATTAAAAATGAAATCAACGTAATCGATCACATTAATTTAATTTCAAGTCACTATGTGGCGCAGTGTAGAAAATAAATTTTTTTCTGTCCTCTAACTTCAAAATCGTAACTTTATTACTCATTTGCTGCTCTCAGACAGAAAATTATATTTCTCACCTGATCAGGAAAGGGCTCTTTCGGAACCTCGGTTCGGTTTTGTTAATTAATAAATTTTAAAAATTTAAAAGTTATATTTATAATAATTTGTTTAGTTCCATATTTAATAACTAGAAGTGTTTGCATATAATCACTTCTAAGCATAAGTATTTCATTAGCAAAAAAATAATTTTCCATATTTCAAACATGTCTAACATGTTTATCAACAAGTTCTAATGCCTTTTTGGGTACCATGAAAGATTCATTCCATAAAATAACATCGTATTCTAATTTTCTTTTTATCTGCATTCATCGGCAAAAAAAACGCGCCACTTTTTTGGTCTAAAAAATTACGATTTTCAAATGGTCATTTCTCCGCAAAAAATAGGCTAATCAAAGTGATAAAAAATAAAGGGTTCGGCTTCCTCTTTTAAATTTCGTTGAAAATATTTGGTAATGTCTTTTTGCGCATGCGCTAAATCAAGAAAAGTGGGAAGTTATTTTTAAATCTAAAAAGTGCCATTTTTGCTCGATGCTACCAACTTTGGATAGATCAAACGAATAATTCTGATTACGGGATCTGAAAATTTATGTTTTTTTGAGCAATTTATTTTTTTGGAGCATATTGTGTCGAGCATCAGGTGCAGAACTGCGAGCAAATGAAAATGGCGCGTTTTTTTTTGGTTTTTTGGCGAGATTTCCAGGCTATGATTTGAAAAGAAACCAATATAAGATCAAATAAAAAATCGACTTTGAAAGAATTAAATTGAATTAAACACATACATAAACGGCCTTTTTCAGGGCCAACATGATATGCAAAGTCCGATCGAACAACCTTCCCGTGGTGCATATTGCGTAACGCCAATTCCGAGGGCAAACTCGATAATTGATTGCAGAAAACGAAATCAAAACCATGTGAACATAGCTGTGGGACACATTGCTACTTTTCGGAAACTATGGATACTATGTTTTTGCCAACCAACATGTAATTCACGTCCAAGAATAAAATCTAAAAAAACCCTTTTTGCAAATATCCAAAAACTTTATAGCAACTCATAAAAACGTAATAATCAATTTTATCCTGGTTTTTGAAGGTTATATCTGCATTTGATCTTTAAAGTCCAAAAGTCAGACGTGATGAGGTCAAACAGATCCTGGATTTAAATTAAGCGATTCTGAAAATGTAAACATTAATTTATTTCAATTTTCTAAAGGTTTATTTTTTATTAAACTTAAATTCTTTTTTTTTTAAATCGTGAACCTAGAAATCTCGCCAAAAAACCAAAAAAAAACGCGCCATTTTTATTTGCTCGTAGTTCTGCACCTGATGCTTGACACGATATGCTCCAAAAAAGAAATTGCTTGAAAAACCTAAATTTTCAGATCCTGTAATCAGAATTATTCGTTTGATCTATCCAAAGTTGGTAGCATCGCGCAAAAATGGTACTTTTTAGATTGAAAAATAAATCCTCACTTTTCTTGATTTAGTGCATGCACAAAAAGACATAACTAAATATTTTTAACGGAATTTGAAAGAGGAACCCAAACCCTTTATTTTTTATCACTTTGATTAGCCTATTTTTGGCGGAGGTATGATAATTTGAAAATCATCATTTTCCAGACTAAAAAAAGTGGTGCGTTTTTTTTCGAGTGTAATTTAACAAACAAAGTCTCAGTACTTTTTAAATCTAAAGGCAATTGGAAAATTTTATGACTTGTAGCACCATCAGGTAATAATATAGATTCAATTCCTGTCTAAACCATTGCAAAAATTTTTTTATTTTAACTTAAAAAAAAATTTATTAAAACATTATAGAAAAATGTTTTTCTCGTGTCCTTAGAAGCATTAATGAAATAGTAAATTTTCTTAAGAAGAGATAAAATGAAACTTGATTTTCCTTTCTGATTTGCTCATGCGCCATCTGCGGGCCAGCTCTGCAGAAAATTCAAAGGCGCACGTCACGCCTTAATTCAAATACACTTTAAAAATCATGAATGATAAATCTAAACATATATTAATGATAAATCTAAAAACAAATACAAATGATAAATCTAAAAAAATATTAATGATAAATCTAAAAACAAATACAAATAATATATCTAAAAAATAATACGAATTATGAGCCTAAAAATAAATACAAATCATGATTCTAAAAATAAATACGAATTATGAGCCTAAAAATAAATACGAATTATAAATCTAAAAATAAGTACAAATGATAAATCTAAAAAAAATAAAAATGATAAATATAAAAATTTATCAAAAAATATGAATAATAAATCTAAAAAATTATACACTAAAAATTACGGTCAATTGTAAAATGACACATAATACGCAAAAAGTGTAACCTATGAAACACTATTAAAAAAACTAATGATAAATCTAAATATTTATAAAAAATATGAATTATAAACATAAATTATTTGAAATATTAATAATAAATCAAAAAATTAAGATATTATTTAAACATCGTTGTCAATGCTCAGAACGTATTTCATAACGATATATTATGTATAAAAATTAACATACACACATGCGACACGGCATCAACATCAAAAATAGAAAAGAAAATATAAAAAAGATTCATATGCATGTATAAATACATTGCGTGTATTTAAATTTTAGAATTCATGTTTTAGAACTTTGAGTAAGGTTAAGTTATAGTAACAACAACAGCTGTTGCTATTAGCCTATGCGGCGCCAGTGTCTGGCCGCTGCCGAAAGTTTTCTGTCTTAGGTCGTCAGTGCTGCGTTAGTTGATTCATGTTAAAATCACCCATAATTATCTTGGAGGAAAAAGTGCGCATAATGTTCGGAAGTTTACTTATGAAGTCACTGCTTTCAAGAAACGGGGCATGAGGAGGACGATAAACAACCGCCACAAAAATAGGACTACATCGCTTAACAGAGACATCACAAAAAATATACTCAGGATGACCAGGCCTGCCGGACCACCTCGTCATAGAGCAGCAAATAATGTTGATAGATAACGACTAATGAACGTATAAAGCTATTCCTCCCCATGACCATTTCGATCATGGCGCAATAATTTGTAATTATCGATGTTGAGAAAAGAGTATTCAACTTCAGAAGACAATTTAGTTTCAGAAATTGCAAAGATATGAACAATGGAATGAGAATTTAGATAGTGTTGAATTTCTTGATGACGTGCGCGCAATAAATTGGCATTAATATGGCAAACTGTAAGAAGAGAAGATGTTGTGGCATGAGAAGGAGATGAAGAGACGGGAGCTGAGTGATGTAAAGGATTATGTGTGTTGTGAAAAGGAATCGGATGATAGAAATGTTTACTATTGAGGGAAAGATAGTCACCTGCTATGGCTCTCCTAAAAAAGAACCAAGATCTCCAATGGTGATGACAACTGGTTTATCATCTTTCTTCCATTTAACGTAGACGTTGCCGTTCCTCACGAAAGAAATAAATCCCCTCTCCGGGTCCTTGCTCTGTTTCCAGATCTAAGACGATAGAAGAGAGAGAGAGAGAAACATATAAAAACTATACTAAGAAAACCGATTCTCAATAGCTTCCGCACCAGTTGATCGGAAAATTAAATTGTATGGAAAATTTGAAGTAAATCCATCGAGTAGTTTTTAAGATTTCATTGGCTTAATAAATGTAAACATTTTTTTCAAAAATTTCAAAATGCTCTACAATTAAAACTAAGCTAAGAAAATCAGTTTTTAGAAATTTATTTTATTTGGGCAATCGCAAATAATTTCCATACAAATTTTGAAGCAAATTCATCGAGTAGTAAACAAAAAAAACAAAAAAATGAAAAATCGAAATTTTTTTTTTTATAAACGACTCTAAAATTAAAACTACGCTAGAAGAACCAATTATCAATAGCTTCCCAGCAAATTAGACAAAAAAATAAATTCCATGAAAAATTAGAAGCAAATCCATCGAGTAGTTTTCGAGATACAATTTACTAACTGACATCATACAGACACTCACAAACACACACATACATGCAGACATTTTATGGAAACCACTTTTTCCGACTTCTTGAGTCCAAATATGTACAAATTAATGAAAAAATAGGAAAAAAAATTTTTTATCGATTCAATGCTTTCTCTATGAGAAAGCAATAAAAATGGAAAATGAAAATTTTTTCAAAATTTTAAGCTAGTTTTCTTCAGACAATAGCGAATAACTTGCATACAAATTTTAGAGCAATTTCATCGAGTATTTTACGTAAAATAACAAAAAAATAAATTCTGAATTTTTTTCAAAATTTTCAAAATGATCTCAAATTAAAACTGCACTAAGAAAATAAGTTTTCCGAAGCTTGTTTTCTTCAGACAATAGCGAATAACTTGCATACAAATTTTGGAGAAATTCTGTTGAACAAAATTTGAAGCAATTTCATCGAGTAATTTTCGAGATCTAATTAGCTAAATAAATACAATTTTCGTTTGAAAATTTCTTTTTCAAAATTTTCAAAATGTTCTAAAATTAAAACCACTCTAAGAAAATGAATTTTTGTAAATTTTCTTTCTTTTAACAATCGCAAATGATTTCTCCGCAAATTTCAGAACAAACCTATCAAGTACTTTACGTAAAATAAAAAAAAATTAAAAATGGATCGAAATTTTTTTTAAAATCTTTAAAATTCTCTAAAATCGTAACCACTCTAAGAATATCAGTTTTCAAAAGCTTGTTTTCTTCAGACAATAGCGAATAGCTTGCATACAAATTTTGAAGTAAATCTATTGAATGGTTTTCGTGAAATAGAAAAAACTGAAAAATAAAAATTTTGTAAATTTAAATTTTTGACTAATTTTCGTGATCTAATTGACTAAATAAATACAATTTTCTTTTGATAATTTCTTTTTCAAAATTTTCAAAATGCTCTAAAATTAAAACTGTACTGAGAAAATTAGTTTTCCAAAGTTGGTTTTCTTCAGAAAGTAGCAAATAGCTTGCATACAAATTTTGGAGCAAATCTATCAAATGGTTATCGTAAAATAGAAAGAAATAAAAAATAAGAATTTTAAAAAAAATTTTCAAAATGATCTTAAATTAAAACTGCACCAAGAAAATAAGTTTTCCGAAGCTTGTTTTCTTCAGACAATAGCGAATAACTTGCATACAAATTTTGGAGAAATTCTGTTGAACGGTTTTCGTAAAATAGAAAAAAAAAATGAAAAATAAAAATTTTTTTCAAAATTTTCAAAGAACTCTAAAATTAAAAATGCGCTAAGAAAATCAATTTTCAAAAACTTGTTTTCTTCAGACAATAGGGAATAACTTGCATATAAATTTTGAAGCAAATCTATCGAATGGTTCTCGTGAAATAAAAAAAAATAAAAAATAAAAATTTTGTAAATTTGAATTTTTAAATGATTTTAAACTTAAAACTACACTGAAAACACTAATTTTCATAGCTTCCCACGTACTTAGACAAAATATTAGATAGTATGCGAAATTTGAAGCAATTTCATCGAGTAATTTTCGAGATCTAATTAGCTAAATAAATACAATTTTCGTTTGAAAATTTCTTTTTCAAAATTTTCAAAATGTTCTAAAATTAAAACCACTCTAAGAAGATGAATTTTCGAAAATTTCCTTTCTTTTAACAATCGCAAATGATTACTCTGCAAATTTCAGAACAAACCTATCGAGTACTTTACGTAAAATAAAAAAAAATTAAAAAAGGATCGAAATTTTTTTTAAAATCTTTAAAATTCTCTAAAATCGTAACCACTCTAAGAATATCAGTTTTCAAAAGCTTGTTTTCTTCAGACAATAGCGAATAGCTTGCATACAAATTTTGAAGTAAATCTATTGAATGGTTTTCGTGAAATAGAAAAAACTGAAAAATAAAAATTTTGTAAATTTAAATTTTCGACTAATTTTCGAAATCTAATTGGCTAAATAAATACAATTTTCTTTTGAAAATTTCTTTTTCAAAATTTTCAAAATGCTCTAAAATTAAAACTGCACTGAGAAAATTAGTTTTCCAAAGTTGGTTTTCTTCAGAAAGTAGCGAATAGCTTGCATACAAATTTTGGAGCAAATTAATCGAATGGTTATCGTAAAATAGAAAGAAATAAAAAATAAGAAATTTTAAAAAAAATTTTAAAATGCTCTAAAATTAAAAGTGCGCTAAGAAAATCAGCTTCCGAAAGTTTTTCTTCTTTTGGCAGTCGAAAATAATTTCCATCTAAATTTTCAAGTAATTCTTCGAGTAGTTTTCAAGATCTAACTGGCGTACTGAATTTACACATACACACACACACACACACACACATACATACAGACATTTTCCGGAAACCACTTGTTTCGACTCCTTGAGTAAAAATATGTACAAATTGATGAAAAAATAGAAAAAAAAAATTTTTATCGATGCAATGCTTTCTCTATGAGAAAACAATTATATAGTAACATTGAAATTGAAGTTAAATAGAGCATCAAGTAGTCATTTTTCCTTTTCCTCTTTTCAGGACAAGAATTTATATTAATCTAAAATTATTTCAATCATTAAAATTTTCTCTTTGTTAAGAGTAATTAGAGTTTATTCGAATTTTTTATATTACATTTTTTTGGTATTTTTCGTAAACTAGTCGATGAATTTAATTTTTTTAAAACAATTTACCTTTGAAAAAAAACGGACCTGAAGTGGAGTCGAACCCGGGTACCTCGAGAACGGAAAGCGTGAACGTTACCGAATGCGCCATCATGACATGTTACTTATAAAATTTCGAATCGTCTACATATGTTACAGAACGATACTTTCAATTTGGTAGAAAATTTTGAGGTTAAAAATAAATTTACAGATCATCGACTCGACATTATTATTTGAAATAGTAAAATTTATTATATTCATAATAAAATTTATTATATGCATAATAAAATTTATTATATGCATAATAAAATTTATTATTTTTATAACATTAATTCCAACATAAGATATCAAATATTTTTACTCTGTCATAACAAATTTTACTACAGCATAATTTTTACTATGTAATATAGCAATTTTTCTAATAAGATTTAGTTTCATTTCTTAAACGATGTTGCCAACGTTATCAAATTTTATAGTAATATTTGTCATAAATATAATAAAAATTGTCATAATGCAGAAATGTCATAGCTGACATAAAATATAGTAATTTTTATTACTATCTATAACTAAAATTATTATTTATTTTTCTTAGTGTAGAGAAGATTATAATAATTACTAAGAGCTCAGTAATGATGATGTAAAAAGTAGTTGATATGCTTACTAAAAATGGTTTGTTGAATATACTAAACACATTTTTGTAAGTTTATATGCACATGACAGATTTACAATATTATAGGAAGAGAATCTGAAAATACATCTTGTCCAGCGTTGATTAATTTTTTTCTTTTTACTCAAAAACATATATGAAACTATTTTATATACGCTGAAAAATTTATTTATGCGTGAATTTGCATGGAAGCGTTATTTGTCATGTTGATCAAAGATTTAATTCTCTTGACTAACCTTTCCTCGTTTGAATTACAAAGCTGGAATAGTTACTGAATTAACAAAGAGATTTAGTAACAAAAACTGATCTATTTTGTAGGGCGACGTACTTTTTTCCTTTGGTGCGATAACCAAATACTCAGTAAAATGAACGCGAGTCTTTACAGAAATTACTGAGTAGATCTTTACGAAGAGCGAATAGTTATTTTAACTGAGCAATTTCTCTCAGTGTGGTGCATAATTTACATTGACGTGATAACTTTTTATCACTATTTTCGGATTGCATTTTACTGGAAAAATGACGACCACTTTGTCGAATATTTGGCGTTAGAAATATTGATTCTATTCGAGAACCTGAGTTCAAAATATCTCTTACTATGCTCAATCGAAAATTAGGAAACGAAATAGCATCCGTAGTTAGCATCTTGAATATTTTATGGGCATTTGCCAACATCAAGCCTACTAAATGAAAAAATAATTTTCTATACCATTTCATGCATTTTCTAATCGTCCTTTGTCATAGATAATTGTCTATCAATATCATTGATTCCGCCCATACGTTTGTTATAATCATGAATACCACTGGGTTTTATAATATCTTCGTTAGTTTTGTAGTGTATTTTACCAGTTGCACAATATTAAAGTTCATGAATACTTGTTAGTACGTAAACTTCCTCCTTATCCATCCATTTGATTACCATCCAAACATTATTATGAGCGACTTCTACTTCACCACGATTGAACTTTGTACCAAGAGTAGGCATTCCTTTTCGATTTTTTTTTACTGTTTCACAAAAACCGGTGTCTTTATCATAAAGTTATTCTGCAAGTTGCGGCGACGTATATCAATTATCAGTAAATAACTCATAACCTACGTTATAGTAAGGTTTCATCAAATGACTAAAGCTGCACAATACGATACAATACCGATATTTTGATAAATTATTGATATCGAATCAAATCAAAAAATTATTTATTGTATTGCATCGATATCGACAATATTTTTCAGGAAATATTGTCGTGTTGTATTGGTTTTGACTCAATATGCAATAATCAATAAATTATCGAAATTAAAAAATACAAAATCAAGAATATTATTGACAGATCATTAAAACGTAATAATTTTTTACTTTTCATAAGCAAATTTATTTGTGAAAAATAAATATGTAATTTTATAGAAACATAAAAATGTCAATCTTCAAATTCAATACAAATAACTATTAGTTCACTATATTAATAAACTATATTAAATAAATTTAAAAAACTACATTAAATTAAATGAAAATTTAATACTGGAAAATAGTTAAGGAATAGTTTGGTGACAAAATAAAAATACTTAAAACCTAATTGAGTCAGAAAGTGAAATTATAAATCTACTTCACATATATTTTTTTTATATAAGAACTCTTCATCCATTGATTGATGCAAATAAGTTCTTTCAAACTCTCATCTTTTAATGAACACCTTTTATTGGTTGCTACCAAAGCTGCTTCTAAAAAATGTCTTACAGCTGGCGTGGAAGCCTCTCTCTCGCCTCAATATACACGCATAATACGGAGATAGTTCTATATCTTTAAAGTTATACACAAAAGAAACATAGCTTCAATTATTACTGCTTATATTCACTCATACATTTTAGAATTTGCTGTACAATATCAATCAATTGGTTTTATTCGATATCAATATTTTCGATAATATTGGGGCAAAAATATTGTCAATACAATAATATCCTCAAATTCTCAAAATATAGTTATCGTAACTTTATTGTTATTGTTAGGATGAGTATTATATCGGTATCGTATTGAAATCAATACGATATCGATACAATATCGATATTTTTATCGATTATTGTGCAGCTCTACAAATGACCAACAATATCTCCAGAAATGCCCGAATCAAATTTTTCGTAATTGGTATCTGAACCAGTATACATGTAGTCCAGTAGAATTAGCTCGAAAAACCTTAAAATTTGACTTAATTAGTAACAGGCAACTGAAGGCAAAAATGGGTTCATTAGGTCAAAAGATATTAAAATTTAGAAAGACCCTCAAAATTTGGGCTGGCATATTTTTTTAAACAACGTTTTTATGTAAAAAATTGTGAAAAATCGATGTTTTTTGGATCTAGCTCTTTTCATTTTTTAATAGGGTATATGAAATTTATAATACTTATAGGGGTCTTTAAGACGAATAGTTTAAGCTCTATTACATTAAATTTCGTTAATAATTTATGTAAATAATCGCAAAAATATAGTCAAAAATCGAAAAATCATGCTCTAAGAACTTCGGTTGATATTAAAGTCATTGAATTGTTTTATAATTATTATATTGTTAAATTGCAATTTATTGGGGTTCATTGTATAAATAGATTAAAAAAGAAATTAAATAATCTTTATATTTGTAAATACGGTGTTGATCTACCTGAAAATCGATATATTGAAAACGAGAAAGATATTAGATTTAATAATAGAGCTGCTCATAACGTCACAGATAGCATCAATGTAATAAGCGAAAATGTAAATAATGATGATTTTCAAAACAAATGGTGTGTAAATTTAACAAGTATAGCCTTACCGCAATATGTTATTGATACTTTGAAGTAGGGAGAAAAATTCAATTTTAATGAAAAATTTGATAAATCAACGTCCTTAGAATTTATTAAGAATTTTGAAATTTTTTTAAAAAATAATGTTGAGGAAAAAAATAGTCATTCTATTAGAACAAATTTTTTAGACACACTAAAACTTTTAAAAATAAAACAATGTCAAATAATTTCATTGATAGGAAAATTAAGATAGATTTAAAAAAAAACAAAACAATTTCTAAAGATGCATTCTAATATTTTAGTAACTCGAGCTGATAAAGGTAATAGTACAGTGGTTCTGGAAAAATTAGATTATTTAGATAAAGTTGAAAGTCTATTTACTGATAAGAAATATTACTTAACAATAACTTCCAATCCATTTTCTAAGCTTGAAAATAACACTGCTTCATTAATAAAAAATCTTAATGATAATAATTTTCTTGGTGATTGTTGGGAATAGAGGTTTTGTGTTCCGGGATCGGAAAGGAAAACACTTTTCTTTATAATATTAAACTGGTTGATATATATTCTAATTATCTTTAAGCACAGTAATTATTAATTTAGTACGTTACAAATGGCTGAGCTTTACTTTACATATGCTATTGTAAAGAGCTTGTCTTTATCGCTACATGGCGCTTGCTAGACTCTGTTCAACAGACTGCTTGAGCTCGACTAGAGCCTCTCTTTCTCAGCTGATTTGCTGATTCATATGTATGGTCGAGTACGCATTTACCGACGGAAGGTGATACGCTTACAAATATAAGACGCAAAATTTACATATTACAACACGCCTCCTTAAATTTGTGGCTTTTATTTCTTTTATTTTGTATTCAATTTCGCTTTTACGTGTTTTTAAATTAATCTTAATTCTTTTCTATTTTTAAAAAATTTTTCTTTGCATAGACCTTTAGTTAGTATATCAGCTATATTTTCATCAGTTTCAATTTTTAAAATATCTATTACACCGTTTTCATAATTTTCATTAATATAATGATATTGCACTTCAATGTGCTTCGAGTTTTTTGTTAGATTACCAAATTTACCTATAGCTATTGCACCAGAATTATCTTCATAAATTTTAATTGGTCTATCTATATTAAATTTAAGTGCATCATTCAACAAATCTTTTATAAATAATATTTCTGTCACCGCTTTTGACATAGCAATGTATTCAGCGAAAGTAGAATTTTTTGTAACAGTTTTCTGTTTATGTGTTTTCCAATAAACTACATTACCATATACTCTAATTACGAATCCTGTTGTGGATTTCCTATCAATATGATCACCTGCGTAATCTGAATCGACCATACAATCTAATTTTTCTTTGTTTATGTTATTATAATAAGTTAATTTTAAATCTTTAGTTTTATATAAATATTTTAACACTCTCAAAGCATACTTAAAATGTGTTTCGTTGTAACAACTTTGGTATCTACTTAAATAATTAACACTATATGATATATCAGGTCTTGTCCCTGTACTAATGTATAAAAGTTCGCCTATTAAATTTCTATAACTAATTCTTTCATCTGTTTCAGTTGCTTGTTCAAGTTTTAAACTTGTCTCTATCGGAGTTTCATAGAGCTTTGCATTTTCTAAATGATATTTCACAGCCAATGATTCAATATATTTTTGTTGACTTAAAGTCATTACACCTTTTCCTTTACCATGATTAATATCAATTCCAATATATCCTGTTATTTTACCTAAATCTTTCATTGCAAATCTTTGCATTAATTTTGTTTTTATTTCCTTGATCTTATTTTTATCTTTACAACAAATTAAGATATCATCTACAAATACCAACATATATATAGGATCATTGCTTGTGTTATTTACATATAAACAATAGTCATGATTGCTTCTAACAAAATTTAATTTTTCAACATAGTTATTAAATGTTTCATACCATGCTCGTGGACTTTCTCTAAGACCATAGAGAGCCTTTTGGAGTTTACATACTTTATTTTCTCCAGTTTCATAACCTTTTGGTTCATAAATATAAACTTCTGATTTTACTGTACCATTGAGAAATGCTGTCTCAACATCCATTTGTTCTATATCTAAATTATTTACACAACAATAGCTTAACAAAATTTTTAAAGTTTGCATTTTTCCTACTGGAGAGTATACATTTTCTAAATATTCTTTTTGCTGAAAGCCTTTTACTACTAATCTAGCTTTATAAGAATTATCTCCTTTTCTTTTAAATATCCATTTAACATCAATTACTTTCTTATCTTTTGGTTTATCTACAATAGTCCATCTTTTATTTTTATTTAAACTATTAATTTCAGAATCCATAGCTTTTTGCCATTCTTTACTTTCTGTGGAATTTATCGCCTCCTCGAATGTATTCGGTACATTAGCGTTTACACAATTTACATATATATAATGTGTTATTGGGTTACCATATCTTTCTATAGGACTTTTCTTTCTTGTTGAAGTTCTTTCAACTTCTAAATTATCTTTTCGTTTTTTAAATCTTTTATTTATTTTGCCAGAATCATTGTTTATTTTATTATTAGAATTTGAGTTTTCACTATCATAATTTTCATTATCATTAATTTCATTTTCATTTTCATTTTCAGAATCGATTTTACTTTGACTATTCTTATTTTCTAAATTTAATTCAATGTAATTTTCATCATTTTGTTCAGTACAAATTAATTCTGTATCTTCTTCAGCTACTTTAACATGTCTGGCATTTATGACTTTATTATCAATTAAAACTCTATAACCATTGTATGTATAACCTACAAGTATACCTAATTTAGCTTTATCGTCCCATTTACTTTTTCTTAATACTTCTGTTACCCTTACAAAAACTTTGCATCCATATATTTTCAAATGTTTTACATCAGGTTTTGATTTTAAAAGTATTTCGTATGGAGTTTTATTTTCATGTGTGTTGGCTATTGTACGATTTTTTAAATAAGAAACTGTTTTCATTACTTCTGGCCAATACCTTATAGGTATCTTGGCTTCTCTTACTAAACATCTGCCTATATCCATAGCTGATCTATTAAATCTTTCCGCTACTCCATTTAATTCATGGACGTAGGGTGGACAAGGTAATAATTCAATTCCTTTATATTTAATAAATTTATAAATTTCTTGATTTAAATACTCTTTACCATTATCACATTGTAACTTTTTTACTCTTTTATTAAATTGATTTTGAACTAAATTTACGTATTCTATAAAACATCCTGCTGTTTCAGATTTACTTTTAATACAATAAACTCTACTACATTTACTATAATCGTCTATAAACGTTAAAAAATATCTTTCTCCACCATATCCAGCTGTGCTGTGTGGACCATTTAAATCTGTATGAATTAATTCTAAAGTCTCAGTAGATTTAGTTTTCTTATTTTCAAACGGTACATTAGCCATTTTACTTTGAATACAGTTTGCACATTTCATATTATTATTTTCTAATTTATCTGGTAAACCATTCAATAATTTTTCATTTACTAATTTATTTAAATATTGAAAATTTACATGGCCTAATGCTCTATGCCATTTTTCTTTATCTGTTAATTTTACCGTATTTGCATAAATATTTTTATCTTTATATTCATCAATAAAACTTTTCATTAAATACAAATTATTTATTTTTTCTGCTACAGCTACTAATTCTCTATTTTTATTATAAATTTTTGCTGTTTGATTTCTCGATACAATTGTGTTATTTACAGTTATTTTAGAAAAACTTAACAAATTTCTACTTAATTCTTTTACATAATAGACATTTTTAAGATCAACTTTCTTTTCATAATAATAAGTTTTAAAATACGTTATAATATTACCTATTTTAGTAGCTTTTAATATTTTTCCATCTGGCAATTTTACATTAACTGGTTCTTTTAATACAATAAATTTTTCAAAATAACTATCATTATTAACTATATGGTCAGTACAACCACTATCTAAAAGCCAGTTTATTTCATTTTTACTTTCATTAATTTCTGTTTCTTTTACCTCATTATGGTTTACCATCGTTACCCATGATTCTGCATTGCGGTTGTCGTTACGTTGACTAGAAGATTCTTCTCTTGGCTGACTTGTTCTGTTCTGTCCATGGCCTTGTTGTGAATATCCCCTTGAATTTGATCGTGGAGATCCTCGTTGAAATCCGCGTTGACCATAACCTCTGTTGTAGTAGGCTCCTCTAACTTGATTGGTATGTGTTCCTCTACCTTGGCTGAATTGTGGTGCTCTCCAACAATCTTTCTTGTTGTGGCCTTCTTTCCCACAATTAAAACATTGTCCTTTTGTTTTTATGCTGAAAGTGCTGACATTTCTTTTACTTTCACTTTCAGATCTTGTCATATTTTTCTCTTGAATTTTGGACTTTACATATTCTACTGTCCTTTGCTTTTCTGGTATGACATCTATGAAGTCACCAATAAAACTGTAACTGGGTGGCAGTGCTTTTATTATATATCTTATCTTTTCTTGCTCGTTCAAAGTTCCACCAGCTGCTTTAAACTTATTACAGGCTTGTTCAAAATCTACAAAAAATCTTCAACTTTGTCATAATTCTTCAGTTTTACATCTTCTAATTTACTTCTACATATTATCTGTAGAGCTGTAGATTTTGTTGAGTACATGCTGTCTAGCTTTTTCATCATTTCATATGTTGTTTTACATTCTTTAATGTACTCTAACTGCTTATCTGATATTGAGCTTATCAGTATATTTTTAGCTTTTAAATCTGCTTTGTTCCAAACATCTTGACTATCTGCTTCAGTTAATACTCTTATTGCTTGCTCTTTACATTCTTCATATTCTAAAATATTCAGTAATCTGAATTCCCAGCTTGAATAATTGCATCCATCAAAAATGGGAATATAAACATCATCAATTTTTACTTGTTTAGCTATTTCTCTTTCTTTTTCTAATTTTATATTT
Source organism: Anastatus disparis (assembly GCA_017163975.1). NCBI lineage: Eukaryota > Metazoa > Arthropoda > Insecta > Hymenoptera > Eupelmidae > Anastatus > Anastatus disparis. The sequence goes on along the minus strand of JAFFSR010000292.1, from coordinate 3,258,888 downwards.
TTATCAATTTCTTTTACTGCACTTAACACTTTTTTCAGTTCTTTGAGGAAAACTTTTCTTAAACGATTTTTTTCTTCTTTAATGAGCACTATATTTTCAGCTTTTGTCTGTTTCATTAAACTTTCTTTTAATTATCTTATTAAATTCACTTATTAATTTCCTTAGTGAATTCACGTTTTTAATCTTTTTATTTGTCACTTTTTTTAATTTTCTCGTGCAGTCTATTTTTTTCAAAATTATTATTCACTTTTTCAAATTTATTATTCATCTTCTTCTCATTATTTATTTATTTTTTACCTTTTATTCACTTGTTTTCTTTTTCTTTCCTTTTATCTTTCAAACACGTGCTCTGTTTTAACCTCAAAATAATTTTCTTCTAACCTTACGTTTTCCGACCACGTGGCTTTAATTTTTAATCCGTTAGCATCGAACGTATTTTCTGCTTAATTTTCTTCTTTTTTCTTTTTCTTGATTGATAATAATTTTTTCTTTTCACTTTTCTATATATTTTTCACTTTACTTTTGCCTTTTAGTTATCTTTTTGATTTAAATAATCAACCACGTTTTTGCTTCAATAACCAAGTTTTTTCTATTTCATCAATCACGTTTTCTTGTTTTAACTTAACCACGTTTTTTTATTTTTTCTTTTAAATAACGTTTTCTTAATTTTTCTTTTCAACCACGATTTCTTTTTTTTTTCTTTTAACCACGTTTTCTTATTTGCATACCTTTAACCACGGACTGCTGCCATGTTGGAAATAGAGGTTTTGTGTTCCGGGATCGGAAAGGAAAACACTTTTCTTTATAATATTAAACTGGTTGATATATATTCTAATTATCTTTAAGCACAGTAATTATTAATCTAGTACGTTACAAATGGCTGAGCTTTACTTTACATATGCTATTGTAAAGAGCTTGTCTTTATCGCTACATGGCGCTTGCTAGACTCTGTTCAACAGACTGCTTGAGCTCGACTAGAGCCTCTCTTTCTCAGCTGATTTGCTGATTCATATGTATGGTCGAGTACGCATTTACCGACAGAAGGTGATACGCTTACAAATATAAGACGCAACATTTACATATTACAACAGTGATAAAACAAAACTTCCCACTGTTAGACAAAAATTTAACATAGCTAAGGCGTATGGCTTGATTAAGGTACACAAGGAACAATTTCCTGTTAGGCCAATTGTTTCTGCTGTAAATTCACCTTTGTATAATATTTCTAAAGTCTTTACTAGACTAATAAACGATAATGTTAAAATTCCATTCTCTCATATTGATAATAGTAAAAAATTAAAAGATCTCCTAAATGAAATTGTCATTCCTCCAGATCATGAAATTATTAGTTTAGATGTGATAAGCATGTATACGAATGTTCCCAGCGACTTAGTTGTTAATGCTATTGAAAAAAGATGGACCCAGATTTGTAATAGAGTTAATATGAGCTGTAATGATTTTATAAACATGATTAAATTTATTTTGAGCAATAACTATTTTCAATTTAACGATAGATTTTATAAACAAGTCTTTGGTCTTGCCATGGGAAATCCTATTAGCCCAATTTTAGCTGATATGGTAATGGAAGATTTAGAAGTTAAAGCTATAAAAAATCTTGATTTTAAGCCAATTTTTTATTGTAGATATGTGGATGACATTTTAATGTGTGTACCAAAGACGAAAATCAATTTGGTTTTGAATATTTTTAACTCGTGTAATTAACACTTACAATTCACAGTTGAACGTTCTAACAATAATATCATTAATTTTTTAGACATACAGATTATTGTTGATAATAAGGGAAATATTATAACAGATTGGTATAAGAAACCAACGGTTTCGGGACGTTATTTAAATTTCAAGTCACACCATTCATACAATAATAAGATTGCTGTCATTTATTCTCTTGTCGATAAAGCCATTGGCCTATCTCATAGTAATTTTCATAAAGATAATCTTATATACATAAGAAATACTCTCATAGCCAACCAATATCCTTTGAACATAATCAATAGACATAAAAATTAGATTGAAAAAATTAAATAATCTTGCAGCTCATGGTAACAATAAAAATAATTTGAATGAAAATAGGAATTATCCAATAATATGCTTGCCATATTTTCATGAATTTGAAAAAATAATTAAAAAATTTTTTAATAAACTCAACACTGATATAGTTTTTACAACAAAAAACAAATTTAATAACATAATAAAATTAGGCAAGGATAAAAATAAAAAGTTGGACAACTCTAATGTTATATATCAAATTGGATGCAAAAATTGCAGTGCCACTTATGTAGGTCATACTAGTCGACGGTTAAGTGTAAGACTAAAGGAACATGTTAGTAAATACAATAAAAAAGATGAAAATTCTTCATTATTTATACACGCTAAAAACAACAATCATTATATAGATTTTGAAAAAATTAAAATTTTGGACAATGAGTGTAATTTTCAAAAAAGATTATTTTCTGAAGCATTGCATATTCATAATCAAAAAAATTATCTCAATAAGCAACATGAAATAGGCTTACTTGATAATGAATACAAATCTAGATTAAGAAAGTTTGAAATTTTATAATACATATGTATAGCAAAAAATGTTTTGAATTCAACTGTTATTTGTTATTATTGTTATTCGCATTCTTAAAGCGAAACTATATAAGGAGTCGTTTCAACCTTACTTTGTACATTGACGATCAACGTTGTTACAGTGTAATACGTAGTGATTAAATTATTTCGACTGTAAGTTATTGATTCTTTTTTTCAAATGATTCTTGTTATATAATAATCTTTTTTGTTAGCGCTTTTATTTATGTTGTGTGGTTCTCCCTTTTTGTTTGTTAATAGTAATTTTGCTCCTAAAGAGGGACATCATAATTATAAAATGTCCGAAACGTTAAAAAATAAAGGAATTTTTTAAAAGGAGAATCGTAAAGTTATTGATTGGGCAGAAAGGCCATTATCTTCACACATACTCATAGTCAAAAATCGATAAATTTTCAATAAATTTTTATTCTATGAAAAAAAAGAACTACATGCTTGTAACTTTGTAAAAAGTTGCCTTCTATCACCCTTAAGTACCCATAATTTTTTCAGCAAAAAATATTAATTTGTTTATGAGATATTCAATGAGGTAAAATGTAGGCCTCAAATGGACCCTATTGCGGTCATTTTAGAAAGAAATGACCATTGTTATTTATGCTCTTTGACACTTATATTTAGTGAAAATAAAAAGTTTGATTGACATTTGTATTATTTTCGCTGTTTAAATGGCGATCGAAAAAAAAAAATTTTTTTCTTAATTGTTTTTTAAATTTATATATGAAAAAATGAAAATATTTAAATGCAACTTTTTTATTCTTGTTGTTTAAATTTTAACGCTTATTTAAAAAAAAAAAAACGTCATTCTATGATAATTAGGAGCTGAGATAATTTTTTTTTTTTTATATTCGCCATTTGTTTATTTACAAAGATTAAGGAATGAAATTTTAATGACAGATCCTTTAATACTTGAACTTTGATATAAGATCATTTCTGATATTAAAATCAGTTTTTTAAAACCTTAAAAGATTGTTTTTAAGTATGTATAGCTTCAATTCTTTTTGAAGAGGGGAGGAACGCAAGTACAGAAAAAATATTTTCGCCATTCTAACCCTAAAATCGCAACTTCGTTGCTCTTTTTTGGCTCTCATCGCGAAAAATACACTACGCAACTAGTATGGAAAGGCTTTTTTACAAAACTCGTTACGACCCTCACCTTCGGCTCAGGCCGTAAACTTCTCGTTTCGTAAATAAAGCTTTTTCATACCCGTTACGTAATGTACTATTTCGATTACTTCAAATTTCTCTTGTGTGAAAAAATTTTCTATATCTCAGTGAAATATTAACCGATTTTGATGTTTCTTTTTTTAATCTGGGGTAGCGCGAGATAATATTAACAGTCGTTATACTTGTTTAATGATATAAATAAATTAATTTGTTATAAACAATAACAAAAAATATATGCATATTTTTTTTCATTTTTTATATACTTGTAATGTTTATTTTTATAATCTAATAAATAAGTTTCATTTCTTTTATGAAAAAATTAGATTATTATCATTTTACACGCTAATAATTAATACAAACATTGCTCTTATCATTAAAATCCTGACATTATTAAAAAAGAGCTTCTGACCTTGAATATTCAACGAATTTAACGTTCCTTTTTTTTATCTGGGGTTGTGCAAGATAATATTAAGAACCGTCATTTTTGTTTTATGCAATAAACAAATTAATTTATTATAAATAATAAAAAATTTTTTTTTATTATTTTATACATATTATATTTTAAATAAATGTTTATTTATATAATTTTATAAATTTCTTTTATTTTAAAAAAAATATTTACAATCTTTTGTATACATATATATATATATATATATATATATATATATATATATATATATATATATATATATATATATTATATATATATATATTTATGTCCTCGTAGGCCGTATTCGTGTCAGTATGTAAATAGCATGCTAAATTTGTATTAGCATCGCATATGTCTCAGACGCGCTCCTCGACTCTTTACAAGCTTTATATGTCCTCCTGAGACATATTGAGACTCAATATGTCTTAGGAGAAATCAATATGGCATCACCGATCCTACTATGTTTCGTTCAATATGTCAAAGAGCAATCATATTGAACGTAGGTTAGTGAAAAAAAATGACTCGCGCTTCGAGAGCAGCTATACTCATTACGAAATGTCAATCTAAGAAACAAAAGAAAAAATCAATAGAATTAAAATTTAATTTTAAAATTATTGGAAAAAACATTAATATTTTCAACTAATAAGTTATAGTTCCTCATACGGCCTACTTCGGACATAAAATCATCAATGTCCTTTAGCCGTTTATTCAGGTGGAATCTGAATCTTGAACAATGTTTGCCGCTTGAGCAGAAATTTACCTCGGGCGCGCTTCGCGCGTCCTCGGCAATTTCAGCTCAAGCGACAAACATTGTCCTCGATTCATATTCCACCTGAATACGGCCAAAGGACATATATAATTAATATATATATATATCAGTAACAATTCAACGAACTTATATCTTAACAATCAAGAAGAAATAAAATATCAAATAAAATACTTACGAATTGAAAGTTTGAGCGTAAAGCAGGGTTCACCGAACTCATACAATAACACACGCACTTTAATTATACTTCTCTTCTTTTAACGAACATAACATAGAAATACTTTACAACGAAATAGAAATACTTTTTAATTCTTTATAAAATAAATATTCATATTAGGTATAAATGACTATTAAAATAATAATAAAAATAAAACTATTTTAAAAGTAAAAATGCTGAAAGGCATTTAAAAATAATGTGAAGGCTTTCATGATAAGAGATATGTTTTTATTAATGACATTGTTTAAAAAAGAAAACAATTAAATTTTTTAGAGAAAAAGATATTATGTTTTATAAAATTATTAATACAAACGTTCGATTAATGTAAAATATGAAATAAATTATTTTTTTCATATATATTGTTTATAATAAATTAATTTGTTTATTGCATAAAACAAAAATGACGGTTCTTAATATTATCTCGCACAACCCCAGATAAAAAAAAGGAACGTTAAATTCGTTGAATATTCAAGGTCAGAAGCTCTTTTTTAATAATGTCAGGATTTTAATGATAAGAGCAATGTTTGTATTAATTATTAGCGTGTAAAATGATAATAATCTAATTTTTTCATAAAAGAAATGAAACTTATTTATTAGATTATAAAAATAAACATTACAAGTATATAAAAAATGAAAAAAAATATGCATATATTTTTTGTTATTGTTTATAACAAATTAATTTATTTATATCATTAAACAAGTATAACGACTGTTAATATTATCTCGCGCTACCCCAGATTAAAAAAAGAAACATCAAAATCGGTTAATATTTCACTGAGATATAGAAAATTTTTTCACACAAGAGAAATTTGAAGTAATCGAAATAGTACATTACGTAACGGGTATGAAAAAGCTTTATTTACGAAACGAGAAGTTTACGGCCTGAGCCGAAGGTGAGGGTCGTAACGAGTTTTGTAAAAAAGCCTTTCCATACTAGTTGCGTAGTGTATTTTTCGCGATGAGAGCCAAAAAAGAGCAACGAAGTTGCGATTTTAGGGTTAGAATGGCGAAAATATTTTTTTTGTACTTGCGTTCCTCCCCTCTTCAAAAAGAATTGAAGCTATACATACTTAAAAACAATCTTTTAAGGTTTTAAAAAACTGATTTTAATATCAGAAATGATCTTATATCAAAGTTCAAGTATTAAAGGATCTGTCATTAAAATTTCATTCCTTAATCTTTGTAAATAAACAAATGGCGAATATAAAAAAAAAAAAATTATCTCAGCTCCTAATTATCATAGAATGACGTTTTTTTTTTTTTTAAATAAGCGTTAAAATTTAAACAACAAGAATAAAAAAGTTGCATTTAAATATTTTCATTTTTTCATATATAAATTTAAAAAACAATTAAGAAAAAAATTTTTTTTTTTCGATCGCCATTTAAACAGCGAAAATAATACAAATGTCAATCAAACTTTTTATTTTCACTAAATATAAGTGTTAAAGAGCATAAATAACAATGGTCATTTCTTTCTAAAATGACCGCAATAGGGTCCATTTGAGGCCTACATTTTACCTCTTTTTAGTGAACAAATTGAATATCTCATAAACAAATTAATATTTTTTGCTGAAAAAATTATGGGAACTTAAGGGTGATAGAAGGCAACTTTTTACAAAGTTACAAGCATGTCGTTCTTTTTTTTTATAGAATAAAAAATTATTGAAAATTTATCGATTTTTGACTACATTTTTGCGATTATTTAAATAAATTATTAACGAAATTTAATTTAATAGGGCTTAAACCATTCGTCTTGAAGACCCCTATAAGTATTATAAATTTCATATACCCTATTAAAAAATGAAAAGAGCTAGATCCAAAAAACATCGATTTTTCACAACTTTTTACATAAAAACGTTGTTTAAAAAAATATGCCAGCCCAAATTTTGAGGATCTTTCTAAATTTTAATATCTTTTGACCTAATGAACCCATTTTTCACTTCAGTTGCCTGTTACTAATTAAGTCATGCAAAAAGTCTAATTCTACTGGACTAATGATAAAACCTAGCAGAAATCCCGTCTCACAGTCAACTAATTCAAACAATTTCATACCGAATCGATTTCTTTTCAATGGTAAGTATTATTTAAATTTTTGTCTTCCTTTCCACAAAACTAAACTTTTGTCAATGCAAAGTTTTTTTCCAGCAAAAATAGTATTAGAAAATTTTGTTTTTACAGAGATTAGTAGAGATCGACGATGAGCATAGGCGAGAGCGTACCCGTTAAAATTCAATGTAAACTACTGCCGCCACGTGGACAAATGCCCGAACTATACGCGCAAAGCCCCTCCACGTCTACACGCGCGTAGAGAAGCAAGCGAGAGGGGAGGAGACAAACACATGAAACACGCGACTTCCAGTGGCGTAGGTAAACTTACGGCAAACTCGCTTTAGCTCGTTTTCGCCGCGCTACGTTATAGCTTTATTTAAATGTGACTAAACGTCCCGAAAATTCGTTGAATAATCACAAATTTTTATTTGAAAGATAAATATATTTTTTAATACTAAAAATCCTTAAGGTATAATCAGACGAATTATAATAAATAAAATCTTTTGGGGGGCGATGAACATATCCCACACAGCATGAAAGAATTTTGAAATAATTTCATGAAATATTACAAGTAATAATACGTTGAAAGCATCTAAAAAGAACTTAAAAAGATAACTATATTCTTTTGAAAAGAATTTATGAAATAAATACACAGGAAGATTACAAAGTCTTTACAAAAATAATACCAAAAAGGAAACGAAAGTTAAGACATGAAATATTACATAAATTCTTACTGAAAGGACTTTGAAAAGACTTCTTGAAAGGAAACAAGAAACGACTCAGAAATCTTCAAACGATTGAAATCAGAAAATAATTTAGAAAGATTTTTGGGATGATCTAAGGTATTCTTTCACGAAATTATTCCAAAATTATTTCAAAAAGCATTCATGTAATAATTCATGCAATATTTTGGTAAAGTCTCAAGAAATTATACATGAAATAATTTGAAATCTTTTTGAAATATTTCATGAAATAATTTATGACAAGAATAAAAGTTATTACATGAATCTTTACTGAATGGACTTTGAAAGGACTTTTTGAAAGAAAACGTGAAATATAACAGAATCATTTAGAAATATTTTCGGGATTAGTTTATAATTTATCCCCTTGATGGCGGTATCTCTTACTCTCGCAAGCGGTAGGAGTGCTTCCCGTTTCATATATAAGGAAAATAAGAATCTAAAATGGAAACTATAAATTGTTATGCGTGCGATGTCTCTGTTATGATAACTTCGATTTTAACCGCTGTGAAACTATTCGTAATCCTATAAATAATTATATCATCATATCATTATATATATATATACATATATATATATATATATATATATATATATATATATATATATATATATATATACAATGTGTGTGTGAATATATATAATGTGTGTGTGTGTGCTGTGTGTATGTATTAATTCTAAATTGATTCTTAAGAGGCGGTCGGAACCAAATCGGTGACTTAGTTCAATGCTTACAATTAATGCTTGTAATGATTTATTTATTAATTTGCACGGCAAAAATATAGTCATTTCCTCTAACCATGTATATAAAGAATAATTTGAAACAGTTTCAGTGAAAAAAAAATATAAAATATTGTCATAAAGCGAAAAATTCCATCTAACAGTCGATGCGGCTGTTATTTGTATGCAATAGATTTCAATTCAGCATTTTTCGCTTCATGACAATATTTTATATATTTTTGTTGCTGTAACCGTTTCAAATTATTCATTATGATTATGGTTAGAGGAAATGACTATATTTTTGCCGTGCAAATGAATAAATAAATCATTATAAGCATTTATAGTAAGCACTTAATTAAGTCACCGATTTGGTTCCGACCGCCTCTTAAATAATACAGGAAAAAATAAAGTTTCTACAACTTTACACGTCTCTCAACTAAAGATATATGAAAAGATTAATGCATTATTACTAAAAGAATTCATGAATCCTTTCAAAATTCTTTCATTAAAAGGATTCTGTAATAATTCTTTGTCCAAGGTATATTCCTTTTAGAAATAATACAATGAAATATTTTTAAAATATTTCATATCATTCTTACAGAATCCTTTCAATGGAAGATGCATGAAAAGATTTACGAATTATTACCAAAAGAATTCATGGATCCTTACAGAATTCTTACATTGAAAGGATTCTGTAATAATTCTATATCCGAGGTATATTCCTTTTAGAAATAATACAATGAAATATTTTAAAAATATTTCATATCATTCTTACAGAATCCTTTCAATAGGAGATGTATGAAAAGATTTACGAATTATTACCAAAAGAATTCATGGATCCTTACAGAATTCTTTTATTGAAAAGATTTTGAAATGTCTTGTGAATTCTTTATGAAATATTTTTTATTATTTTTAAAAGAATAATACCTTGGACATAGAATTATTTCAGAATTCTTTCAGAAAAGTAAAATAATAAATGAATCTGAAAAAATAAATAATTTTACGAATGTAAACTTTATTAAAGCGCATTTTAAATAAAAATTACATTGAATATCATTAATATTTTAAAAATTGGACTTTTTCTTTTTCTTTTATTAAATATCATATTTTTATAATATCATTGATTTTTATTTCCAAAACAAAAAAATTGTTTCAATAAATATAATAGTTCAAGTTCTCACAAGACAGATTAAATTAAATTTTCATTACATTTTAAATAGATTAATTCTTTTAGTCTTTTAAAAACTGGCATTTTCTAAACTTATATAGGAGCTTGATAACATTATTTTCAATTTATTTAATAAAAATTCAACATAAAATGTTGATAAACATCATTTTATTTTAGACACATAAAAAAATGAAGAAATGCTTTTATTAAAAGTACATTAATATCAGTATATCCTTTTTAATAGCATTTTTAGTATAGCAGCAAATATCTTGATATCAGGTTTCAAATGTCTTTTTATTGAATTAACTTAATATAAATTTATAATGTCGATAATTTGATTTAGGAAAAGTGAAACTTTACGAAACCGTGCAAATTTCACAAAAGCGTGTTTTAAATGAATATGACTTTAAATTCTATTTTATTTTTAGAAATTTTACATTGAATTTTAACATTTCCAAAAATTAAAAAAATAGATTTCAATTTTTTTTTTATAATTATTACAATGATTCCAAACTTTGAACCATATGTGTGTGTGTGTGTGTGTGTGTGGATGTATGAATTCAGTTAGTAAACTGTATCTCGAGAACTACTCGATGGATTTGCTTCTAATTTTGCATGGAATTTAGTTTTGTGACTAATTTGCTGGGAAGCTATTGATAATTGGTTCTTCTAGCGTAGTTTTCATTTTAAAGTTTTTAAAAAAAAAAAAAAAAAAATTCGATTTTTCGTTTTTTGGTTTTTTTTTTGTTTACTACTCGATGAATTTGCTTCAAAATTTGCATGGAATTTATTTGTGATTGCCCGGATAAAATAAATTTTTAAAAACTGATTTTCTTAGCTTAGTTTTAATTTTAGAGCATTTTGAAATTTGAAAAAAAAATGTTTCTATTTATTAAGCCAATAAAATCTTAAAAACTACTCGATGGATTTACTTCAAATTTTCCATACAATTTAATTTTTTGATGAACTGGTGCGGAAGCTATTGAGAATTGGTTTTCTTAGAGTAGTTTTTTTTTTAGAATCATTTTAAGAATTTTAAAAAAATTTCGATTTTTCATTTTTTTTGTATTTTACGTAAACTACTCAAAGAATTTGTTCAAAAATTTGTATGAAACTTAATTTCGACTGCCAAAAGTATAAAAAATTTTGTAGATAGATACTTTAGATAGATACTATTTATTGTATATCATATTATTATACAAAGGGCGTGTAATACAATTCATAAATATAATATTAAGTATTGCACATAAACAATGAATAAATGTAAAAATATTGCACATAAAACAATGTATAAATATAAAATATTGCACATAAAACAATGTATAAATACAATATATTGCAATTGATATCACAGTCAGTTACTAAACCTAATAATACTGAATAAGTAAGTCACAACAAAAGAAGTGATATCACAGATATCAAAAAAAAAAAATATAGTAAAATACACGCAATCCTATAAATTAAAAGTCAGTCATACAATATCTATCAGTCATAGTATATAAAATTTTTAATTTAAAATACAAAATGAAAAATGATAAATAATGCAATAAAATAATAAAGCGTATGCAGTAGCACAAAAACGCAGTCAAAATAATAAAAACAAGTAGAGCATTCACTCACTAACCATTCAGCCAATAAATACAATCACACCTTAAGCCTATATAAGGGACGTCACATTATAATAAATTAACATATAAATAAAAAATAAAACTTAGTTTACTGAAGGTCGAGCAAGTACCCTCTCAGAGCCGACTTAAACCTGCTGAGCGATGGAAGATTCTTTATATCAGCAGGCAGGGAGTTCCAAAAATGCGCACCCTGAACCTGAAAGGAATTCCTTCCAGTCTCAGTACGCATGTAGGGCACCGCGAAATCCTTAATCTCTCCCTTAGTAGCTACCCTAGGTACATATCTAGTGAAGAGACCCACTAGATACTCGGGAGTATTCATGCGCACGATTTTGTACATAAGTACAGCCATAAAATACTGTCTCCTCGCATCAGTACGCAGCCAACCTAGCGCAGCTCTATGTGGAGAGATATGATCGCCCATTCTCACGCCTAATACATATCTCACACATGAATTTTGTAGTCTTTGTAATCGTCTTTTCAACCCCTGTGAGGCATCGAGCAGAACTACTGAGCAGTAATCGAGATGTGGAAACAGCAGGGCGGTTGCGAGTTGTTTGCGCAGAGCCTCAGTGGTATACCGACGAAAAAACCGTAAGCCATACATAGTTCTATTAAACTTCTTAGTCAGCATATTAACATGTGGCTCCCATGATAGCTTAGAGTCAAGCACAACACCAAGGCTCGTAACGGTATCAGAGAAAGATATGCCGACACCATCCTCAAGCTCAATCGTCCTTGGCTCACCAGCATAAAAGTCATTAATAAACCGACCATTGCCAAAAACGATCGCTTTAGTTTTGTTTGCATTTAGTGTGAGAGAAGCATCAACAGCCCACTCCGACACCGCCTTGGCCGCCCTCTGTAAAATGCGAATACCTTCATGCACATCCTCATAAGAGACCTGCGTATAAATTTGCAGGTCATCTGCATATAATAGGTGCTCGACACAACCGGGGTCAAGGGTGTCACGTATGTTATTAATGTAAAGGCAAAACAACAGAGGCCCCAGCACTGAACCCTGCGGAACTCCTAAATTGGTTGTTAGCCAATTCGATTCCTCTTTTAAATGCGTGAAAACCATTTGTTTCCTACCTGATAAATAGGAGCTAATCCACTTGAGTGCAGCCCTGGAAAACCCCATCGATCTCAGCCTTGCAAGTAATTTGGAGTGAGAGATCGTGTCGAATGCCTTACTAAAGTCAAACAGAAGTAGTAGCGTGACAAGTTTCTTATCTAGACCTGATCTTATGTCGTCAGTAAGTTTAAGTATGGCAGTCTGCGTTGAGTGATGCTTTCTAAAACCAGTCTGCATAGAGTCAAGTATCCGATGTGTCGTAATATACTCATGCAATTGGTCATGAGCAATCTTCTCCAGGACCTTTGAAAGAAAACATAAGATTGCTATGGGCCTAAAATCTTTAGGCATTGTTGGTGCAGGACACTTTTTTAATGGCACAATGCGTGCACGCTTCCAAAGGCAAGGGAAGACCCCCCGTGCAAAAGAGGAATTGAACAGAGTCACAAGATGTTCTCCGATAAACGGTAAAGCCTTGAGTATCACGCTCTGCGGAATGCCATCCTCGCCACAAGCCTGTGATGAAAAATGCGAAATTGCAAGGACCACATCAGTAACATTAATTGGTTTGAAGGCAAAGCCACTTTCACTACATTGGGAAAGAATTCTCTTACATTCCTCATTGTCATCGTGCGGCGAGACTGACACCCCCGCAAAGTGCGCATTAAGCTCATCCGGAGTAAATCCATTCAAGTCCCCTTGAGGTCCGGACAAGAGTCCCAGGTCTTTTAACTCCTTCCAGACATTACCTTTGGCAAGAGCTTCGAACAGTCTGTTATGATAGTAAGTAGTCCTAGCTTGTTCAGTCTGCTCGTCAATCGTTTTACGTAGTTGCAGAAATTCAGAGAGATATCTCTCATCCTTCGTCCGTTTGTATCTTCGATACGTGGCATCTCTCTTGCACCGCATCTGCGACAATCCTTTGTCTATCCACGGAAACTTATCTTTACCAATTTTAAGTGTTTTTAGCGGCGCCAGATTATGTATTGCTGCCGTAAGATTGTCACAGAGGCAGTCAAGTGCAGATTCCGGGTCAACTGTACCAACTGTAAATGGCGTCCAATCACAGCCGGCCAGACTCTGTACTAATAACGTCGGACAAATATCTTTATAGTTTCTATACTCAATTGCTTTTTTATCTGTTATGACATGACTACAGGAAATACATACATCAATTAAGTTATGCCGACTGTGAAAATTCGCCGGTAAGTTTCGTGCGTCAAGTACTGTGTCATTATCGTCAACAAAAATCAGGTCAATCCAAGTGTGAGACGTCGGAGTGTGATGCGTGGCACCGTGCTGGACCAGCTGCAACGAAAGCTCAGCCGATAACTTGTTAAGAAGTTTGGCATCACTGCTCTCACGCAGGAGATCGGCATTCAGGTCTCCCATTATAATTTTATGAGAGTATTCAGAGGCATAATTTCTCAAAACATCTAAAAAGTTTGTATTTTTAATAAACGAAATAGCAGGAGGCCGATAAATAACAGAAACCAACACGGGTTCAGAGTTGCCCATTTGCACAGAACAGAAAATATATTCAGGCACCTCCGGTTTACCCTCACTATGAATAGTTTGAGTATCCGAAGTAGCCAAAATAGTGCATTTTAGATTGTTTTTAATATACAAGGCTACTCCTCCACCGCGCAGGTTTCTGTCCTGTCTGAATACTTTATACCCCTTGACCCGAATGACGTCATCTGAAACAGACGGACCCAGCCAGGTCTCAGCAACCCCAAATATGTCGTAAGAAGGACTACCACTTAGGAACTCACGCACCTGTCCAATGTGAGCTCTCAACGAAGTCACATTCAGAAAGCACGCTCGCAGCTCACCCCTCCTCCCTGTACGACCCTCAAGGGAGGCCCGGCACAGTCATTGGGGAGAGGCCACATTCGATGTTACTCCGTCTTTAACTAAAACTAGGTTTGTCTCTACATTTTGTTGCTCGAAAACTTTGCTACATATGTTAATCGAAGGAGTTTCTGAGTTTTTTTCATTTACATTTAAATTTACATCATTAGATTCTTTATTATTAATCAATTTATCTAAGTCATTTTCGTTGCTAAAACTATATGCCCTCTCCCCTCTCTCCCTCCTCACCAGAAATTTGCCACGTCTATGCCAAACAAATTTAAAGCCTTTTTCCTTGGCATACTTTTTTAATTTTTTAAAATTTACATATTTATCTTTAGGCATAAATTCGTTTATGAATATCAAATTATGATGTTTAAAAGTGGACAATCCACTGAGGAAGGAGGGATCAAGATCTGCAGATGAAAAACCCGTAAATTGTCGTTTAGCCTCAAATACCTTCTGCGCCAGGTCCTCCTCGGAGAGTCTCACCAGCAATGAGAACGCACCCCTCGGACCGCCACCGATCCCACGTTCTGCAGACACCCCGTTCCTATCATCATTTTTAGTGATTTCCCTAACTGAAATTATATTCGCACGTTTGATTGTTGGGAGTATAGCACCAAGAACGGCACACGCATAATCCTCCAGCCCAACATTGACTGCTGAGCAATCCAGCCCGCCAGAGATCACCAACATACCATCCCCGGAACCACACTCCGTCTCAATCTGACGGGGTGCCTCATCATTAATTACTGTGTGTGCATGTGGTGTTTGTGTTTCTGTTATGTCAATAAATCTAGATGTGTGAGTTGTTTGCTCAGTCGCGAGATCGGTAACGGCCTGCGCCACGCCAGCCACCCCGGACGTAAGGTCCAAGATGCCCCTGTCCACTTCACTAAATTCATTATTAAGAAATGTTTGCACATTATTGAGTTTATTATTAATAGTTGTAATTATAGTTTCAATTTTGTTGTTTAGAGTGGACAGGAAATCTCTTTCTAATTTTAGTATAGTTCCTTTAAGTTTTCGATTCTCCTCTAACAACTGCATCTGCTCATTTACTAATTTTTTAATAATTTCACTTTGTACTTCCATTTTGGACACAATGTCCCGCAGGCCATTGTCAGTATTCATAACGTGGCTCTGAAAAGCCTCAATACTATTTTGAATTGAGTCAAGCCTGCCGGACAGTGCGCCCTCTAGAGCAGACACAGCTGCCCTCATTGAGGAAGAATCTGAACATCCTTGGACCCCGTCAAAATTATTTATCTTATTATTATTATTGTTATTATTGTTTAGTTTATAATTATATGACAATTTTTTAATATTAAAATCACATTTAAATAAATATAAAAAAATTAATGAAACTCAAAGAACTCTATAAGAAAGCATTCCGCCAAAGCACTTGGCAGCGTTTTTTTTTTTTTTAAGAGAAAAGATTAATATATAAAGGATATGGTCCTGTATATGATTAACCTTTTTTATATGGTGAAGTCGAGGGAGTCCCCCGCCCGGTATCTGTTTAACAAATTACATCAGGCTAGGACTGTCAGACCCACCATACCGAAAACTTTGACTACTGATGGATGGTCAGTCACTTTTGTAACCAACAATCAACCGATACCCAATGAAGTCGGATTTTTTAAAGAGTCGCGATATAAATGGCACATACACTAATTTTCTTTCGAAAAAAATGAGGATGAATGTAATAAAATGCGTGAATACTTTATTTTATCATAAAAAATGTATTTAAATACAATATTCCAAAAAAAATAAAGAAATTAATTATTTAAATAAACAAAATTTAATCATAAAAACGATGTGCAGTATGCAACGTGTTTGTCCTGAAAATGCTCATTTTACTAATTTTGTTATTTAATAATGAAAACTGTTTAGATAATTAAAAAAAATTAAGTTTGGGGCAAGAAAGCGATAAAACTATGTTATTTGGTTTAAATAAAAAACGTACAATAGCTGTGTTGGCTAAGTTTTAGGGTACGTTGCAACAATTAAAAATTTTTCTAAGTTTAAATCTTATGCTTTGCCTTTTTTTATTAAAAAAAATTAATAATATGCTTACAAATAAAATTTATTACAATACAATAAGAAACATTTTTAACAAAAAATATTGACCTACAATACAGCCGTTTAAAATAAAATAACTGTTAACAGCAAGCATTTCTAGGCATGCGTTAATTAACGCTTTTTTAAACATAAAATTTTTACTTCAGACTTACTGTTCTTTGCATCGCTAGTATAAAAAAATTAAAGCTTTTTTCAAATCCCCAAACGCTGTTAAATGCAAAATTTGAATACAAAAAAAATTTTAAATGAAAAAATTTTTTTAATAAGAAATATTAGCAATTAAAATTTTAAAAACGTTTTTTTTTTTAAATATAGATTATTTTCTTAATTTGAATGTAATGAAAATTTTTATTTGATATTTATTTTATCTTCTCTTTTTAAATTCTTCTTTATTTTATAGATCCATTTCATATAAGTAATTTGTGGAATTGATTATTCTGACAAATTTTCTTTTATAATTTAGCCAAAGCTCATTTATTTTGATTTTTATGAAGTAATAAAAACATTATTGTATTTTATATATTTTAAAGATAATACGTTTATAAATATAATATAATTATATAACGTTTATAAATATAATTTATAAATAGATTAAATAAATTTATGCATAAAATTTAAACAGAATTCATAAAATATTAATTAAATTCTAAACATAAATAAATTAATAATATACTTAAAGAAAGTATGTAATTTGAAAATTGTTTAAAACCTTATGAGAAACATGTTTCATAATAAAAAATGTTAAATAGAAAGTATTAAAACATAATAATAAAATAAAAATGTTTAAGACATTAATAATAAATCTAAAATAGCATAAAAAAAATAAATGTTTTTGAATAAAGTTCAGAATTTGGCATTTTTTAACGAAAGGGATAATGTTTTGAATAAACATTATATAAAGTTTAAATTGAGTTCACAAAAATCTTACAAAAAGAATTCGCGATTATACGATACCGTCACGATCCTGGCGGATTTACTTGGAAGCTGTCTAAGAAAGCCTAGGTAATATATCTATATATATATATATATATATATATAAAACTACTCTTAGAAGGGTTCCAAATTTCGCCACCTTATGGAAATTAGTATGAGGTTTTGGCGCTGCAGTATCGTATAATCGCCAATTACGAAATTTAATTTGAATGAAAAATTTTCAAATAAACAAGGAGAAGAAAGGTCCTTATCTTCGGAAAACGAATTTGGTTGAAACTAAAGAATCTGATTTTTTATGAAAAAAATTAAATGAAAAAAGGTTCCGGATATAAAAATACCGATATATTTCATAAAAAATATAGTGAAAAGAAACGCTTATTGGAACTTGAATAGCCAAACAGTTAAAATTCTTACTAGAAAATGTGTGATAGATCAAAGAAAGTACTTAAATATATTAATTAAAGCTGTATTGCATCAAAAAAGGTTATGTAGTTCAAAAGTTACGAATTACGAACGATCAAAATATACAAGTGAAATAGAGTATATCATATATTATATGCTAAAACTATTAACTAATATGTAATAATTTTCAATTAAGCATAACTTTTTAACAACATTAAGCTTTTCTAAGTTGATAAGGCTTAAATTAAAGTATTTAATTTGTACTTTTTTATTATTTAATACATTTTTCTGCAAGATTTTTAGTTGTCCGATCATTTAAATTCTTATGACAACTTCTGTTCATTATATTATTGAAAAATGTGTATATCTTTGTCTCTGAAATCTATTTAAGCAAAAGAAAAAATACGGGTTAATTCTTTTCATCACGAAATCATATCTTGTAGTTTTAACCGAATTTGTTTCTTGAAGGTGGAGATGATTTCTCCTTATGAGTAGGCTTTGATCATTAGTTATTTAAATATGAAAAAAATATTTATACTCGAGATATAATTGCCTAATTAATTATTACAAGTATTTTAAATGAACTTTCAGTTTAAAATATTAAAAGTTTTTTTTTTGTATTATATTTGTTAGAAAAAATTTATAGTATTGGAAAAATTTCAAATTTAGTAAATGTTTAGGTGCAATATCAATATAATTAACATTTTATTTAAAAAAATACAACAAAATAACGTTTACCACATACATTTAAAACTGTTTTAATAATAAAATTATCAATAAATTATTTTTTTTACATATCGTCGGCTTGGATTAAAATTCGGCTACTTCAAAAAAGTTTTTAGGTGAATTTTAAAATGAAAATTTCAATAAAAAAATTTATAAAGAATATAAATTTTTTTAATAATGAAATGTATAATTCTATGTAATGAGACAATTTGAATAATGAAGTACATATATTTGATGTAAATTTGACGAAAATTTTTTTTGTTTCAAAGCATACAAAAATTTTACGTTAAGTTTACGTACTTATGTGATACGATTTCCAATGAAAATAATTTTCACAAATTACACAAAACAATGCCATACTATCAAATATATTATTTTCAAATTTTATTGAATCATACTTAAAAAGTAACTAAACAAATCCATCTTTAAAAAATTAAACGAATACATTTTATTTTTCAGTTAACTTTATAATATGATAAGAAGCTTTGAAAAAATTGTAATGCATTCTGTTTAGTGAATACTTTAAAATACCTACTTTTTTGGATTTTCTTACGATATTTCTTTCTAAATATCCCTGGTAGAAATGTTAACCAACTTTTAGCGATCAGTTCGTCAAATCGCGACTACTTGGCCAACAGTTTAACCAACTTTTGCTAAAAATTACTGCTAATTTCGTCACAAAAAGATGGGTTCGTTAGCCAACGGTTAGCCCAAGCGTTGGTTAATAATTTAGTAAGTTCGTTAGCCAACAGATCCTTAATTTTTCAAACTAACAAAAGAAATAACTCTATTTTAAACTGTATAAATGTTAATAGTTTAAATAGTAAATATTGACAAAATAAATTAATGAATGAAAAATATTTACTTATGTATTTTTTTTCTTTTTTATAATACGTAGCTATATGTACAGCTATTATAAGCTATAGCTGTACTATACATATACACATACACATCCATCAGCAATAAGAATGGCGGTAGCGCAGGGGCTAAAGGTGCGTTTTCATGGTAGCGATTCATCGCTAAAGCGATGGCGATACTAATGTTGTTTATACTTGGCGCGAAAACAAAACACGTGACCGCAAGATTCAAATTTTTTGAACCTTTATATTAGACTTGGAATACGTACAATATACTAATTTAATATTGATATTTAATTTAATATTGATTACCTGCAAATTATTTTCATTGGATTCTTCTCCATAAGTTTGCTGCTCCATTTTCAGTCCTTTCGATAACCTTTATAAAATTTTAAATTTTTGCGACTATCGCTAAAAGATAGAAACTTTTAACTTTATTATGACATCGCCAAGCGATTAAAATTCCCCTCCCTCCTTTTTAAATCGTCGCTTGTCGTTCATCGCTGCCATGAAATTGCACCTTAAGAGGCGGCCGTATAGTTCTGTCCTTGTCTAATCTAAGTTTTCTTCATTATTAATAAATTAAATATTTTCATAGAAAAGTAAGACAACCGCCCAATAGAGCAAAAGACAAGCAAACGATTCTTTTTTATGAAAAAATATGAAATTTTGATTATTTTTCGAGTGAAGTCTGAAACGGAAAAACAGTTGAATCAACTCAATCAAGTTCGATTGTTTTTCCGTTTCAGAGTTCACTCAAAAAATAATTAAAATTTCATATTTTTTCATAAAAAAGAACCGTTTGCTTGTCTTTTGCTCTATTGGGCGGTTGTCTTACTTTTCTATGAAAATATTTAATTTATTAATAATAAAGAAAATTTAGATTAGACAAGGACAGAATGATACGGCCTCCTCTTAAGGCTCTTGGCTCTCACTCTAGAGGACCAAAGTTCGATTCTCCGGGAAAAATTAGAAAAAATTTTTTCGATTTTTTCTGCGAGGAGTAGAACCCGGAGACCACGAAAAACCTTTTAGAAAAGTCCCACTGGTCAAATCAACTTGAAATAAAATAGAAACAGAGCCTTCATGGCCTCGAAAAAGAGAACTATCGGGTGATGACGCAGAGAGCATATATATATATGCCAAGTGCCAGTAAAACTATAAAAAAAGAAGACAAGACATCCATCAGCACGTGCATATTGACATAACCTCCCAAATCTTATATTTCATTTCTTTGACCAACCGTTGGTTAACCGTTGGCTAATTCTTCTTATAGCCGTTGGCTAAACGTATTGCCCAAGAGTTACTTGACCAACCATTTCTATTGGTTTATTTTCTACCAGGGATACGATAGTTTTTTTGCATCAGGTTTTTTTTTAGATTTGTATTCAGATCGATAATACATAGCAAATTTATAAGCAGTATTATAATTAAATTTTTTTGTAATTATAAAAATTAAACCATTTTTTTAATAAATGTTTTTTTAGCACCAATGGTATTTAGCGTTGGTATTAATGCGCTTTGATGAAGTTGACAACACTTTTTTAAAAATATGCTTTATCAAAGCACATTCCTTAATTCTTTTATTTATTCTTTTATTATTTTTTTATTCATTTTAAGTTAAATTTTTGTTAAATTAATAAAAAAAATAATAAAAATATTTAATTTACATAACCATAATAAACCATTTAAACCTATAATGAACAATTTGGAATTGATTTTTTAAGATACATTTCATAATTCTTTAATATTTTTTAATTGGAAGAGATGTTTCCCTTTATCTGTCATTCTTTATTTTTTCTCATAAAGTTTCAAAGATTTAAAAATCATATACATTTTGTTAATAGTTAGATAGCTCCTCCATCAGCTATAATTTGTTGTTTATTAAAAAGGCGGATAATCTTTTGAAACTTTAAATGAGTTTTTATTTCATATGTTATTACTGTAAATTTTCAAATAGCCTCGCCGATCATTTCTTTAAGATAATCTCATCTATAGAATGACCACTTCGTGTCTCAATAAACTGTTAATTAATAAAATCAGTATTGTGTGTTTATTTAAAATTCATATAATTTCAGCTTGAAGAACAGTTCAGTTCCTAATTATTAAAATACTAATTTGCATGACATCTTCAATTTTTAAAGTAATTTTATTACAAAATAGTAATTAACAAAACAAGCAGTCAGATAAGATGCAAAATAGTTATTTTTCTGAAAGAATTTTCAATTTTTCTTAAATAATTAATCTATGTGTAACATAAATTTAAAAAGCGCTTATGTATTTTTTGAAAAATTTAGATTTTTCGTCTTTTAAATTTTGTAACTGTTGAAATAAAATGTTATTTTTTAAAAATTAATTAAAAAGAATGTTATCATGCCCCTATATAACTTTAGAAAATGTCACTTTTTAACGGACAAAAATAATCCCACTACTCAAAGTTTAGTCAAAATTTTTTTTAGTAAAAACTGAAAATTATTACATTCGTTAAAGAGAATCATCAATTTTTTTGTTTTGGAAATAAAAATCAATGATTAATTTATTAATAATTTTCGTCAAAAATATAGAAAAAAATATAAAAAGAATAGCAAAAAAATATAAAAAGAATAGCAAAAAAATATAATATTAATATTGTTTTTAAATGTGTCAATAAGTTAAAGTTTCTAAACAATTTAGGAAAAGATTCTGTACAAAAGAATAAAAAGTCTGGTATCGTTTATAAGATTAATTGTATGAATTGTGATAGTTGCTACGTTGGTCAATCTGGTAGAATATTGGAGAAACGTATAACTGAACACAGAGCTGATTGTAAATATAAACGAGAAAAATCGGCGTTAGTTAAACATATGTTAGATACAGGACATAATTTTGATTTAAATGTTAAAAATATCGATATTCTTGATAGCGAATGTTCTTTATATAAGCGTTCGGTTTCTGAAATGATTTTTATTAACAAGTTCAAAAATGTAAATTTCATGTTAGATACAAAAAATCTTAAACAGATTTTTAAAAATCATATTGACAAATTATTATAAAATTACAATTCATAGAGTTTCCACTTTAGTTATTTCTTTGTTTACACTGTGCGATACTTTCATAATTTTATACATTTAATGTCAGTTGTAATCCGTCTCTTATCCAAGGCATATTGCTTCGTTCGTGTTTACTTATTATTTATAGTTTGACTAATCATCTTACATTTAAGATGAATTTGAATAATGTTTTAAGGACCGTTTAATATTTTAATTTTGTGAGTTCTCTAGAATTGCTTTATTCATAATCATTGTGCATCTGTTTTTAAAGTATTCTTCTCTTTTTTTAGAGACTTGAAAAGGATTACTACCAATGTAATCGAAATGTCGTCTGTTTAATAAATTATAATTTTGACAGCATAGCCTTTAGAGATTTTTTCTACCTTTTATTATTGTTTCGCTGTCGTTCAAATCAATTATTAATAAATTAATCATTGATTTTTATTTCCAAAACAAAAAAATTGATGATTCTCTTTAACGAATGTAATAATTTTCAGTTTTTACTAAAAAAAATTTTGACTAAACTTTGAGTAGTGGAATTATTTTTGTCCGTTAAAAAGTGACATTTTCTAAAGTTATATAGGGGCATGATAACATTCTTTTTAATTAATTTTTAAAAAATAACATTTTATTTCAACAGTTACAAAATTTAAAAGACAAAAAATCTAAATTTTACAAAATATTACATTCCCCGCTTGGTGAGGGAATGTGGTATTTTGCTCACTCAAAACAGGCACCAAAATCGGATTCCGCTCACCTTATTGGGAAAAATTCTATACCCCACTCGTGACAAAATAGGTCATCCACTCGTCCTTTGTGTTACTCTCGCTATGCTCGAGTAACAAAACGACTCGTGAGGGAATGACCTATTTTGCTTACTAGTAGGGTAATGTACTATTTTTAATTATTTATTATTACTTTGTTGTTGTATTGTCCAATTTTATTTTTATATAATTGTCCAATTTTATTTTTATTGATGTCATGACAGTGATTCATCTTTTATTACGTTATTTGATTTTAATTATATGACTGATAGATATTTAAGACTGTTTTTTATTGTAATTTATGTTTTCTATGAGAAAGCATTGTGCCAAAGCACTTGGCAGCGTTTTTTTTTTAATGTTCATGTAATTATGTAAATTCATAATTTTGAACTATTTTCAAAAATTCATAATTTATAAGTACAGTTATTATTTCTTTAATATCTTTGATTTTTTTTTATTTTGCTTTCTCATAGAGTAGGCATTGTATCGATAACAAAATTTTTTTTCTATTTTTTCATCAATTTGTACATATTTGGACTCAGGGAGTCGGAAAAAGTGGTTTCCAGAAATTGTCTGTATACATGTGTGTGTATGTGTATGTGTGTATGTGTATGTGTGTGTATCTGTATGATGTCAGTTAGTAAATTGTATCTCGAAAACTACTCGATGGATTTGCTTCTAATTTTGCATGGATTTATTTTTTTGTCTAACTTGCTGGGAAGCTATTGATAATTGATTCTTCTAGCGTAGGTTTGATTTTAGAGTCGTTTATAAAAAAAAAAATTTCAATTTTTCATTTTTCTGGTTTTGCTTTCTCATAGAGAAGCATTGTATCGATAAAAAAATTTTTTTTCTATTTTTTCATTAATCTGTACATATTTGAACTCGGTGAGTCGAAAAAAGTGGTTTCCAGAAAATGTCTGTATGTATGTGCGTGAGTGTGTCTATGTGTGTGGATGTATAATTTCAGTTAGTAAATTGTATCTCGAGAACTACTCGATGGATTTGCTTCTAATTTTGCATGGAATTTAGTTTTTCGACTAACTTGCTGAAAAGCTATTGATAATTGGATCTTCTAGTGTAGTTTTTATTTTACAGTCGTTTGAAAAAAAAAAAATTTTGATTTTTTATTTTTTTGGTTTTTTTTGTTTATTACTCGATGAATTTGCTTCAAAATTTGCACGGGAATTATTTGCGATTGCCCAAATATAATAAATTTCTGAAAAAAGATTTTTTTAGTTTAGTTTTAATTGTAGAGCATTTCGAAATTTTTGAAAAAAAATGTTTATATTTATCAAGCCAATAAAATCTTAAAAACTACTCGATAAATTTACTTCAAATTTTCCATACAACTTAATTTTTCGATCAACTGGTGCGGAAACTATTGAGAATTGGTTTTCTTAGTATGGTTTTAATTTTATAGCCATTTTAGTAATTTAAAAAAAAATTTCGATTTTTCATCTTTTTTTGTAGTTTACATAAACTACTCGAAGAATTTGCTTGAAAATTTGTATGGAACATATTTTCGACTGTCAAAAAAAGAAAAACTTTTGAAAACTGATTTTCTCAGCGCACTTTTAATTTTAAAGCATTTTTAAAATTAAAAAAAAAATTTTTATTTTCCCTTATTTTTCTATTTTACGAAAACCATTCGTTAGATTTGCTCCAAAATTTATATGCAAGTTATTCGCTACTGTCTGAAGAAAACAAGCTTTGGAAAACTATTTTTCTCCAAGCAGTTTCAATTTTAGAGCATTTTGAAAATTTTCACAAAAATTTTTACTTTTTATTTATCTTCTATTATGTGTAAAGCATACTATAAATTTTCTCCAAAATTTCTATACAATCAATTCGCTATTGTCTGAAGAAAATAAGCTTTCAAAAACTAATTTTCTTAGTTTGGTTACAATTTTAGAGAATTTTTAAGATTTAAAAAAAATTTCGATTATTCTTTTCTTATTTTTTTTTTATTTTACGTAAAGTACTCGATAGATTTGTTCTAAAATTTGCAGGGAAATTATTTGCGACTGCCAAAAGAAGGAATTTTGCAAAAATTGATTTTCTTAGCGTAGCTTTAATTTCAGAGCATTTTTAAAATTTTGAAAAGAAAATGTTATTTATTTAGTCAGATCTCGAAAATTACTGAATGGATTTGCTTCAAATTTTGCATATGATCTATTATTTTGTCTAAGTAGACGGGAAGCAATTAAAAATTGGTTTTCATAGCACAGTCTTTTTTATAGAGCTATTTTAAAAACTTTTAAAAAATTTTTCATTTTTCATTTTTTTTTTGTATTTTACGTAAATTACTTGATGAATTCGCTCTGAAATTTGCATGGGAATTATTTGCAACTGCCAGAAGGAGGATGACTTTTAAAAACCAATTTCCTGAGCGTAGTTTTAATTTTAAAAAATTCAAAAAAATTTTTTTTTTTATTTTTTTTTTATTTTTTTTTCCATTTCACGTAAACTACTCGATAGATTTGCTGTAAAATTTGTATACACGGAAAGAAATTTTTGCTTTAGGGATTCCCATACTATACATTTACCCACTTCAAATAAAAATTAAGAAGGGGCCGAACTATCTGTCTTTGTCTAATAGCGTTTTTCATCATTTATGTAAGCACTATTCGGTATAACAAGAAAAAAATAGCAGCCCCCGCTAGATATTAGTATAATAAGTAAATTTTGTAATAACAACCAAATTTTTTCACTGCGTAGTTTTTGAATAATTAGAGACCTACCAAAAAAAGATAGGTTATATTCTAGATTGCTAGTAGGTCTCTAATTAGTCAAAAACTATGCAGTAAAAAATTTGGTTGTTATTACAAAATTTACTAATTATACTAATATCTAGCGGGGGCTGCTATTTTTTTCTTGTTATACCGGATAGTGTTTACATAAATGATGAAAAACGCTATTAGACAAAGACAGATAGTTCGGCCCCTTCTTAAACTTATACAACAGGAGATTTTGAATTGATTAGATTCTAAATAGAAGTTAATTGAAAAATTTTCCGGTTTTTCCGAATTTTTTTCGTTTCTAATAAACCGATCGGGTCGTTTGACCTCTCGTTTTGTTGATAATTTAATTCTCTACAACATTCCCATTGACACCATAATGATTCATCAAATAGTTTTCGTTTTATTAACAAAAACAAAAAAAAACGCGTTTTTTTGCACTAATTTGTTAATAACTAATTAATAAATCATAGTTGCTAGTCCAAAACATATAAGTAAACATCTACGGACTATCTTTTAAATGATCGCATAGGTTGTTACTGGTTACTAATTTTGGCAGAACAATACCCTATTTTGACTTGCCTAAATACGGAATGATACACTGAATAATAAAAAGTGTTTGTTTACATTTAGTGGGAGCAAATTTTTTAAAATAATTGGCCCACAGTACAGTAAAAAAACCTAAACTCTGTAGCTTTCCACTTACTTACTTCTGCCAAAGATCTACACCGAAAAAAATCCGGAGTCCCAGCGGTTCCGTAAATCCTTCAAACGCTATTGTTCGCAAAACCGCAACTATATTCGTATAAAAGTCTAATCACAAACGTTCCATTATCCCTTAACTCGTTGGATTCGATTGAAGTATGCGTGCGTTGATATTAACTCAACAGTATAAGTTAAACGTATATGTAATGCTATATGTTCCATAACCAAAATGCACATGATTATAAACGTAAACGAAAGCGATTCTATCGATATAGTATTAGTACAATCCAAAATACGCAACGCATACAGTTACATTAACGAATCACAAAGATTAGATAGGTGCGGTAACATAGCAGTTCACTGTATATACAGCGCACAGCTCTGCCGTCGAACTGTGGCCGGTGGGGGTAAGTGTAATATGATCCGTCAAAATTAACAAACGCGCTCTGTTCCGGACTCGAAAGACAACGAGTCGATAAGGTTTTACACGATATTATTTAGGAAATGAAGCGATTGAAGCGACATAGTTTAACAACACGAGTTTAGTCAACACTATGATACATTAATTCTATATATAAGAAATGGAACCATTAAAGCTTATGGGAACGATAGCTATTTAAGAAAAGGAGAATCGCACTTATTCAAATAGTTGAATGCGATGATGTTTCATATTTACTTTTTAATTAATTGAGTAAATTATAATAGAAATGATGAGAGAGATACTAATACATTATTATATATTCATTGGTTTAATATTTCATTAAATATTTATAGTAAATAAATAAATGTGTATTTATTACTCGCACGCTTGAAAAATAAAAATCGCTGCAAATCAAGTAATATATATTCCATTTGCCATTCAAAATAACATATAAAAAACTTTAGAAATGTAGTCTAGAGTTAGGATTTATAAGATATTTCGAATTTTTAAAATTCTAAAATAAAATTTTTAATGCTTTTTTCATACTAAACAATTATCAATTTTTAATACTAAGTTAATTAAATACTTTTTGTTAGAAAGATAACATATGATATTTTAAGAATTATGATATGTAGGTTATTTTACTTATGTGATTAGTGTAAATATCATATTTAATCTATCAAAATAGTTAATATTTTTATAAACTTTAGTTTATTTTTCCATCAACAACCAGGGAAATTCCTGAAAATTAATTATTTTTGTGAAGAAAAAACTTTTAGAAAAAATGTATTAACATTTTTTCGATTCCAAATCATTTGTACAATCTAATTTAATTTTACAGATCGTTATTAAAGTCACCATGAAGTATAATTTACTAAAAATTGAATAAAAAAAAATTTCATATCTATTTTTATTTCATTAACATTGTTTCCAGTCAAGAGGGCTATTTATTTATTAATTTATTCATTCATTTATCCACTTATTTAATTATCAACGAGAGTGAAATATATATGTGATTTACGTTAATTAATTGTTTATAAATTAACAACTTATCTATTTAACAAACAATAACCCATATGGAAAAAATTTTTGGATATAATTGTAAATAACTGTTAATAACTGTAAATAAATGTAAATAAATGTAAATAACTGTAAATAACTGCAAAAAAGTGTTAAAAAATGTGGGAATTGAGACATAAATAACAGTTATTTACAATTATTTACAATTATTTACTGTTATTTACTCTTATTCACAGTTATTTATTTATACTTATTAACTGTACACTTATTTACAGTTATTTATATTTATTTACAGTTATTTACATTTATTCATTTTTTTCACAATTATTTACTGTTATTTACGATTATTTATAGTTTTTACAATTATTTGCAGATATTTACATTTTCGAAAATATTCACGAATTTATTCAATAATTTTATATATAGGCGAAAATTTTTAAAAATGTGAATAACTGTAAATAATTGTAAAAACTATGGGAAATTGTAAATAATTGTAAATAATTATAAATAACTGTAAATAACTGTAAAAACTGTAAATAACTGTAAATACTATAAATAATTGTAAATAATTATTAAATTATTCACTAATTCAAAAATTTTTGAAAATGTAAATAACTGTAAATAATTATGAATAATTGTAAATAATTATAAAAACTGTAAATAATTGTAAATAATTGTAAATAACTGTAAATAACAGTTAATAACTGTGAATAACTGTAAATAATAGTAAATAATAGTAATTAATAGTAAATAATAGTAATTAATAGTAAATAATAGTAAATAACTGTAAATAATTATTATTTATGTCTCAATTCTGACATTTTTTAACAGTTATTTACAATTATTTACTATTATTTACAGTTTTTCACATGAATTATTTCCATATGGGAAATAATTGATTTAACAGTTTTTAAGAAATCACACAAAAAATCTTGCTCACAAAAAGTGTTAAAACACTAAATCATAGACAAGTTTTTATTATTTTTTTCATATATGATCCTTAAGAACAGGCCGGATTCGCTGTCCTTGTCTAATTAGCATTTTTGTTATTTACTCAAGTATTAATCGGTGTATCTGCAAATTGAAGGTTAAGCGCAATAGATATTATTATTACAAATATTTATGCACAAGAAAAAAAAAATCTATTGCTTTGTTTTTGAGAAAAGTAAGGAACGCGAAAATATTATAAACATAATCTTTTACTTCGGCGTTCCTTACTTTTCTCAAAAACAAATCGGTAGATTTTTTTTCTTGTGCATAGATATTCATAATAATAATATCTATTGCGATCAACCTTTATTTTGAAGATACACCGATTAATACTTGAGTAAATAACAAACAACTCAATTGTTACTCGGTCGGTATCAGGTTTTACTCCGGCCTGCCGTATATTTATAAATATAATTTTTTCAAAAAAACATTATTGATTATAAAGTGGTTAGAAAATTATTAGATAAATAATGGGGGGGGTCAATATATAGAATGTTCATCTAAAATTTGCGTCAAAAATACGAATTTCATTTATTCGAATAATTATTCCGAAATTCCGAAGTTCAAATTTAAGAAAATTCATAAAATAAAAATGTAAACTACAAATGCCCAATCAACCGAAGTTAGATTATTAGAATATTATTTATTCGACATTAATAATAAGTCAACTATTTCGAAATTACAACTGCACTAATAAACATAATAAAATAGAAATTTATTTAACCGAAAACTACTTAGTTTAAAACATCAGCAATAAATAAATCAGTGATTTTCGACTAAATAAATTTCTATTTTATTTTTATGTTTATTAGTACAGTTGTAATTTCGAAATAATAGACTCATCTTTAGCGTCGAATAAATAATATTCTAATAATCTAACTTCGTTTGATTGGGCATTTGTAGTTTACACGTTTCTATTTTATGAATTTTCTTAAATTTGAACTTCGAAATTATAAAATAATGATTCGAATAAATGAAATTCGTAATTTGACGCAAATGTAAAATGAACATTCTAAATATTGATCCCCCTAAATAATTATATATCGAATTCAACGGAACTTATGACTAAAAAAAGGTTGAAAATGTGAGATCTTCTTAAAAACAAATTTATAGAATGAGAACTTTTGCATATTTGTCTTTCTTACAACAAAACAGAATCTTGTATTATATTCGAACAAAAATTGACAAAAATAAAAATTTTATAGTTAAAATCAAATATACATCCCTGGTAGAAATTTGAACATTAAAAATGGTGTAAACAACAATTTATGACCATTATCAATAGTAATATTTTGTAATGTCAATATTGGCGAATAAATGGCAATTTTTTGTTGAATCTGCAGAGCTAAAATTTTTTGGTGTATTGGTTAGCATCTTATAGGCAAAAAATGCTAATATAAAAATGTTGTTCAAAATTTTTGTATTTAGCCAAAAAAATACGCATTTTAAGTGAACGGAGAGAAAAAATCAGTAACAGCTATCTAAAAATTAGGTAAACTGTGGACAACTTTTTTTGACTAGTTATATAACTTTTTAGTAATGAGTCCTTAATTTTTCAGATCATAGGTAAAATCATAACCTCACTTTTGCCACGTGGCGAGAAAATATAGATTAGTATTTATTCACATTCCTTCGTCAATGTTTATTTTTATTGGAATTTATAAAAATAAAAATAATATTAAATTTTATTAAAATAAAAATATGAAACGCAGTACGAAACGAGTATAAAAATATCGTTTTTTAAAATAATAAATGGAAAATTTTATTAATCGTTTAAAAATAACCTCTAACAATCCGATCACAACTCAAAATATACGCGCAATTATATTAACAAAAGTGATTCTATTAATGATTAATGATAACTTTCAAGAAAAAACCTCATAGGATTCTTAATAGTAATCAATTAGAGCACAATTTGATAGACTCTACTGATAACTATCTATATTCAAATAATAGTGGATCAGACTCAACATTTTATTAGCATTTTTAGCACTATGAAGGTTGAAAAAAACGTTTCATATTAGTTCAAATAATGGCCATAAAACATTCCCATTTTCTGCTCTTCACTTTAAAGAAATGGCCATAAAATGGTAGAAAAAGCGTTTCATTTTCTACCAGGGATATTTCGTTCTTATAGAGTTTAATTTTAAATAAACCGTGCTTATTTATTTTTCTTTTATTTATAATAAAGTAAATTGTGGAAAATGAAAATATTCATATTTTTGAAGATATTTTAATTGGTTCAATTACTTTTAAAAACTACTCTGGCGGAAAAAATAAATGAGATATTTCAAATTATTCCAGAGGTTTTTGAAAACATTTTTACACAAATTGTATAAACTGAAATATGTTGATAATTTTTGTGAGAATTTGGACAAAACACTGAGTGTGTTGTAATGTGTTTCCGGTTTGTTTAAGTTTAATACAATTCGTTTTAGTTTGTTTCACTTCCTTTAATTTTTTAAAACAACCAAAAAATTTTATACAAGGCGATTTTTTTTAAGTCAATTGAAATGAAACAGAAATAGATAGTAATAAAACAAAAAGAATAAAACAAAATGAAATGAACCGAAAAAATTTGAGACGAATTGAAACATTCTGAAACACTCATTATTACAGATTATTACTCATCATTTAAAAAATGAAACAAATTGAAACAAGACAAAACAAAATGAAAAAAAGTATAACAAACTTAAATACTCTCAATGCTTCGTCCAAATTCTCAAAAAAATTTTCGATATGTTTCAGTTCCTTTCGAAAATTTTCAATCATCTTTGTAAATTTTTTCCGCTTGTGTACGTGATTAAATTATTTTGTTTAATTTTTATACTTATGTCTAGCAAAAATGTCCGTATTATTTCTAGAAATAACCTAGTGCTTTCATGCGAAACATTATATAAAATTTCTACCTCTTCTTAATGTTTAAATTTTTTTAAATAGTTGCAAAGTATGAAAGAAACTTAATGTACATACAAATATACGTATACATACAGATATTAGTAGCGAGTTATCTTTTTTATTTTTCAAATCGAAATCTGTACAAATACATCTAAATTCTCTTGAATTAAAATATATTTATTACTGTGATTGAAATTAAAATGTTCGCTAATTTGAAACATATATTTCAATCATTATTTAAACACCACTGTTCTCTTTTATTTTAGTTAATTACATTATTAAATTTTTAATATATTATTCAAATATATCATTTACCAATGAAATAATTACTGCAGGTATAAACAATTATCAAAGAATATCGAAACAAGTATGAGATATGTCTTAATTTTTTTCAACTTTTTACATTCAATCCATACCGTATACTGACATTTGCGAATAATTTAAAAACATCAGAAAATCATTTTTAAAATCTTTAATAAATATAATAAACTTTTATATATATATTTTTTATTTGGAAATCTTATGAAATTTACTAAATAGTAAACATTAAAATAAAAGTGATGTACTGTTAAAAACTTTTATTTAATTTTTTTTTTTGATAGTTGTAAAAAAATTTTTACAAACAAAAATATATTCAATTGAAAATCTTTCCATTAAAAAATTTTTTTCTACACATACATGGACACTATGAATTATTTTCTTTCAGAATTAAAATTAGAACTTGATTATTTTTGTGTCTTATCACAATTCGTAAAACAGCAATATTTGAAGAATTGTAACCATTTTATGCTTTCATAAATACCATAAAACAAAAAATGAGATTTTGTTTTATTATTTTATTATAATTTTTTTGCCTTCATTATTGTTTCTTAAAATAAATTAAATTTGTGATAAATCGTTCTCTCAACAATTAAGCATTTACAAGACTAATTCAATTATTTTACTGTGTACTAGTTTCAATATTTTTTTGAAGCTTTCATTGACTTATAAAATATATACATAAATGTGAGTACTTGTTAATGTAAATAATTTAAACATATTTTTATTATCTAAATTATTTTAGTAAAAATGTATGACTATAAAAAGTTTATTTTTATTTTATATGACGTTTCAGATGAGACAAATTTTTTTGTGTTAAAATTACAAATAATTTTGTTGTAAATTTAAAATTAAATATTGTAACACAAAAATTTATGAATAATACACATTTTTTAATGGTGAAAACTGTAATTCTAGGTTATAAGATAATTTGTATGATAAATTTCATATTTTTTATACAAATTTGACAAAAATTTCGTATGAGAACAAATTTTGACGATTCATAGAACATTTTTTATTATTTACCAAATAGTATATCATGTTACAAATGCAGAGAACTGCTGAAAACAATATCATGAAGTATTTATTCATAGACCTAGTTAAAAATTTTGTAAATATTAATTTTATTTAAAAAAATAACAGTTAATAACTGTGAATAAGAGTAAATAACAGTAAATAATTGTAAATAATTGTAAATAACTGTTATTTATGTCTCAATTCCCACATTTTTTAACACTTTTTTGCAGTTATTTACAGTTATTTACATTTATTTACATTTATTTACAGTTATTAACAGTTATTTACAATTATATCCAAAAATTTTTTCCATATGGGTTATTGTTTGTTAAATAGATAAGTTGTTAATTTATAAACAATTAATTAACGTAAATCACATATATATTTCACTCTCGTTGATAATTAAATAAGTGGATAAATGAATGAATAAATTAATAAATAAATAGCCCTCTTGACTGGAAACAATGTTAATGAAATAAAAATAGATATGAAATTTTTTTTTATTCAATTTTTAGTAAATTATACTTCATGGTGACTTTAATAACGATCTGTAAAATTAAATTAGATTGTACAAATGATTTGGAATCGAAAAAAATGTTAATACATTTTTTCTAAAAGTTTTTTCTTCACAAAAATAATTAATTTTCAGGAATTTCCCTGGTTGTTGATGGAAAAATAAACTAAAGTTTATAAAAATATTAACTATTTTGATAGATTAAATATGATATTTACACTAATCACATAAGTAAAATAACCTACATATCATAATTCTTAAAATATCATATGTTATCTTTCTAACAAAAAGTATTTAATTAACTTAGTATTAAAAATTGATAATTGTTTAGTATGAAAAAAGCATTAAAAATTTTATTTTAGAATTTTAAAAATTCGAAATATCTTATAAATCCTAACTCTAGACTACATTTCTAAAGTTTTTTATATGTTATTTTGAATGGCAAATGGAATATATATTACTTGATTTGCAGCGATTTTTATTTTTCAAGCGTGCGAGTAATAAATACACATTTATTTATTTACTATAAATATTTAATGAAATATTAAACCAATGAATATATAATAATGTATTAGTATCTCTCTCATCATTTCTATTATAATTTACTCAATTAATTAAAAAGTAAATATGAAACATCATCGCATTCAACTATTTGAATAAGTGCGATTCTCCTTTTCTTAAATA
The DNA here is from genome assembly GCA_017163975.1 of Anastatus disparis. NCBI lineage: Eukaryota > Metazoa > Arthropoda > Insecta > Hymenoptera > Eupelmidae > Anastatus > Anastatus disparis. The sequence continues at coordinate 3,224,360 of JAFFSR010000292.1, read as the reverse complement.
GCTATCGTTCCCATAAGCTTTAATGGTTCCATTTCTTATATATAGAATTAATGTATCATAGTGTTGACTAAACTCGTGTTGTTAAACTATGTCGCTTCAATCGCTTCATTTCCTAAATAATATCGTGTAAAACCTTATCGACTCGTTGTCTTTCGAGTCCGGAACAGAGCGCGTTTGTTAATTTTGACGGATCATATTACACTTACCCCCACCGGCCACAGTTCGACGGCAGAGCTGTGCGCTGTATATACAGTGAACTGCTATGTTACCGCACCTATCTAATCTTTGTGATTCGTTAATGTAACTGTATGCGTTGCGTATTTTGGATTGTACTAATACTATATCGATAGAATCGCTTTCGTTTACGTTTATAATCATGTGCATTTTGGTTATGGAACATATAGCATTACATATACGTTTAACTTATACTGTTGAGTTAATATCAACGCACGCATACTTCAATCGAATCCAACGAGTTAAGGGATAATGGAACGTTTGTGATTAGACTTTTATACGAATATAGTTGCGGTTTTGCGAACAATAGCGTTTGAAGGATTTACGGAACCGCTGGGACTCCGGATTTTTTTCGGTGTAGTTATTCGTTGAAAATCACATGGTACTTGACATGATAAATTCATTAATCTTTGAGATAGACGTAACATGCTTCCCCTCAAAGCAGGTGCTCCAAGCCAGTATTCGACTAATAATTTTTTCATCACACCCAGGTAAGCTAGGTGCATTAAGTCCAACACAAAATGATTTATCATATTTATAGGTGGTTGTATGCGACTCAATGGAGAAATCAAGTTTAGGTGGTGTTCTAGATCTTTTTGTGTTCTCAATGACTCATTACTTCTTGACTCACCTGTCATATAAATTATGCGACTTTTATAAAATTCTCCTTTTACATCATATCTCTCACATGCATGATAACCTCCATGATTTTTTATGCATTTTATAAAAGTCTATCGCATATGAAGCACATGAGTTCAATTGCAAATCTTTGTCCACTAATCACTATTTCATTTTTCAAAAATTATTTATCTCTTCAATAAAATTTGATAAATATTTTTCAAGAGATTTTGGTTTGCCTACACCACTACGGATAGCAACAATAAATGGCCTATAATTAAAATTACCGTCACTGAAAATTTTACCTAAAATTGGCCAAAATTCTAAATTGCTGGATTTAAATATAGGTAAACCATCCATATTAAATTGTAATTTTAATATCTTCACATTGTGCAACACAACATTCACTAAATTTTGCAAATTCCTGGCAATACCAAATTATACATACTCTGCAGTGTCTGTAGGATCTTCAGGGTTAAATTTTCTTATCAAATTACACAGCTTGGAGTTAGTTTTTAATAAAGTCTTTGAAGAAAGAGGTAATTCTGGATGATAGGGTTTTAAAATTTGAAGTAAAATATCCATACTTGAACGTGGAATTTTGAACTTTAAAGCTCATCTCCTTAACTCAAGTACCAATAGAGTCACGTTAATAATTGCATTTGCTACACCATCTTCTACATCCTCTATATTTTCTACATCTTCATCATCACTACTAGTTATAGTATCACTTATTACATTGTTTTCTGAATCAGTGCGTGTGAGAAAAGTTGCGCGCGGTCGACAGCGTGGTCAGATGAGGGCACCATTATATTTATGATGTGGGCCATCGATGGCAGCCACAGAGGGACCACTTCATTTACCAAGGCAACCCTGCTAGCATTTCCAGTCGGGATACTATTAGACGTATATTCTAAGTTTTCATTAAAATTGTGTAAAAAGGTGAAATATGCACTTGAACATCGACGTAAACGGTCGAGCGCGCGGTACACAGCAAATAATGTTTGAATTATTCATTTTTGACCCTTAAAGTAACATATCCTTTAAAAAAGACACGAATTATTCATAGTTTTTTAGAAATTTGAATTAAGATATTAACTCAGAATTCTTGAAAATAAACTTGTGAATAAGATTCAAATGAATAGTTTTTTATTTTATAATGGAATTTTATAGTACATTTCGTAACGGGTATCAAAAGGCTTTATTTATGAAACGAAAAGTTTGCGGCCCGAGCCAAAGGCGAGGGTCGTAACGAGTTTCGTAAAAAAAGCCTTACCAGTTGCGAACCATATTTTTTGCCATGAGAGCCAAGAAAGAGCAACAAAATTGCGATTTTGGGGTTAGAATTGCAAAAAATTACTATACACTTGATGGAAGCCAAAAATCATCCACTTTTTTCTTTACAAGAAAAAAGTGGTAATTTGAACGGTTAACTAATTTTTTCTGAATTTCATCTAATTTAATAATTTTTTGACTACTGCTATTCTGAATGAACAATTTTGCAAAAATTAACATGTTAATGATTCGAATTCTTTCTATTCTTCAAGAAATCCTGATATAGCTGCAGAAGTTTCTTTTGTAAATATACAAAAAACTATACAGCGGGCAAAAAATAATAGAGTAAATCCTGGAGTGAGGAAGCAGTACGGTTCGATAAAAGCTTTTACGAACACCTTGAGAACTTTTCTTCTTTACTAACTTTTCAAGATAAATGTAGGGCAATTTCTATTGAAGCCAAACTCGTGCAGCCATCGTCAAAATGCAATCATCTAATATTTTATGATTCGAATCTTGTTGCTGAATTTCAAAATAATAATGATATTTTTGTCGATGGCACATTCAATGTACGGCCTAACATTAAAGGAGTGCAGCAAGCTTTGACTATAATGTCAAAGAAAAATAATATTGTAAGTTATATATTTTGTTAGAAAATTTATTCATCTTTTTAATCTTACTTTATTTTTTAATGGATACTATCCTTAGTAGAATATTTATACAGTTGAACACAAATGCGCATAGTTTTATTTGATTTTAGGTTGATCTGTTTTGTATGATTGGGTATTATTTTAAAAGTATGTAATAGCTGATCGAAATGCCTCATTTATAAGAAAGTAATGATATTAAAGTTTTTCGATTTGACATCGCGTTTAATTTAGGTTGTTTGTCGACATTTTGTTAATGTTGCAATTAAATTCTTATAGGCCAGTCAAATTAGCTGATTTTAGTCTGTTTTCGGACTTAATTTTAACTTCATTGTTATATTAAAATATTTGATGATATAAACATTGTTTTGTTAAAATATTTAAAAAATAAATTTTTTGACCATAGAAAAAAACTATTAACTTTTCATAAAAAAAATCGAAGTAAAGATTTTAAGTATTAAAAATATCGACAAAATCCAATTTTTAGATTCTGATCAATTTAATTTGTTAATCTGCAAATCATGAAAAACGGCGAAGAGCGCCATTTTACTCTGAAACTCTTCTATTTTTTCAGTGTACTAGAAGTTGAGAAGCGCGCGTACCGCGCGCGCAGAGTTATTTCATTTTCATATACAATATGTAGTAAGTTATTAAAAATTATATACCCGATGTTGTTAGTGCCGTAGTTTATGTGTTAAACCCATAAAGTTGTTATAAATAGGTCTACTCTATCTATAATACGACGCTTGTTACGAAAACTATCACGTTTAAGATTTCTTACGAAAACTATGCTATCTTGACTCACCACGAAAACTATAATGTTTCAGTATTTCCTACGAAAAAAATCACGTCTCATTTTTCTCGACGAAAAAAATCACGATTCAATTCTCTCCACGAAAAAAATCACATTTCAGTTCGCCTCTGGAAAAAATCATGTATAAGTTTTTCTCTCGAGGGAAATCATTTTTAGGCGAAAACTACTTAACTCTAACTGCTGTCAAGAAAAAAATGTTACTCATTGTTTAAGAAAAATATTAATTTTAATATATCGTCGGGTTGGCGGAACAAGAATATACGTCGTTTTTCGTTTGGAAAAGGGAACACCTCCGTGTTAAATCAGATAACGAAAAACGATGTGTATCCTTGTTACGCTAACCCGATGATATTATGATTTTTAAAAAACATGGACAATATTTTTATATTCTGAAATAACGGTGCATACCATTTACGAATATTTTCAAATTATTATAATTTTGAAACATTTTTTTAAAAAATACACACTGACAGAAATGATTTCTTGAAGGAAGTGGAATCAACTAGCCGGTAATAGAAAGTTTTCTTGTTTTTTTCTTGGTAACGTATTTCTACTTGGAAATAGAATAAAATTTGCTTACTTTCGGGTGTTCTTGTGTGGAGTAGAAAAATCCTTGATGTCCTATTTTTTATAATGAGTTTTAATTATTCTATTCCCAAGTGGAAATTTTCTACATCCTAACAAATTTCTACTGAAAATTTCTAATAATATTATTAAATAGATATATTTATATCTTTACAAAATAAAGAAGAATGTAAAGATATGCCGCGTCATTATACGTTTATGAACATCACGCCAGAAGACAGAGATAGAGATAAAATTTGGTCACAATAAAAAATTAATATATGAGTGAATCGATTGATTTTTGGATTAAAGGGTCCATGGAATAATTAGTCGATCGGTGGATAAAAGGGGCAGTTGATCGATGCAATGATAATTAGTTGGTTTAGTAGATCGATGAGTTAATGGGGCGATGTGATAATGGGTTGATGGGTGGATGTGTTAATTCAATAATAAGTGTTTAGTTTATTCGGTTGATAGGCTCATGGGTCGATAGGCTAATAGAATGATGGGTAATTGGTTCAATGGATCTATAGATAGTCGGTCTAATGGATCAATGGAATTATGGGTTGATGCAATAATGTGCCGATGGGTTGATGAGTCAATGGGCCAATAGAATAGATGCAATGATAGTTGGCTAGTTTAGTGTATCGATGGAATAATCTGTCAATGGGTTAATGGTCTAATGGACTGATTGATAATTGGTTTAATGGAGTGATGTATAGTTAGTTAAATCAGACGATAAGTTGATGTATAGATAAGATGATAGCTGGGTAAGATGACGTGCCGATGGGTTGATTTATGAGGAGTAGTTAGATCGATGCATAGATGGGTTAATGGAATAAAATGTAGTTAGTTTCATGGGTTGATAGGGTGATGGGTTGATGGGTCAATTAACCAATAGGTTAATGAAATGATAGGTGATTAGTTTATGAATAGTTGGTTTATTGGGTCGATGTGATAATATAGGTGAAATGATAGGTGATTGGTTTAATGAATCGATGAGTAGATGGGTTAATGCTATAACAGGTAGTGATTTTAATGGGTTGATGGGTCGATAAGCTATTGGAATGATATATAGTTGGTTCAATAGATAGATAGTTGACCTAATGGGTAAATGAGTTGATGGATCAATCGAATAATGAGTTGATGAACTGATATATCGATGGGTTGACGGATCAATGGACTAATTAAATGATGGGTAATGAGTTTAATGGATCAGTGAATACTTTGTTTAATGAGACGATAAGTTTATAGGTCAATGTACTAATAGAATGATGGGTAGTTGGTTTAATGCGTTGATGGATAGTTGGTTGAATGGGTCGATCGATTAATGGGTAGTTGGTTCAATGGGTCGATGGGTTAATGAAATAATGAGTTGGTTTAATAGCTTTATGGGTCGATGAGATGATCGGTCAATAGGTCAATAATGGGTAGTTGGTTCAATGGGTCGATGGGTCAATGAAATAATGAGTTGGTTTAATAGCTTTATGGGTCGATGAGATGATCGGTCAATAGGTCAATGATCTAATGGTTTGATGGGTAATTGATTTAATCAGATAATAAGTTGATCGGCATTGGGATGATGGCTCAATGAGATGATTTATGATAGGTAGTTGGTTTAGTATATCAATGGGTTAATAGAAATTAAATGTTGGTTTCATGGGTTGATAAGTCAATGGGCCAATAGGTTAGTGGAATGATCGATGATTAGTTTATGAATAGTTAGTTTATTGTGTCGATGAGTGAATGGATCGATGTGATAATGGGTTGATGAAATGATGGGTTATTGGTCTAATGGATCGATGGATAAATCGGTCAATGCTATAACAGGTAGTAATTTTAATGGGTTGATAGGCCGATGGGATACTGGAATGATGGATAGTTGATTCAATAGATAGACAGATACATAGTTGGTCTAATGAGTAAATGAGTTCATGGGTCAATCGGAGAATACATTGACGGAATGACGTATCGATGGGTTAATGGATCGATGAATAGTTTGTTTAATAAGACAATGGGTTGATGGGTCAATGTGCTTAAAGAATGATGGGTGGCTGGTTTACTGGATTGATGATTAATGATGAATAGGTCGATGGGTTGATGGGTAGTTAGTTTGATGAGTCGATAGGTTAATGTAATAATGAGAAGTTGGTTTAATAGGTTTATGGGGTGATGAGTCGATGGGCTAATAGACTAATGGGTAATTGGTTTAATGGATCGATGAATAGTAGGTTAAATCGGATGATAAGTTGATGGGTCGATACGGTGATGGGTTAAGGGGCTAGTGGGTTGATGAAATAATGGGTACTTGGGTTGATGGATCAATGATTTATTGGTTTGATGGTTCGATAGGTAGATGGGCTAATGCGATAATAGGTAATTAGTTTAATGGATTGATGAGTCGATAGGCTAATGAAATAATAGGTGGTTGGTTTAATGGATCAATGGGTTGATGGGTCAATGGGATGATGTGTTGATCAATTAATACAATGATGGGTAATTAGTTAAATAGGTCGACAGATGATGGCCAATTAGATAATGGAATGACAGCCTATAAATTTATCGACCCATAATTAGCTTATTAACTCATCAATCCATTACTTCAATGATTTATAATTCCATTAACCTAGTGACTCATCAAGTTATCACTTCAACAACCCATGAACTCACTAATGCATCAACCCATCAATTAATTCATTAATGCATCGACCCATCAACCCATCGACTCTTCGACCCATCAACCTATCGACCCAACAATCCATCGGCTTACTGATCTATTAATCCATTAACCTATCGACCCATCAATTCTTTGATCCATTGACCTATCACTCCACTTATCCATCGACACGTTAACTTATATAGATAGATAAAGATAGAAATATATTTATTTTATTTTTAATAAAAATTAAAGTAAACAAATCTCTCGAATTAATATCTATCAGTCAAAACAATAAAAATCAAAATAAAATATAATAAAATAATCAAACGAGTCAAATCAAAAAGTAAAAAGTAATACATTCACTCACAATAATGCGCTCATCAACCATATTATAAATAGCACACTTTAAAGCTATATACGGGACTACACAATAAATTAACATAAAGATAGTATATATTATTCAAGGTCAAGCAAGTATCCTCTCACTGTCGTCTTAAACCTGCTGAGAGATGTAAGATACTTAATTTCAGCAGGTAGGAATTCCAAAAATTCACACCTTGAACTTGGAAGGAATTCTTTCCAGGCTCAGTGCATATAAAGGGCACTGCCAGATTATTTGCCTCTCCCCTAGTAGCCACCCTGGGTACACATTTAGTGAAGAGACTCACTAGATGCTCCGGAGTATTCATGCGCACGATTTTGTACATAATTATAGCCAAAAAATACTGTCTCCTCGAATCAGTGCGCTACCAACCCAACGCAGTTCTATAAGGAGAGACATGATCACCCATTTTCAAACCCATTACATATCTCACACATGAATTTTGTAGCCTCTGTATTCGTTTTCTCAACTCCTGAGAAGCATCGAACAAAATCACTGAACAATAATCAAGATGTCGAAACACTAGGGCGGTTGTGAGCTGTTCTCGCAGAGTCTCCGTGGTGTACTGACGAAAAAACCGCAGGTCATATAAAACTCTATTAAACTTTTTTGTAATCATATCAATGTGCGGTTCCCAAAAAAGTTTAGGGTCAAGCACAACACAAAGACTCTTTACGGAGTCAGAGACGGGTATACTAATGCCTCCCTCAAGATCTATTGTCCGTGATCTTCCAGCATAAAAGAGTTTACAAAACGACTATTGCCAAAGACGATTGCCTTAGTTTTATTAGAATTCAAAGTGAGAGAGACACCAGCAGCCTACTCCGATACCGCTTTGGCCGCTCTCTGTAGGATTAGAATACCCTCTTCCACATTCTCGCGAGGCAACTGCGTGTAAATTTGCAGGTCGTCTGCGTGGAGTAGGTGCTCGACGCAACCAGAGTCGAGAGCGTCATGTACGTCATTAATATAAAGACAAAACAAAAGAAGTCCCAATACCGAACGCTTTGGAACTCCTAGGTTGGTTGTCAGCCAACTCGATTTCTCATTTAAATGCGTGAAAATCATTTGTTTCCTTCCTGATATATAAGAGTTAATCCACAAGAAAGCAGACCTGGAAAGCCATCAATCTAAGACTAGCAAGTAACTTGGAAGGAGAGATTGTGTCGAATGTCTTACTAAAGTCAAAAAGCAAAAGTAACGTGACGAATTTTTTGTCCAGACCCGATCTTATGCAATCAGTTAATTTAAGAATAGCTGTCTTCGTCAAGTTGTGCTTCTTGAAGGCAGTACACTGGGTCAAGTAATTTATTTACAGTAATGTACTCCTGCAATTGGTCATGGGTGATCTTCTCAAGTACCTTTGAAAGGAAACATAGAATAGCAATAGGCCTGAAATCCTTAGGCGATTTGGGTGCAGAGCACTTCTTCAATGACACAATACGTGCCTGCTCCCAAAGGCCAGGGAAGATCTGTATCCCAGGAAAAATATACCCGTAAACCCATCGACCCATCAACCCAGTGCTTATCCATCCATTTATTTACATATCTTACCAGCTCTTGTTGTGTGTCTGTCTCTATCTCTATCGCAGAACTAATAAGTTTCATTCTCTAAGTGAATATACAATCAGTCAGATTTCTTCTACAGATTAGTAGATTTCTCCAAAAGGAAAGCGATTTTTATTCTTACAACAAAAATAGCGTAGTTTATAATAATGCATAATTCTACTGTCTACAGGATAGATTTTCGTAGCTGACCGACGTCCAGAGCTTTACCAAGGTTTTCTTTACGTATTTTAATATTCTGATTACGAATTATGAAAGTAGAAATTCGAAAGCCTGGTCAAAAAAACGCTATTAACAATTTTTGTTAACAAATTGAAAAATTGCGAAACTTGACGAAAAAAAAAATTCTATTGTATTCTTTGATCAATTTTGAACAAAAACCTTTATACAACTATATTTGTGAAACGTTTAGTTTCGTTGTAAAAAATTCTCAAATTTAAAAAAAATCAGTTTATCACGATTTTTTATCACGTATTACTCAATTGTTTATGCATTTTTTTTACGTACCAGAGCTCAAAAAATTCTTCAAATATTGTACTTTGATTTTGCAAAAAAGGGTTTTTCATTTTGGATTGCTAGTTTTTGAGTAATAAGCCAGGAACTTCGCGTACTTTTAGCGCGCTTAACGCCCTGGCAGGAACGAGAGAATATTCACAGTCTTTCGTCATTAACCGGTATTGATTAAATATTTTTATCGAAATTAAATACTTTAACAAGACTTTTATTGATTAGGGCCTTTTTTTTGTTTACATTATAAATATTTTTACATGTATCATTTTTATGACAACAACATAATAAACAACTTTTTATTTGTGATACCACACAAATGCTATAAATTCTTTATTGCGTAAACCTTGCAGAAACTAAGCTTCTCGTGCCAGCCGTGACTGTGCTTGTTATAAACAGGTTGAAATGCGTTTGCAAAACAGTAGCGCTTTTTCAACCAGAAATTTAAATGTATTCTAAACATTTTATATGAACTTGCTAAATTTTGTTATATATTGAAAATTTTTATATAATTTTCGATTCAATACTTCTTATTTTGTTAAAATAGGTTTTAGGTATTATAAAACTTTGTTAACTTGATGATAAAATTGTTGTATGATAATTAACATTTCTAAAACAAATGTATTGGTAATTTATGATGAGGAAAGATTGTAAAAATCCTTCCGTTCCTGCACCAGCCAGGGCGTTAAGCATGCTAAAAGTACGCGATGTTCGTGGCTTATTACTCAAAAACTAGCCATCCGAATAAAAACCCTTTTTAGTAAAATCAAAGTACAATATTTAAAGAATTTTTTGAGCTCTGGTACGTTAAAAAAATGCATAAGCATTTGAGCAATACGCGATCAAAATCATGAAAATTGTGTTTTTAAACTTTGAGAATTTTTTAAAAAGAAACTAGGCGTCTCACAAAAATAATTGTGAAAAAGTTTTTTGTTCAAAATTGATGAAAGAATACGATAGAATTTTTTCGACAAGTTTTGCAATTTTTTAATTTGTTAACAAAAATTGTTAATAACGTTTTTTTGACCAGGCTTTCGAATTTCTATCCTCGAAATTCGCAATCAGGGGATCAAAATACGTAAGAAAAAATTTGATAGAACTCTGGACATCGGTTAGCTACGAAAAACCTATCCTACGCCCTTATTATTGCGTGGAGAAATCCCAATCAAGTGGACTGTGTTCGTTTCCCCGCTAGAAATCATTTCTGTCAGTGTACCATTATCGAAATTTACTAATCTGAACAATTCAAATGCAACAATTTAGGCCAATAGATATGGATGCGTTTACTGCCGAAACGGTAAGTCCTACTACATAAAATTAAATTTAATTATATTTTCTAGTAAAAACAGTGGCTCATTTAAAAGTACGAGGAATAATTTATAATTATTTATTATAATATTTTATAGCACTGCGGACCTTGAATCCGCGTATTCCGGACGCTTTAGCGGACGCTAGATAGGCTATTATTGGACTATACAAAAAAGTATTGTAAGAAATTCCTCAGTTTTTTACACTGTTTAAAACAATATTTATATTGAAATTTCACATCAGGTATTTTTAAACATTTTTAACACGTAATAATATGTGAAATGGTAAACAAAATATAAGTTAAAAAATACGAATAATTTAGAAATGTTTGAAACATATACAAATACGGCGTGCCATGACTTGAAATGTACAATGTATACACAAGCGCCGCGCATGCGTGTCCGACGTGAGAAATATTAACAGAGAGAAAGAGATACACATATATTTTTCTTCGTGTTGAAGCGAGAAATATCAACAAAAAGAAAGAGACGCACATATATCTGTCTTCAAACGTCTTATTCAAGAACGAAAAACTCTATGCTGTTGTCTTTGTCCAATACATTAATATCGTATCTTCTGTCCCTGTCATACAACGTTTTATAACATGTAGAATAGGGTTTCGAGTCAACAGTTTTCACGGAGTGCGTACCTTTTGCTTTTTTTATGAATTATCATTCGAGAAGTGCATAGATCTAGTTTGTTATTGATTTCTATGCGCATAGATTTCGTTTGGCGGATTTATGATCCACGTGCTATAAAATAATATAAGATACGTGAACTCTAAGTGGCACTTTTGTACGGCATGCTTAGTGTCTTCGCTTCGCTCAGACGCTAACTGTACGCCGTACAAAAAAGTGCCACTTAGAGTCCATGTATCTTAATGTACTATTATGTCGAATGTGCTTATGGCTGATTTTTTAGTACATAAAAAATAAGGTATTGAAAGGTATCCGATAAAAATAATATTCCTTACGCATATATTTAATGCAGTTTTTTAATCTCTTGTTACACTTGTACACATATATCTGTAAAAATATTCAAATAATTATCACGACTTTATCTTACCAAATAGAGTAAAATTTACAATTACTAAATTAACTTTTTTAAAAAAAAATTATGAAAACTAGAATTGATAAGATTTATCAAAGTGGTTTATTTCTATTACTATTTAAATAAAGAAAAGATTTATTTTATGATTAACAATTTTTGTGAAAAAATGAATTTTTATGAAAAATTGAGACATTTTTACTTGTTAAAAATTTAAATTAACTAGAAAATCCATGCGCGCAAGCGCGTCCTATATCTAATTTAAATGTATAAATTTTTAATCAGTGACTGTGAATATAGTATTATTATTTTCTGTTCATTATTAAAAAATAATAATTGCGTATGTCATTAGAATAATTTGTATACTATTACGTATTAGTATAATATTGTTAAAAAAAATTAATAATGCACTAATGCATCAGTAAAGAAATTGATGTTATATATTAATGTATCAATGTTGTCTATGTGTCATCAATTAGATTTATTTAATACACGGGACATGGAAAACTTCAGGAAAAATGAATCCTATATAAAATAGTACGTTGTTAACCAAGGGAGTAAAATAGGTGATTTTTGCCCGAGTCAAGTTTGACGCCCTAGCGAAGCGAGGGCGACAATAAAGACGAGAAAGTGTTCAAAAACACCTTTACTTCCGTGGATAACATATTACTTTTTCATAGACGAAGGGCGTCCAATTCAGCCACATTGAATATAAATTCATCAATAATACATAAAGTAACGGCATTATTAGATGATGAAATCAAAATGAAAATGTGAAGATAAGACTGTTTAATTTGCTTCGGACGGGATTCAGGACGGAGACCCTCATGAAGGTCAAGGGGCAAAGCGGTGCCAGGGGGTTGGTGGGGCGAAGTCCCCATCCGTAAAAATATATCTTGAAAACCATTCAACTAAAAAAAATCTACAATTATTAAAATTGCCCATGAACCCCTCAGCCCATCGACCTATAAATCCGGCTGATCCACGTACCCTCCGACCCATCTACCCATGCAACCATCAACTTATTAAACCATGAACCTATCTTCTCATTTATTTATCGACTAATTAACCCATCTACTCATGAATTCATCCGCCCATCAACCCATAGACCTATGCACTCATCGACCCATTCAACTTCTGACCTATCAATCCATTAAACCATCGATTTATTAACTCATCGATCCATCAGTACATCAACCCATCGCTCCATCAATTCTTCGACAAAGTAATCTATCCACCCATTGATCCATCAACCCATCGAAATATTCATTTATCCGTTTATTAACAAATTCATTTATCTGCCCATCGGTCCATCAATCCAACGAAAAATTAATTTATCCGCTTATTACCAAATTCATTTATCTGCCCATTCGCCCATTAACCCATCGACAAATTCAACTATCCTACCATCGACAAATTAATTTATCCACCCATGAACCTTACGTCCAATTCATCTATCCATCCATCAATCCATTAACCCATCGACATATTCATTTATTGACTCATTGATATAATTATTTATTCGCCCATCGACCCATCGTCATATTTATCGATCCGCCCATCGTCATTTCATCGCCCCATCACGCCTGGAAATGCTAGCAGCTGGTAATGGCGCCCCTGTGGCGGCCACTATTGGCCCCTAGGTGGCGGTAGGGCAACCATGGCTGGCCCACAGTACCGCCACTATTCTATTTCCAGGTGGGATGAATACACCCATAAATTCATTGAACCACGTACTCATTACTCAATTGATACATCGATTCATCCACCATTCAGTATAGCTCTAAGATACGAAAAGTAAATTTATTATTGGAAACAGGGTAAAAATCATTCATGTTTATGAGAAAACTATTTTTTTGTTCTTGGGTAAAAAAGAACTATTTTAGCCTCTAAGAATGGACATCAAAAATTGAATTTCACGCCCTGAATGTGAAAATAGTATTTTTCGATACTAGTGCGTGAGGATGATTTTTTACTCGTACGGCGGTTTGCGCCCGAGCGAAGCGAGGGTGAAAAGGTCACACGAGGAAGAAATCACATTCTCGCACGAGTATCGAACAATATTTTTTGACACGACGTGTAAGAAGCTCCATTTTCGCACGTGTTACTTTGTACAGCGTGCGCGAAAATGAGCTTCGCGCACGGAGTGTCAAAAAATATATTATTACTTTATTCATTTTCTTGTTATTATTTTTAAAAAATTATAGAAATAGTAAACTTTTTTTATTATTTTTAGACTTTCCTTAAATTTTAAATACGTAGAAGTATTTTATATTATTAAAGTTTTCAAAATTTAAATGACGTAAATTATTACCAAGTTCAAAATGATTTTATAAATGTAGTTCATTGTACACATAATTTTTAACCTTTGAATGTCATCTTTGATTTCCAAGATATATTTTTAAAAAAATTCAAAGATCGAACTCTGGACATAGCCATGTACGATTGTCCATGATTAAAAACGTCTGTTCGTAATGAAATGTAATGTGGTTTATAATATAACTTGTTCTGTTTCAACACTTAAAATTTCACATTTTAGGTAAATGTAAAAAAGACATTAAATACCTACACCCATAAATATTGACTATTTTTTAATTTTATTGCAAAATTTCAGGAAAAGAAATGCATCAGTTTGTGCTATTATTTAAACATTTAAATAAATTCATTCATAGTATTTAAGAATTGTTAATTTCTGGTAGGAGAGACCGAGGTTAAAAGTAAGAGGGATAAATATTAACAGTCAACTTATAGCGACGCGTATAGTCCTATAGGTTCTGTAGTTGCCTTTATATATTTAATATAATTTTTTCTGATATGTTAACATATTTAGTACCTTGTAGTACGCTGCAGAGAAAAAATGTACGTTATAAAAAATTTTCACATGCTAAAATGCTTGTTTGTGATTCAATTTAATGTAATTAATAAAATAATTATTTTTATATATAGCAACGCTAAGATATTTTTCAATAGCTTGTTTTATAAAGACAGTAGCGTATTCGCTCTATTATTTATTTGCTCTAAAATTTTTATGCAAACTATTGCTTGTATACAAATTCTAAAGAAAATCTATCGAGTAGTTGACGTAAAATAGAAAAAAATAGAAAATGTAAATTAATAAAAAATTTTTTAAATTATCTACAATAAAACTACGCTAGGAAAATTTGTTTTTAAAAGTTACCCTTCTTTCGGCAGTTGCAAATAATTTTCATGCAAATTTTAAAGCAAATTTGTCAAGTAATTGACGTTAAAAAAAAAAAAATGAAAAAACAATATTTTTTTTTAAATTTTGAAATAGCTCCAAAATCAAAACTACACGACGAAAACCAATTTCCAATAGCTTCCCGCCTAGCAAGACAAAAAAAAAAGATTGTATGCGAAATTTTTATAAAATCCATCGAGTAATTTTCGAGATCTAATTAGCTAAATAAATACAATTTTTTTTTTTTTAATTTCCCTTCTTTTGGCAGTTGCAAATAATTTTTCTGTAAATTTTAAAACAAATCCATCGAGTACTTTACGTAAAATAAAAAAAAAATAAAAAAAGGAAACTCAAAATTATTTTCAAAATCTTTTAAATTCTCTTAAATCGTAACCACGCTAAGAAAATTAGTTTCCATAAACTTGTTTTCTTTAGACGGTAGCAAATGAATTGTATACAAATTTTTAAACGTACCTATCGAATAATTTTCGTAAAATAGAAAAAAAAATAGAAAATGAAAATTTTTTTTAAATTTTCAAAATGTTCATAAATTAAAACTTCATTAAGAAAACCAGTTTTCAATTGCTTTCCGA
This sequence comes from Anastatus disparis, assembly GCA_017163975.1. Taxonomy (NCBI): domain Eukaryota; kingdom Metazoa; phylum Arthropoda; class Insecta; order Hymenoptera; family Eupelmidae; genus Anastatus; species Anastatus disparis. The sequence goes on along the minus strand of JAFFSR010000292.1, from coordinate 3,208,947 downwards.
CTAGTTAGAAAAAAAAAAAAATTGAATGCAAAATTCGAAGGAAATCTATCAAGAAATTTTCGAGATCTAATTGGCTTAATAAATACATACATACATACACATACACACACTCATACACATACATACAGACATTTTCTGGAAACCACTTTTTTCGACTCCCTGAGTCCAAATGTGTACAAATTAATTAAAAAATAGAAAAATAATTTTTTTATCGATACAATGCTTTCTCTATGAGAAAGTAATAAAACAATAACGTAATAATTACATTTTAATTATTTTATCAATGATTTTTATTATTAAATTGTAAATCGATGATTTTATATAAGCATGTTATAGTAAATTAAATTTCTTTTTTTACCGTACCGCGTTTTTTTAAAAAAAACAATTTCTAATCGACTTAGAAACATCATTCCTTTGTTTTTTTATTTATTTTCTTAACTTTAATGTTAACCTCGAACTAACATTATCTCTGAGTGCGCAACGGCCGCTTATATTACCGAAAGTGATTTCTGGATAAACGATGGAAAGTAATTCTTCTGACTGTAAGTAAATTATTAATTCTTCAGGGGGAATTCTAATGGTTAAAGTGCGTTTATATATTGACATTATTTTAGTTTTTGAATGGTGGAATTTATCACATCAAAATGTGAGAGAGATAACCACTACAGATTCTGTTTATGGAGATGGTAATAATGATTATTATGGTAATACTTCGACTTATAGTGATCGTTATCAAGCTGCCTCAACTTATAATACCGTGACTTATAATACTAATTATCAAGTTGCCTCAACTTATAATACTGTGACTTATAATACTAATTACCAAGTTCCTTCATTAAGTTATAATTATCAGTCTGATATACCAATGCCTGGTAGCTCTTGGAGTAATCAAGGATTTGGTGAGTATGATAATGATATCTCTTTTTTTGAACAACCATGAGTTAAGTATATAAAAGATTATAGTTAAAGTTATATTATAATTAAATTTTTCTATTGCAATAAAATGTTTTTCTAGATTTTTTCAAGTAAATCCTTGATTATTTATCGGGAAAAATAAAGTTTATTTTTAAATTACTACAAATAAAATTATTATTTTCCTGATAGAAAATTAACCACTTTTTGGTCATAATTGCTAAGCTAAGCATGTTAAAATAACACATGTCTAGAATTTCTGGAAATACCTTAAACAGAATTTCTAGATAAATGTGATTTTAACATGCTTAACTCCGCAATTATGACCAAAAAATGGTTAATTTTCTACCAGGATTTTACTTAAAATTCAATCATAGTTTATTTTGTGATAAAATTTATATAACTTAAATAAAATAAATTTTATCGTAGAATAATCTGCTTTATATTGTCTGAATGTTATTAAAATCTTCAGTTATTGACAGTTATTTCTAATCTAAAATAGATTAGTTTACTTTAGTACGTATTCTCATTCCAATTTACCAGTAAAATATGAGAATAATTAAGTCGGTAATTTGTCGTTGGTTTAAAAATCAAAAATGCAATGCGTGTTTGTTACGTTTGAATTTAAAATTAAACAAAAATTAAATAAAAAAAGGAATGGCTTACAGTTAATTGATCACGTATTTGTAGGTTTTTATTTTTAGATTATTTCATGTAAAATTAAGAATTAAAAACTTGGATATAAGCAACCGCAGATGACGAAACAATAAAACAAATCTTCGCAGTAGGTGCGCACAATATTTAATTCAAAGTTAACTCGTACATTATTTTTAAATAAATACCCACTTTTTAAATTTTTTTTATAAAAAAAGTTTTAACATAGTGTTATTTTTTAAGGAATCAGTTAATATTTTTTTTAAATAAAAAAAATTAATTTGTTTATAATAGTTGTTACTAACAAATTTACTTTAACTGAAAACACGAGTTAATCGAAAAGCACAACAATCCTAATTTGAACTAGTTTCGGCAGTTCGAGGGTGAATGTTGTATCGATAAAAATCTTTAGAATTTTGAATATTTGAAAACTATTTATAAAAAATTAATAAATTATTATTTTTCAGCAATATTTTTGTTAAAGTTTCGTAAAGTTAAATGAGATTATATTATATTGATTGTATAAGCTGGAAAAATCTCAATAGTTATTTTCTATTTTAGTCAGTATTTATTATTAAATATTCTTTATAATACTTATTAATAAATTATTGATTTTCTTATTTCGTATATTTTCATACTGAATGATTTGAATTAAATAAATAAGAAATCACGATTCAGTTCTTTCAAAAAATTTTTAATTACGTGGATCTTTAATCGGGAAAACATGCGGATTTTGCAGTATCCAAGTCAGTATAGTTTAAAAGTTAACAAATCATTACTGTAATTTATTTTCTCAGTGAATATAAAAAAGTGATAATTTCAATTTTTCAATAGAGACTAGTTAATCTTTGCAAAACATCACTTCTCAATGTTGGTATTCCAATTCAACGATGAATAATTCCAATCCTACAAATAATTTCCTATATAGTAAGTATAAAATAATTTTTCCTCACTGCATCAAACTATTTGATAGAATAAAACATAAAGTAAATTAATCATTAATTTTGAAATTCAAATGGAACAAATAGACAGTGATATACCCGTCCCTGGTAGAAAGTTGAGCATATTTTCAGTATATCATCCCGTATTTTATGGGCAGTCGCGATCATATATGCTTTTAGATATCGCGATAAACCTCCATTACTCTTAACGAATTATCGCGATGGTATCGGGAGGATATGGTCAATGTTGAATTATACTATATTCATAAACAGCATATTACAAAGTGTGAGTGAGCACGCATATGGGAACACAGTTAGTGAGAAAGAGAAAGGCTGTTCACTCCTTGTTTCCTTTTCAGTTCCTAAACGGACAGTCTTACACTGAAAAAAAATAGCAGAAAATCACGTTGTTGGTCGACGATTTCAATGCGACCATGCACCGTCGAGGTTATTTAACTTCGTTCAACGGCGACATTTTAACGTGCTTTGCGTGATTTCACATAAACTGAACACAAGATTTTTTAGATTAAATCAGTTAGATTTTGCGCTTCAACAATGTTAAATAACATCGACGGTGCATGGTCGCATTGAAATCGTCGACCAACGACGTGATTTCTCGCCATTTTCTTTTACAGTGTATTCTCTCACACTAAGTTTACATATGCACTCGCTCACTCGCACTTCGCACTCACTGATTTTACATGGATATTTTATTCATAATCATACTGTATATGTTCGCAAATAAATTTAAGTTATACAATAAAGAACAGAAAATGTTGACACTATTACAATAACAGTATATGCATCTTTAATAATTTTAAAGTTAAGTCAAGTCAATCTAACCTGCACATATAGTGATGAAGATAGATGCTTATAGAAGACGAAGCGTCGAGTGATGCGCGCGCAGCTAACATTCAGTATTCACAACTATAGGATATATTTTACGATTGTACAAACAGGCGCCATCGCGGGCAGCATGTATATATACAGATTCGCTTTCTAAAATTATTTACAACTCATATGAATTGTAATAATGAATATTATAATATTTATAATTTATTTCGAATCAGAAGAAAAAAATTTTAATTATTTTAGTGATTATATTTTATATCAACTCTGTAATCTTTAATATATCATCGTGTATTTATCGGTCACTTATCGCGACTGCGTAGCGACGAGATATAGCCAACAGTTAGTTATCTGAGCATATCTTATCCTTAATTTTCTACCAGGGGTGTATACTGATTTATCAACAAATACTAATAGACAAGGTCAGTATATTAATCATAATTATAAAATATTATTCACAATTACCCGAAACGCGTATACATTAATTTATATTCCCAATCCAACATTCTAGATCAATCTACACACCAGAATGTCTCTTCTGTTAATCATCTTATTCGCGAGGAAAACTGTGCAGTAGATTCAGATTTTTCAAGTCATCAAGTTACAGCGAGCTACGATGTCTCTTCTATCAATAATTTTAATAGTAAGGAAGACTGGGCGGTAGATTTAGATTTTTCATGTCAGCAAGGTATCTTTCATAAAGTTTGAAAAAAATTCTTTTATTTAAACTCTGATGCGATATTATATATAACATAATATTAGTTTAAGAAAAATTCTTTAATATAGATTTTAATATAACTAAAAAATAATAAAGTTACATGCCTTACAGCCTGTAGCGATCACTGTCAATTTGTATATGATTTTGATATACATTTTCGATCGTTGACAATTTTATCGAAAAATATTAATTATTATCATACGAATTAAAACTATCTCTTTATTTTTGCTTAAAGTATATACTTTTTATATATTTATAAAAAAATTTATTTAAATTGATTGAGTATTATTTTTTAGTAGTATTTTTGCTATTTTTTCCCAAAGTTAATTAAGGTTAAGATTAAATAAGGTAAAACTCAAAATAGTTGATTTCTATTTTACTCTTACTTCTAGTCATAGTATTTATTATTAAATATTCTTGTGAATAACTATTGATTGCCCCTTACAAAAAAACTCTGCAGATACGCGAAAATTCTGCAGAGCAGTCTGCAGGATTTTCGCGTATTTGCAGAGTTTCTTCGTAAGGGTGGTTATTTATTTTCTTATTTTTTATATTTTTTCATACTGAATTTATTGACTTAAATAAATAAGAAATCACTATTCAGTTCTTTAAAAAAATTTGTAATTATGCGGGTCTTTAATCGTTAAGACGTACACATTTTGCAGTATCTAAGTTAGTACAACTTGATACTTCATGAATTTTTATTACTGTAATTCTTTTATTTCCTTAGTGTATATAAGAATGTCATGATTTCAATTTGTCAACAGAGACCAGTGAATCTTTACAAAACATCACACCTCAATGTTTGTATTCCAATTCAACGATGGATAATTCAAATTCTGTAAATAACTTTCTATATCGTAAGTACAAAATAATTATTCTTCATTGCATCAATTTGTTTCATAAAATACAAAAGTAAATACATAATTGTTTATTTTTAATTTTACATAGAACCAGTAGATAGTGATCTACCGTTGCATACTGAATTATCGACTGATACTGATAGACAAGGCGAGTATATTAATCATAATTGTAAAATATTATCTTTGACCTTAAAACATAAAGTACTCACAATGCGAACACATTTGTTAGATTTTATGTTCCTAATCTAATATTTTAGATCACTCTGCACACTACATGTCTCTTTTATCAAGCATCTTATCGGTAAAAAAAATCATATAATTTAAGCTTTGATGCAACAAAAAAATTATAAAAATTACATATTTATAACCTGTAGCGATCACTGTCAATTTTGATATGATTTTGATATTCATTTTTGATCGTTGGTAAGCTTAGAACAAATGTATGTAATTTTTTTGCCTAGTGGGCCGCAAGTGCAACCTTGTCTCCCTGTGCCCGATCGCAAAGGTTGCATTTGTGGCCTCGCTAGGCAAAAAAAATCATATTCACCACGGGAGTAAATGAAAAATGCCTTAAATCGTATGTTTGTTACCCTCGCCTTCGGCTCGGGTGACATTTACATACGATTTAAGACATCTTTCGTTTTTACTCCCTAGGTGAATAATATACTATTATGCGTCAAAGCTTAAATTAAAGAATTTTTTTCAAACTTTTTGTACTAAATTTTTGGATTGCGTAAGATGAACATAAATTTATTTATTGTCCTTTGAAACCGCTTGTTTTTATTATTTTCATAAAATTATTGCTATTATACCAGCTAGCTTCGAATCTATCAAGCGTAGCAGTCTTAAACTCTAGTTTTTTTCATACTTTAAGATAAAAAAACAACTCCTACAATTTAGCCAGTTGGTAAGCCGAAAGACTGATACTCTCCTAATAAACTACACTCACAGATTTAATTTAAAAAATTATGTAAAATTATAAATGCTACGTTCCTGTTAATATAATTATGAAAATATTTATTATGTTTCCAATTTCACATAAAAAGGTGCCGTATCTCTTATCCTTTAATAATTAAAAAATACATTTTTTTGCAGAAACTAATAACTAAAGTCAGAAATAACGAAATGATTTTGGTTTATTTAATAAAAATCAATTTTTCTTTGATGAGAATAAGTTAATTCTAGAACTTTATTTTTAACAAGATTTGAAATAACATAAAATGAAATATGAATAGCACAAAATACGATTTTAAAGTTATTCCGACTTTTTTTAAAAACAAAACGACGAAATTAATTATTCTTATTAAAGAAAATATTACTTTATACGAATCAAAACTATTTCTTTATTTCTGCTCTCTACAATGAATTTTTATAAGAAAATAAAGGAAGATGCTTATAGATACGGGAAATCTGCCAACTACAGGTAACGAACGAAATCTACGCAGTCGTGTAAAATGCAAAAAAACCTGTATTTATAAAAAAATTTAATCCAATAGCTCTTGGGAAAGCTACGATCTTTAGGGTCAAAGTTTTCGCTATCTAACATTTTTCAATAATTTAAAAAATCCTTAAAAATTATGCATTGTTCTATTTTTTGGATCTTTCAGATTGTTACCGAATGATTTCAAAAATGTTTATCACTCGGGTAGTGATTTGATTTGACAGCACATCCTTAAAGCAATCTACTATCGAATCATACTGTTTTTCGCTAACTACCTTCGGCAAATTTCTTTAAAAAAACTCTTTACATCATTTGTTTTCAACTTTTTTAAAAATTAATTGTAAAGTATAAAATCTATATTATTCTAAGAGGTACTCCTATTGTTTTTAGGGAACTAAGTGATTTCCTAAAAAACTATCGTTACCGTATCCCTTTTCAACAGAGCACTTAGCATCATTTCTTCCTGGCTTTTAAGAAACCAGAAAGTCTTTGACATATCTACACTCCTGCAGTAGTCTAATTGATCGATATACTTTGCATAATTTTTTTAGGAATTTTCAAGACTCTATCGAAGGTTCTTTAAATTATCTATTATTTTAGCAATGTTTTCATAGTCACTCACTTTTAACACATTTTACGAAAAGATTATATACATTTTTTTAACTACCATTAGCGTATTTCATTTACAAGAAGCAATTAATCAAAAGGTCTGCAAGATATATATCACTGTAATAGTTTTTAATTAGAGGTTTTTTTTACATTTTATACGATATTATAGATTTTGTTCGTTTCCTGCAGGGTCGAATTTTTCATATTTATGGACATCTTTCTACGGAATAAATAAAAAGAAAAGTATTCGTGCCGGTATACGGTAACCTCTTAGGCTCGTTATGTTCATAAAAATTTTTAATTTTTTAAAAATACAAGAATAAATATAAATAATTTTAAATAATAATCTGTGCAATTCATTTGTGAAAAAAAGTTTTTCTCGTGATGGTTTCGAAAACTTTTATGTAAGAAGTAACGATGTAAATTCTTTTTAAGTAGAGAGTGCTCCTGAAATTGCACCAATTCCAACATCATCAACTTCAACTTCATCGAGACATGAAACAGAATTTAAAGTACGTAAATCGACCCGCAAGTACCAACTTAAAGTGCTAACAAGAAAGCGTCAGATGAATCCGAGTTCATGGATAGACGTTAAAGCAAAAAAAGCTCGTCAATCAGGAACTGAAGGAGTTGGTAGGCACCATAAACCTATAGATGCCAAAAAAATGGGCGATGGTTGTCCTAAAAAATGTCGCTTTAAATGTCAAACAAAAATTTCGTACGATGAAAGAGAAAAAGTATTTCAATGATTTTGGCAATATGCAGACTTGACCAAACAGCGTCAATGCATTTATAATTTAATGCACAGTCAAATTTCAAATGAAGAAAATGATGTTCATTTATTTAAAAAAAAGCAAGTGAAACACACATTCACACTTCCAGACCAGAATGGAAAACTTGTAAAAGTCAGCAAGAAAATGTTTCTGGATACAGTTGGTGAGTCTTATTTCTATTCTTTTACATAATATCGAAATCTGCGAATGATATCACACAAAGCAATATCACAGTCAATAGCTTAAATTTAGTAATACTGTATGAGTAAGTCACCTTATAAGTGATATCACAGATGAATAAAAATACTCATAGTAATGCTGTACACAAATACATATATAAATAAATTTAGATAAGTCAATTTAAATACTATCAACAATATCCATAAATTAAGACAAAAAAAATAGGATAACAAAAATCAAAAATAAATTAGATCATAACAGCAATTATCGAAATATAAAAAATATTAAAAGCCTATATTATCTTATAATAAAATCAATAAAAGTATCGTTTTTATATAAAAACAGTTCCGCTCAATGAATAGTCATTCTTACTAATAAATACATTCACATCTTTATTCTATAAATGGGACAAAACAAAATAAATAAATTAATTAGCATAAAAATTAAATATCCCAGTTTGAAACTCCTCATGTATTTACATAGTAAAATTATTATATTTCGCAACAGCACGTTAAACTAATTTACCAGTCAATATACTGTTTGTGTAAAAGAAAAACATTTAAACTTATAAATTCATTATAAATATAATTATTGTAGCTATTTCTTCTCAATGGTTGAGAACAACTGACAGAAAAATCAACCCTTCTGATGGTACTTCTGTTGTTGAAGCTGATGAGAGAGGCAAACATAAAAACAGGCCATTTAAAGTGCCAGAAAGATTGTTGAATTCAGCTAGAGAGCACATTAAATCTTTTCCAACGATGGACTCTCATTACTGTCGTGAAAATACGACTAGGAAGTATTTAGAGGAAGGTCTTACTCTGAGCGAAATGTACAGAATGTACTAAGAAGATTTGAAAAAAGGAGGAAAAACTGAGCATGTATCTGAACAAAAATATCGTCAGATTTTCAATAATGAATTCAACTTCGGATTTTTTGTTCCAAAAAAAGATACGTAAGTTTGCTTCAAATTTTGCATGCAATTTATTTTTTTGTCTAACTGGGGGGGGGGGGGGGGGGATTTATTGAAAATTGATCTTAGTTAATTTTTTTTTAGAGCCATTTTAATAATTTAAAAAAATTTTGATTTTTCATTTTTTTGGTATTTTACGTAAACTACTCGAAGAATTTTCTTGAAAATTTGTATGGACATTATTTGCGACTGCCAAAAGAAGAAAAACTTTTATTAACTGATTTTCTTAGCGCACTTTTAATTTTAGAGCAATTTGAAAATTTTGAAAAAAAAATTTTTTTTTCATTTTTCTTTTATTTTATGAAAACCATTCAATAGATTTGCTCCAAAATTTGTATGCAAGTTATTCGCTATTGTCTGAGGAAAATTAACTTTGGAAAACTCATTTCTTTAGCGCAGTTTTAATTTTAGAGCATTTAGAAAATTTTTGAAAAAATGTTTATTTTTCATTTCTTTTATATTACACAAAAACCATTCGTTATATTTGCTCTAAAATCATTATGCAAATTATTCGTTATTGCCTTAATAAAATAAGCTTTGGAAAACTTATTTTCTTAGTGCAGTTTTAATTTAAGAAAAATTTGAAAATTTTCATACAAATTTTTATTTTTCATCTATCTTCTTTCTTAGCGTGGTTACGATTAGAAATTTCGTTGTCATCGTTCTTTTAAAGTACAAATTTATAAATAAATATTAATGTTAGACAATTTTTTTATATTAAAATCACATTTAAATAAATATAAAAAAATTAATGAAACTCAAAAAGCTCTATGAGAAAGCATTCCGCCAAAGCACTAGGCAGCGTTTTTTTTGTTCTACCAATATAAAAAAGTCGAAACGCTATCATTCTTACTAGCCAGAACCTATAAGATAGCGTAATTGCAACTGTTAAATATTTCCGTTGCGACCTTTAAAAATTATCTTTATTCGAAAATTTCTAATCAATCAATATTAATATAACGAAAATCGTTCTTAGATTATAAGAATAAATTTTTAATATATATATATATATATATATATAAGCAGTAGAATGATTTTCATTATATATTTTATTAGAAATTTTTTAATAAGGATGGTTTTTGAGGATTAAAATAAAAAATCTGTATGTTGAAATGATACTATCTTATAGGTTTTGTCAAGTTAAAAATTATGCTGCTTTAAGCTTTATAAATTATCATTATTAAAATAAGAGGAAACCAATCGAGATAACTGAAATCTTAAATTGTGTATAGTGAGGCATTAACAAGTTAATGACAGCGATTAAGTATGATTTCTGATGATAATAAAATAAAAATATCAAATAATCGTTATAAATATATTACGATGATTATTGTTATTATGAAACTAATATATTTGAAATTATCAGGTAACAGGAGTTTTTAAGAGTTGTAAAGGAAAAATTTTTATATTGCAAGTATAGACCCACTGTACCCTGGTAGAAAATTCAGCATATTTTAGGCAGAATTTCTGGTCAACGGTAAGACACTTATCTAAAAATTTTGTTCAAAGAATTTATATAATTTCTAGATAAGTGTCATTTCAACTTTCGTTGACTAGAAATTCTACCCAGAATATGCTAAATTTTCTACCAGGGTAGATTTTATCAAATAGAAAATTATGATGCCTTTGAATGTTTTGATACTATCACTATACAGAGAGATTTCTCGTATAGGTAACATTACTAGCATTTACAACAAATACGAATGAAAATTATACAGAAATTGAATGAATTTTTTACTTGGGGCGCGTTAGCTATTCTTAAGCTCTCATGAATTTATAAGTAACTTGTTAAAATTTGATCGATTCTGCTGTATCGGTCGTAAAGTAGATTCTAATTAGCAAACTCTTAGATTCATACGATTAACTTATAAATTTTAGTAATAGAATACATTTTTCTTCATGCAAATTTTGTAAGCAAACATTAATTATTTAAATATTTATTGATTTCTGCAATGATCAAATTAGTAATTTTTTATATGCTCAATTAATTAATTATAGCATACAAATTTGCATAAAGAAAAGTTTATAAAATTTGCTTTACGAACGCTAGAGCAGAACCGATCAGATTTTACCAAATTATTTGTAAAAAATTCATGAGTATAACAATAGCTAATGTGCATGAAGTAAATTCATTTAATTAATACATAATTTTTATTCATATTTATTGTGAATATGAGTAAAGTTTAAAAAAAATGCTGGTAAAAGTACTCGTTAAATGTAGCAGCAGATCTATACTTGCAATATATTAATGTTTTACTTTACAACCCTTAAAATCTTCTCTTACCAGATAATTTCTAATATACTAGTTTTATAATAGTAAAAATTATTATAACTTATTTATATCAGTTATTTGATATTTTTATTAATATATTTTTAACCACTATCATTAACTTGTTAAAATCTTGGCACACTCAATTTAAGATTCAAGTTTACTTAGCACTTCTACATCTCATGTTCTATTAATAATATCGAAACATTCTTTATCTCGCAAAAATTACTAGTAGGATATTTCCAACATTTAGAAGCCAATGAAAAAAAGTTCTATCTCGTAAACTACTTACGTCCTAGATAAGACCTTTTGATTCTAAAGCGACGAAGTATTGGCATTGCTTAGATTTTTCTTTCTCGACACTGAAATACCATTTTTATTCGATAAGCATTAACTGACAAGAAGAGCATTTGATTCTTGGACTATCTTATAACTTTAAAATATTTTTTCCTACATGAAATCCTTAAATAAGCCACATCCATTCAGTCCAACGCTTAATTTTTTAAAATTATTAACAGTTTTGTCTGAATTTTGAAACTTTTTTGAACAACTTGTATCTGCTTTATAGCGGTACAGTTTTCAAACTAATTAATCTACATTGACAGAAATCGGCTCTTGAAACAAGTGGAATCCACTGGCCGCTAACAGAAATTCTTCTCGTTATACGTCATAATAGCGATCTACTTAAATCAAATATAGAATCTGTTTGCTACAATCCACTACCCGCAAGTGGATATATATATTTGATTCAAATAAATTTATCCACTAATCGCAAGTGGATATAAAAAAAAGGAAAATCCACTTGCAGCAAGTGGATTTCAGTTTGATGTAAACATACATCCACTAAATGCAAATGGATTTCATGTTGAATCAAACAGATACTCTACGTGAAGGAAAAAGCATCCATTTTCCGAAATAATAGATTTCTACTTCCATGAAGTGGATTTCATGTTGATTCAAACAGATCGCACTCAAATCGAATATTCTTCTTACTTCAAAAGTGGATTTCTCTCAGTGTAGAAGGTTTTTACTAATCTTATATTAATATATTTGTGATAAAAATCTTTTGATTCAAACAAAATTTTGTTTAAAAAGCTCAAGTTGTTTAAAAGTTATAAGGGAATAAAAATAACGCAAATATTTAGTTAGAAATGAATATAGAAAATAAATGCATTTTAAATTGAATCCCATCTTATTTTTCATCCTTTAATAAATTTCGAACAGTTTCAGCTTTTTGAACAAAATTTGTTTTCAATAGAAAGTTTTTATCTCAACTTTAATTTGCGATTAGTGAAAATTTTCTAGAATAACTAATTCGAAAATTGTACAACCATAAAGCAAATGTGATTTTTTTTTAAATGTCTTAAACAAAACTATTCATAACTTTGAAAAAATCGAGCGTCGAACCGAATTACAATGGCTTATTTCAGAATTTTGTATAAGAAAAATGTCCCAAAATGAGACGAAAATTCGTGATGCAAATGCAATACACTCTCCTTTAAAGTTCAGTTAAATTAAAAATGAAAAAGAAGTCTTTATTGATGACCACAAACTATATTTATTTATAAAAAGCCAGAATAAGCCCTATTTTCATTATTTAAATTACGATGAAACTAGTTTATTGAAACTTATCAAATAAAGTTGGTTTTTTGTAGTTTACAAAGATTGACCTTGAAGATGCAAATACAATATCTTGTAAATTCTGTAAAATTGAAAATTATAACGAATTAATATCAACATTTTGATACCATCAATAGAACAAGAGATAAACGGATTCTATGCTTGAATTTTAAGTTAGTGTAGCAAAAGTATTAATACATTTTTTATAGTAATTAAAAATATAGTAATTAAAAATTGGTTCTTATGGTAACTATGGTTATGGTGAAATAATTAACCTATTCTTTAATTTTTAAATACGATTTTCAGATGTGAACAATGCGAATCATTCGCAAATTTGCCTGTAGATCTGAAAGAGAAAAATAAAGAAATTTATGATAATCATATCATAAATAAAAAGAAAGCTAGACAATTAATGAGAAATGATAAAGAGAAGGCTACAATAGATTCTAAAGTATGCGCAATCAATTTTGATTTACAAAAGGTATTAACAACACCAAGGGCGCCAATAGGATCTTTGTATTATATGTCCAAGTTGTGCGTTTGGAATTTCACTATTTATGATATGGCAAGACACGAAGGCTATTGTTTTGTCTGGAATGAGACCGTCAGTTGCCGAGGAGCAAATGAAATTGCGTCCTTTTTATGGAATTTTATACAAATGAAAGCATCACAGGGCATTGAGGAATTCCTTATGTATAGTGACAACTGTGGCGGTCAGAACCGAAATAAGATAGTATTTAGTATGTACATGAAAGCAGCAGAAGAATTAAAAGTATCAATTACGCATAGGTAAATTAGTTTATAAAGCTCTTGTTTTCTACAATTTTATTTAAACCTTACTTGCTAGCTAAATTCTCATGGATCATTGATTAATGTCGATTCGTGATTCGTTGTCTTGTCTGAATTTAATATGTGCTTCACGTATTAACTACAAAATACATCTTTTCTAAGCTCTTTTAATCTATTATGATAATTAAAGCAATTTCAAAGTCAATTTTTGATGAAATGACGGCAGAACAAAAGTTTTTCTTGTATTTTCGGACATCTAAACGATGTCTACGAACTCTTTCAGCACTATCCATTTTATTTATCTTTATCACTATTGCTACGAATTTTATTTTATTATTAAGAGACAAACATTCTTATGATTTATAAAAAAGTTAGAAAAGCAACATCGGTGTAAATTAAACCCAGGGTCTCTTGCATAAAAGACAAATCATTCAGCCATTTCTACCGATTCAATTTTATTTCTTTTGTCGCTTCATATTATATAATTTATATTCTTGCTTTCGTGAGCGGCACACGTGACACTCTGTAAGCTTAAATTTTATTTTTATTAAACTTGTTTACGGGTATGATAGTTTCCTCCTTTCAAATAATATTTTCATTTAAAGTTTATAAAAAAATAACAAACTTAACTAATTTATTTTACAGATTTCTTGAAGTAGGACACACCCAAAGCGATGGAGACTCGATGCATGCCATGATAGAAAAATCATCGAAAAATAAATCCATATTTACCCAATCTGAATGGTGTAAAATTATGAGAGAAGCTAAAGTTAATAATGGGTACAAAGTGCAAGAAGTTGATCAAGAAGATATATTCAACTTGGCTGCTTTTTCGAATTTTTTTAACTGGACTTCTGTAAAAATAGCTTCTCTAAGAGAAATAGCTATTTCCCCGAATCAGAATTTTATTAACGTCAAATATGATTTCAACAAAAATAGTAACAAGATAAATATTTTCAAAAAAAGGACAGATTTGGAGTTTGTACGTCAATACAGTTTAACTAAAGCATACAATGCAAAATTGCCTTTAAGTGACAGAAAAGAAAAAGTTCTACAGCTAATGCTGAATAAGAACCTTATACCTATAAATGATAGATATTTTTATGAAAATATTTTTAAAAAATGATTGAGATGTAAATAATTATCATAGGAGTTATTATTATTAAAAATTTTATTATTGTCATTAATTCAAAATATATTATTAGATTTATAGACGTATACGTAAATATGAGCAAAATATATTTTTTTACTTGAATTAATGAGTACTTTCTTTATAAATTTCTATTGCTTTCTCATAGAGAAAGCATTGTATCGATAAAAAAAATTGTTCTTTTACTCCCTGAGTTCAAGGGAGTCAAAGAAAGTAGTTTCCAGAAAATGGCCGTATGTGTGTGTGTGTGTATGTATTCATTACACCAATCAAATCTCAAAAACTACTCGATGCATTTGCTTTCAATTTTATATACAATTTATTTTTTTGTCTAAAGGGCATGAGGGGCAGGAAAAGCTGTTGAACATTGTTTTTCTTGGCGTATTTTTTTTAAACCATTTATAAAAATTAAAATATGATTTATTATTTTTTTTGTATTTTACGCAAACTACTCGATGAATTTGTTTAAAAATTTGCATGAAAATTCTTTACAACTGCCAAAAGAAAGAAAACTTTTGAAAACAGATTTTCTTAGTGTAATTTAAATTTTAGTGCATTTTGAAAATTTTAAAAAAATTGTATTGATTGCGCCAATTAAATCTCGAAAATTACTTTGCTCACAATTTTTTTTTTGTCCAACCAAGGGAAAAGCTATTGAAAATTGCTTTTCTCAGTGTAATTTTAATTTCAACAAAGCCATTTAAAAAAAAAATGTTGGTTTTTCTTGTTTTATTTTACGCAAACTACTCGATGAATCTGTTTAAAAATTTGCATGAAAATTTAATGCAACTGCCAAAAGAAGGAAAACTTTTAACAACTGATTTTTCTTTTGTTTTACGTAAACTACGTGATAGATTCGCTCCAAAATTCATATTCAAATTATTCGCTACCGTCTGTAGAAAACAAGCTTTAATAAATTTTTTCATTGTGGTTACAATTTTGGAGCATTTTAAAGATTTTGAGAAAAATTTTTAATTTTTGTTTCTCCTATTTCATATAAACTATTCAATAAATTTGTGTCAAAATTTGTATACAATTTATTTGCTACTTTGGAGGAAAACATGCTTTTGAAAATTAGTTTTCTTAGCATAATTACGATTTTAGAGCATTTTAAAGATTTTGAAAATAATATTGATAATTTTCATTTTTATTTTAATTTTGAATACATAAAAAGATAATGGGAAATTATACTAATGAATCATTGTTTACAATATTTATATATTATTAATATTTATGTCTTTATTGTTAATTTTATTAACGATATAACGCTCAAAAAAAGCATGATAAAGGACCACGTACCATCATTATGGAAGATGGGTTTTGTTATAAGTTATTTATAAGTTTACAAATTTAAAGTTCTCAACATACTGATCAAAAGTTTCCATGGACACGAAACTCCGACAACTCCTCCAACTCTATTGAAACCACTCGTAAAAGTCGGGGGAAGCAATTAACTAATTATTAGTCAATAACCTTATCAACATACTTCACTACTGAATTTGATCCCATAATCAACTACACATTCAAGAAGTTCATGCTTTCTATTCCACGACCATTCGACCCCTCCCCTACCTCCTCTCCACCCCTAAAAAATCTTGCTATATGATTTTTTACTGCTTATGAGTAATAGTACATTGTGTAATCAGGGAGCAAAATAGGGGTTGCTGATGAGTATGTTTGTAGCCTAAACGTAGTAATGGCGCCAAAGTCGCACAAGTCGGCAAACGCTTATAAGCTCCTATGTTGAACATCCTATTTTCTCACACAAATGTTTTTTTATTGCTAAAGGTTTTTTGGATCTCGATCGTGTAGGTTGTGGTTTGAGTTTTATGAACGGTACAGTTAACTTCATCGCGCTAAGCCTGAATCTAGTTCAAACTGTCCGATCACTATATGTAGAGACTAACATTTTGGATTTCATTGTTGAATGCTTTAAGTGATATGTATTTGAGAAAAGCGGTTTCCAAATCATGTTCAAGAAATAGCCGCTGTCACTGTTCAGATTGTTTGGATATTTTAGTATTTCTATAGCTTGTCGGTGTTTTCTTGAAAAGTGAGAATGATTTTGTGGAGAATGGTTATGTAATGGAAGTCTATGTAGTGAGCGGTATCAATGTGCTGTTCTACTACTGCTGATTGTGTAAATTGTTTTAACTTTACCTTGTGTAAGGTTCGCTTTGCCGTATTACTCTTTCCACTCTTATTGGACTTCTTTGGTACTATGAGTTGTAGGTGTCATAAGCCCTGGTCATTTTCTCAGTAGCTTCAATTGAGTAGACTTTATAAAGTGTTTAAGAGTTTGAAGAGTATTTTGAGTGTTCATTATTATTTAACAATATATTGATTACTAAGAGCAACGTAACAGTGTTTGTGTATAGTTATTTCATAACCCGCCTTCCACCCACATACATCCATCAACTTACTGATTTGAAACTTTCCAGAATGAAAAAACTCAAAACTACTGTTATTCTCCAAAAACTAACTTGCTCATCATAAAAGAACGCACATGCTTTACTAAAAGCAAATCATCGATCTCTCATCTAAGCTTCTTAAATTTCAACTATTCCTTACTAACACTATTAACCTAGAACTATAGAACACATTAGACAAACTAACGTATGACCAAGCATAGTACATTTACGAATAATCAACTAACACCCATATAAAGAAATACAACACACTGTAATCGCAGAAATCTACTCTTTTTTACGTATTGTTTAAAATATCTCAGATTATACCTTCAATAAACATTTTTTGCACTATCAAAATGGTACAACTTTGCAATAACACCATCCTTAATTCTAAAAGTGGATATCATCAGCTACCTTGAAGCAGCAATTTACATTCTGTCCCAGGATCAAGCCAATGACATTCGCCGAAAAATAGCCAATATTCTAAACAAAAGCAAACTATCTAAATTCAACCTCACCAAAAAAAACAGACTTTATGACCTTCCGAATATTCACAAATTTAATATCCTTTTAAGACCAATAGTAAGTGCCATAGAGAAAAACTTATCTCTTTCACAGAACTTTCACCTTCTTTCGTCAAAAACTCTTACCATTTCGTCAACATACTCCAAAATATCAAATTGCAACTGGGTGACATCCTAACCAGCTTCAATGTGGTATCACTTTTCACAAAAGTACCTATTCTAGACATTATTAACATAATAAAAAACATTCCCAGTCTGCCTCCATATCTCTTACCACTAATAGAACACTATTGTACCAACACATATTTATCATTCAACCAACAGTTCTACGAACAAACCACAGAAACAGCTATGAGCTTTTCTATATCATCAATTATTACTAATTTGTTTATGGAATACTTCGAAACTTAAGTATTAAACGTATCTCCCAAAAAACCTTCAATTTGGCTCAGATGCCTCGATGATATTTTTGTCATCTGACCACACGGTCAAAATGAACTCAAGTTAGACTAAAACACTTGAATCAACAACATCTCAATATTAAATTCACTATGGAAATAGAAAAAAACGACCAACTCTCTTTCCTTCATGTTCTAGTCTATAAAAAACCTAAGAACATTTTAGGATACGATGCATACAGAAAAACCACACACATTAACAGATATTTACATACCTCCTCTCATCATTACCCTTCTGAAGTATTTTCAGTCATTAACTCTCATATTCGGAGTATTTGACATTCCTGATCAAGTCTACATTAAACAAGAACTTTATAAAATAAAAAAGCATATACACACCTTCAACGAAAATAGGCCAAATGCTTCACAACATCAAGAACAAACAAGCTTCATTACAAACCCTCGATGTTTGTAAAATACCTTGCTCTTCTGGAAAAGTCTACATAAGAGAAATTAGAAGAATAATCTACTAAATACTCAGCACAGTAGCTAGGTAAAATAAAAACATTTTACATAATCAGCATTAACCGAACACCAGATCGAAACCGGCCACCGCATAAACTTTGATAACACAACCATTCTCGCCAAAACCAACTCTTACTTTCTAAGAAAACACCGAGAAGCTATGAAAATACTAAAACACCCAAACAGAGACTAAAACTTAAAGTTTTCAATTTAAGAAAAAAAATTTTTTGTATTTATTATTTTTTTTTGTTTTTAGACATTTTAAAACAATTTAGTTCATTGGAAATTAACACCCTTCTGACAAATCTCACGTGGGATCTTATGTTATAATTTTATGCAAATGAGTTCATGAAAATTCTATGTCAAAAAACTTTTGAAAATTTTTAAGTCCCTACATTTCGTAACGGGTATGAAAAGGCCTTATTTACGAAACAAGAAGTTTAATGCCCGAGTCTGGGTTTATGGATTCTTGCGTAGATGAGTTTATGGGTCTTCGAATTTATAGTTATATTGACCTCTCTGTGCATAGATTTAACAACACATGGACCTATCAACTTACAGACCCTATCAAACATAACTTGAATCCAAACCCTGATTCATTGACTTATATATTTGAACCCGAACCTAGACGCATCAATCTATGGACTCAAACTCAGATCCATTGACTTACGAACTTGAGCCCATCGACCTATTGCCCGAAATCCATCGATCCATGGATATATCGACTTATCAATCTATAAATAAAATTATTCTAAAGCCCATCAATCCATCTCCTTGGAGATCCATCTAGTGATTATTTACAATGTTGTATTCTTCAGTTTTCATAAGAGGTAAAGATAGGGGAAGGGTACATCAATAAGACCAGATCAAAGAGTCGTAGGTAGTAAGTGTTTAGGTGTCTTTGAAATAAAATATACTATTATAATATTTATAGTATATTATCATAGTCATAAACTTTTTTTATTTGTTATTTTTAACATTTGTAAATAAAAATCAAAATAATAATTAATTAATAATAATTAATAATAATAAAAGTTGGTGGAATTATTTTTCTTAAATAAAATTAAATCTTATAACCAATTTATTTAATTCTTTTGCAAAACATGTAATTTTTGTAATACAAAGAAATAATTTCATATGATTTTGTATGAGAAATAGTACACTGTTAACCAAGGGAGTAAAATAGGTGATTTTTGCCCGAATCGAGTTTGGCAATATATGATATCAAAATAAAAATATCAAATTAAGACTGCACTTATAGAAAGAAAAGTTAACGGTTCATTCGGCGAGGTGACTATTAATGAATGGTGTATTTGAATAGAGAAAAATCAACGAAAATTTTATTCATTAATAGTTAAGAAATGGTGTATTTGCCGTAACTGCTTCATAAAGTAGAACAAATTCAATACAATGCGTTAACAGTTAAGGAATAGTTTCTTAAGAACTGATGATATAATTTAAGATTATTAAATAAATGAAATAATTAATCAATTCAATATATTTTATTTCATATTGTAATGTCTCTACAACTAAAAGTAAAACTGTGAAATTTATTGAAAAGAAGAGAGAATAATAAACTATGATTAACAAACATAACCTTAAAGTTACACCTTAAGTAAGCCGGTATTCAAAATCATCATTTATTAACTATTAATGAATATTTCTCAACTATTAAGAAATATTCATTTGACTCAACAGTCATGAAAATTTTGAGTCGTAATTCATCGCGACTTAACTGTTAACTTTTCTTTCTATCAGTGTGTCTACTTTGCCTAAGCAAGTGGCAGTTGAGGTCAAAGGCATAACGGGATTTAGGGGGGGGGGAGAGCCCCTGATAAGAATGCAGGATGTAAAGCCCCCGCTTACAAAGAAATAATTAAAAAATCATTCAATTGAAAAAAAAAATTAAATTAAAGAAATCACCGATTAACCCATCGACCAAATCGATAACTCCATTTATCCGACAAATCTATCCATCATCGACGAATTTATCCATGTGCCTATCAACCCATCGAAAGATTTATTTAACTGACCATCAACCCCTCAATAAATTCATCTATCCACCCATGGGCCTATAAAAATCCGTCGACAAATTCATCCATTTGTCCATCAACCCATCGACAAATTCATTTATCCACCCATTGGTCCATCAATCCATTGACAAATTTATCTACCCGCCCAACAGAACATCAATCCATCGAGATCATTATTTATCTGCTCATCAGCCCATCAACCCATGAATGAATTCAATTATCCGCCCATCAATCCATTGACAAATTCATCTATTCGCCCATTAACCTATCGACATAATTATTTATTCACTAATCGGCCCATTAAAAAATTTATTTATTTGCTCACCCACTCATTAACTTATCAATGAATTCATCTATCCACCCATAGGCTCATCAACCCATTAACAAATTCATCTTCCCGCCCATTGGCCCATAAACCCACCGACATATTCAACTATCGACCTATCGACATAAATATTTATTCACCCATCGACCCATCGTGATATTTATCTATTTGTCCATTGATCCATTGAGCCATGAATTCATCGATCTATGAATCTATTAATTTATTCATTTATATATTCATGCATTCATTAAGTATATCTTTAAAACTCGAAAAGTAAATTTTTTACATGATACGGGAAAAAAATTAAATACGCTTGTAATAAAACTATTTTTTCACCCTTGGGTAAAAGAGAACTATTTTTTTCAACATTGGGCTAAAAGTACAACTTTTGCTCCTGGTATGGAAAACGAAAAGTACTAGTTTTAGCCTCATCGTTGAATAAAATCATGCTCCATGGAAGGTAAAATGGCCAACCCATAGCACGAATTTGCCAATTCACTGGTGCTATGACATGTCCTTTATTTTACCTCCATAGGTGCATAATATACTAATTAGTTTCTAAGTATAGCCATCAAATAGAATATGATTCATCTAGAGAGTAAAAACGAATAATGTCTGAAATCGTACGTAAATTGTTACCAAAGCCGGGGGCAAGGGTGACAAACATACAGTTTAATGCATTTTTCATTTACTCCCATGGTGAATATACGATTTTTTTACACAAGCAGCGTACGGTGAATACTTCACTGTTCGCTGGAAGGGAGTAAAGTACCCACTGTACGTACCCTGTATAGAAAAATTCAATTTTACGTCCTGCATATGAAAAAGCAATTAATTGATTTGCTTACATATTTCTTAATTATTCAATTTTCTTATGCAAAAAATTATTTTTTGTAAGAGAATAGCGTCTACAAAAACATCAATAATTAATTAATTTTTTACTTATTTCATCAGTTATTTGATTCCATGTGAAAGTGAGGTAAAAATATCTACCAACTGATTAATTAATCCAATCACTAATTTAACAGTAACATGTAATCATTGGTAAAACTAAAGAAAATATTCACAGAAATAAATTTGCAAAATATTAATTCCGAGTCGTGATATTATTTGCGGTGAAAATCGAGTTGTGATTTTCTTCGTGGTGAAAGATGAAATGTGTTTTTCTTCGTGGTGAAAAATGAAACATGTTCTTCTTCGGGGTGAAAAATGAAATATGTTTTTCTCCGCGGTGAAAATTTCAATGTAATTTTCTTCGTAAGAAATTTGAAACATGATAGTCTTCGTAAGAAGCGTCGAATAATTCTATGATTGTACCTTTCTATTATACTTACAAACATCGTCGATGATTGGGTAATTTTTAAGACCGACCAATCAGCAACTCCATAAAAACGGAACAAATGAAAAAGGATTTACACAATTTTAACTACATCTGACCAAGTTTCCTGTTGCTGCGCGAAAAACAAGTGAATCTTTTCGATTTGTTTGAAATGAAACTGCTTTTCTTTTTGTGTGCTATCAGAAGAAACATCTTTTTTCTTATCCCCTGGCGAAAAGTACGTCGAAAGACGTCTACTTCTGAGAGAAGTTAAGCATTATCTACGGGGTCGGGCTAGGTGGCGTGGAGTCTGTTTTCACGGCAGTTAAGAATAGAGAGGGCTACGTCTATCCTCTCTGTCCGCCGGCGTTGACTTGACTCTTTCTTTTCTTTCATACAGAATAGAGAGGGTTGCGTCTATCTCTCGTCGGGCTTGGATTGACTCTCCCTCTTCTTTCTTTCTCTTATATGTACAATAAAGGTAGGAATGGAGGGGGCTAGTCTGCCTTCTACCGGTTACAACAAGCAGTATATCTTTTCTTTATTTTCTTATAGTAATTTTAAATATTTTATTATTAAAACCTAACTTGTTTTATTTGTGAATTATAAATGCGTGTGTTATAAGGTGTAAATTATAAAAGTGAGTGAAAATTGATGGTTTATTAATGATTATCATCAGGGGAGAGGGGCAGGAGGATGAGCATACTCGGTCTAGCGCGCGCCGGTATTTTTATTTTATGATTTATCTCAAACGAATTATCCAACGGGTAGTTGGCGTACTTTGCCGGGATGAAAAATCGTTTTCTGGGGAGAGTTGCATCGCCGCGTTTCTGCGCGCTCGGGCATCTGGAGCATAAGGTCCTTCCTAGTTAATAATATTGTGTTCAAGTTTTTTAGTTGAACGAATCTGCTTTTTAGTTGAACGAACAAACGATTGCATAATTTAGTAAAAGAAAAAAAAGGTTATAAAATTATTTAAATTTTTTGAAATAATAAAATGTATAGTTCAGTAAACTTTTTAATAAAAAAGCAAATAATATATTAGACGTCGATATGATTAAGTATTTGTAACCTTTAAATTTATTAAATTTATAATTATGAAAGAAATAAAATTCATAAATTACTTTCAGCTTCAGAAATTAATGGAGATGAATATTATTCAGTATCTGACATTGATACCATTCTATTTAGTAAAGAAGCGACCCAGCAAATAGTTTTATATGAAAAAACTATGTATGTATATCAATTATTTTTTGTTAACAGCTATAAACAATTATTTCCATTTCTTTTAGATTTAAATACAGTTTTCAACAATTAGTAACTTTTTCATTAATTTTTTTTTCCATATAGAGGAAAATTTTTTTAAGACAATTTTTGTAAATAACTTAAGTTATTTTAATTTTATATTCTAACTAAAAAGCAGATGTTTTTAATATTTTGTAAATAATAGGTAATATTGTTTTATAGTGAAATAGTGGGTATTGTAGAGCACGTTGAAATGAAAAATAATGTAATAAAATTCACTATAACCAATAAAGAAAACGATCTAATTCAGATGCTAATTTGGGATGAAAATATTATCTCAAATATCAAAAGCAAAATAATGTCTGGTAATGTAAGTAATTTATTTTACATTAATATTATTTTTAATGGAAAATGGATTTATAATTGAAAATTAATAAAAATAACTTTAAATGCAGGTTCTTCATATCGATGGAGCATTTGCAAGACTTCGTAATGCAACTTTGAGTTCTGGTACTATTGATTATGATTTAATAATTACATCAAATACTGAAATAAGAGTATTAAAAATTGGCTCTTATATTTCACCATCAGAAGAAAGTACAACTGTACCTGTTGTTTCAATTAAGGAATCCGTAAAATATTCTTCTACAATCAGTAAGAAATTTTATTCAAATGAATTTTATATAAATTATATTTATTATATTGATATAATATAATTTTTACCAATTTTCTTCCAGAAGTAGAAGGTTATATAAAAAACCCAACTAGCAAAATATCGTTGCCAAATGTTAAGATCAGTCAAGGCTGTATATCTGATTGTAAATCTTATAAATTAGAAATACGTATGCCGATTTTAGAAAATATGAAAGAATTTCCATTGGGGTCTCATGTCTTTGTTACTGGAATATTAAAATATACGCAACATCCTTATTTATGGATAACGCATAAATAAACATTGTATTAGCATCAAATGACAAAAAAAAAAAATTAATGAATTGTTAAAAGGCAATAAAATGCCAAAGCGAGTTTAAGATAGTAGTATGGATTTTGTTAATTCAGCAATTGTAAGTATAATTTCTTTATAATGATAATATTAAATTTAATGTTATTAAATAAATATTTTTATATTTCAGAAAATAGAAAAAAAAAAAAATAAAAAAAATGTTTAAAATAAAGGTAATGTTTACTATTTTTTATGTAATTTAGTTTCTTATTATAATATTTTTAAGGTTATAATGATATTTTGTATTTCAGATTAACTTGAAAAAATTAATGGATATTTTAATTTTTTTTTTAATAAAATGAGACTAAAAAAATGAATATTTTAAAATGATTTCAAAGATGAAGGCAGCTATTTGGATTGAAGTATTCAAATAGCGAAATATACTGTACAAAAGTAAGTTGTTAAATTTCATTTCTTCCAAAATTGTAACCAAATTATTGCGTAATGGATAGAGCTCTTGCCTTCAACGCGGAGGGCATGGGTTCGAATCCTGGCCAGGTACCTCTAACTTTTTTTTCGAAAGAAAATTAGTGTATGTGCCATTTATATCGCGACTCTTAAAAAATCCGACCTCATTGGGTATCGGTTGATTGTTGGTCACAAAAGTGGCTGACCATCCATCGGTAGTCAAAGTTTTCGGTATGGTGGGTCTGACAGTCTAGCCTGATGTAATGTGTTAAACGGGAACCGGGCTGGGCTCCCTCGACATCACCATAGAAAAAGGTTAATCATATATAGGACAATATCCTTTATATATTAATCTTTTTTTTAAAAATAAAAAAAAATAACCAAATTATTTAAAATAAAATTTTATTTACTATTAGGCTTGAATTTTTATCAAGCAACGTTATGAGATGAAATATATCTTATAGAGAGAATAGTTTTGTATTCCAAAATGTTGAGAAATCCTTTATAGATGAGAGATTAAAACACATTTTAAATTTTAAGGGATACTTTAAAAAAACAGAAATCTTGATAAAAAAAACTTAATATTAGTTCGACCTTGCTACCATAAGGAATTTAAAGATGAAAAGGCAACAGGGCCAGATAGGATAAGAAAAAATCTAATCCAAGTAATTTTAGAAAATATTAAAGATTTTGGTCAAGAAGTAATTAGTTATAAGATTGTTCAAGTGAATAAAACAAATTTTTTGTAAAACCTTATTAAAATTTTACTAAGAAAAATTAATTGAATGTTAATAATTAGTTTGATAATAAAGACAAATTTATGTAATATCAAAAAATGTTCAGTGTTCAATATATATTTTAAATTCTGCAAAAAAATTGAAGTGATATTTTTTTTAGATCCAACTTTAAATAACAAATTTTATTTCTTTGTTAGCATATGTATTTTTATACACAATATTTTTTTTACAAAATAATAAAAATAAGACAAAAAAAATTAAATGATAATATAGTTAAGAAAAATATTTATTAATATAATTTTTATACATTTCACGTCATATATATATAAAGTAACAACTATATCACTTATTACAGAAAATACAGTGAACACAAATTTGGTTTGATATAAACACGTAGGAATTGTTATATTCAAAGTTATTTAGAAATCACTTTTCGATTGCTGTTTTAACTTCTTATTTATAAGCACCATGAAACTTTATCATACTTATTTATTATATTATTCCTTTTATACATGTTTCTTAACATATTTTGTTTTTAAATATTACGTCTAATAAATCAATTACATCGAACAAATTTTTAAAAATATTAGAAACTTTTTAAATTAAATTTTATAATGGAATTCTTGGATTATTTCCTCAAAGGAAATTCTATCTCTTTCTATAAGTTGAATATGATCTGGTTTCTCCACACGTAAAATAGCCCGAGTAGAAACGTATAAGGGCCAACCGTACTTGTAATCAGTATCCTATCCGGCTAAACTTAAGATTTAAATAAAGGTCTGTAACCAGGGAAAAATCCG
Source organism: Anastatus disparis (assembly GCA_017163975.1). NCBI lineage: Eukaryota > Metazoa > Arthropoda > Insecta > Hymenoptera > Eupelmidae > Anastatus > Anastatus disparis. Next base: position 3,182,479 of record JAFFSR010000292.1, on the reverse strand, counting down.
TGCCGGCCACTAAAATCCTTATTTCAGGCTCAACTGACAAGTGCCTATGTAGCGCCTGTAAATGACTCTTTTTTTTAATTTTTACAAAACATATAATTAGTTCATATTTTGTTTTCAAAGTAATAATTTAAGTATTTTATTCAAAATAAATAAAGCAATTATTCATTTAAACGATAAAAATATGCTAATAAGTGTTTTATAAAAATTTCACAAATTAGGTTATAAATATAAATGGCGACATGAACTAAAATATTACGGTACCACTCCGGTATTGATAAGTTTTGCCTGAAATAAGGGTACTAGTGTCCGGACCGGAACTTTCCCTGGTTACATTGCGGGGGCCGGATCGGACAATAATCTTTAGGCTCCGGATCCGGGACGGATGTACGCCATAATTAAATTTCTACTCGGGAGGAGGACCAGGTGGAAATTGTTCCATTGTTCCTATCACCTCAATCGAATCACCCTTTTTGAATATATCTAAGATGGTAGAGTAAGAATCTACTTTTAACTCCAACTTGTGCATGCAATCTGTTATCGAACCTACAATATATTCGTAATCTCTGTGCTTATATTTCCTAAACGGAGTCTTCATTATTCTTTCAACTTCTAAAATAAAATAAATTTTAAAAAGTAATTAAATATACATGAATTAAAATAAAATGTATAAATTATAATTATTATGCTTACTGATTTTTTTGTTGATATTCTCATAAGCATCGGATATACCACATTATTCACATAGTGTAGAATTATTTTCTTGGTATGATCCAAATGTTTCAATGGTTGTGTTTTCTTTGACGAGCAATTTAAAATTCACATTTTCTGAATTGTACAGCTTGTTTTTAACGGCAGTAGCTCTAGTTGATCCTATACACACAATCTGAAGTAGAAAATGAATTATTACTTTAAAGTAACTAAATATGCAACTAAAATTTCATTGAAGAAAAATTATAAAATATCTTTAAATATAATTATAAAAATTATCATAATAAAAATAAAGAAATAAAAGATAATTATTAATAACTAAATATATAAACATAAAATGATTGTAAAATTGAAATTGAAGTAATTAGAAATCATTTTTACCGTTCCCACTTCTGTTACCTGAACCACCCTGTAACCTGAACCTCTCTACCCAAGGGGCTATTCACTTAAAAAAAAGTGTCAAAATGATTACAGATTTCAAATGATTTCAAAATGATTTCAAAATGATTTCAGAAATATATTTTTATACTTGTAATTTCAAACATTTTCAAAACAGCCTATGGTAGGCAGTGATTTCAAATGATTTCAAATGATTTCAAGCAATTTTTCTATGATTTCAAATAATTTCAAGCAAATTTTTTATGATTTCAAATAATTCCGAAATCATTCCAAGATAATTAAAATTAATATTTATGAAGGTTAACCTTACTTTAAATTACAATCCCTAAGTCGTCATTATTGAATCATATAAAAATTAAAATAATACCTATATTTTAAAAAATTCAATTAAGAATAACTAAATTTTACATTTATTTATTTAAAAAAATTCTTTATTTTTTTTATACAGCTCATCATTAACTACAATCCCACATTAAATTTTTTAAACACAAAGTTAGTTAAAAAAATTGACCACCATAAGAGCTATGATCGAAAAACTTATCAGCCGTGTGTGACAGATACAAAAAGAGAAATTCAAACATAAGTAAATAATGTTTATTTACTTATTTATAGATCTCATTAAAATTTTTTGTTAGTATTTCTTTTTTTCATTTTTCACATACATTCTTTTTTATTTGTTTTGATATAAATTACCTTTTACATAAAAATTTTTTGTGCGATGCGTTTTGCTTATGATTATAATCATTCATTTTTTTTCAATTCCAGAAAAAAATTCTTATAAATATTTATATATTATATATCGATACTATTCCCCAAAAATCAAAAATTATTTTATTTATCAAAGCAGCTCATATTAATCTGGTATTTAAATAATATTTAGTATTATATTTCTGGTAATATTTTAAATTGTAAACTAAATACAAAAATATTCATTGATTTCAATGATTTCAAATGATTTCAATGATTTCAATTTGAATAGTTTTGATTTCGGGTAATCATATTGTGCACATAAAATTTAATAAAATATTTCAATGATTTCAAATGATTTCAATGATTTCAAATGATTTCAATGATTTCAAATGATTTCAATGATTTCAAATGATTTCAATAATGATTTAAAATGATTTCATCTGAAGGTGGTCAATGATTTCTTATAGTGAATAGCCCCTCGTCTCTACCTTCTCCATTGTTTATTACAAATTTCTGAAATTTGGCAGCTTTAGGTGAATGGAAATTATTGTTTGCCTTTGTCACGTAGCCAACTATGTCTCTGAAATTTATGTCAATTTAAATAAAAACTTGTCCTCATGAAATTTTTTATATTTATAAAATGATATTAAATTTTTTATTTTAATGTTTGAAAGGAGGTTGTATAATTCTGTCCTTTTTTAATCTAAGCATTACTTTAAAAAAAAAAAAATTAATTATTGCTTTTTATTATGTTTTATTCTTATTTTTGGCAATTATTACTTTCAGCAGAAAGTTAATTATAAGAAACAGAAAATTAAGTATTGAAAAAGGACAGAAATTAATAAAAAGAGATAACAAATAGATATTTAACCATTTATGGTTATTGATCTAGAGAAAAAAAAATGAATGATTAAACTATCAAATTTTAGCACGTGTGTCTTCAACTAAATAAATTCACATCAGACAAATCATAATTTCTTTTAATTTTGTTACTTACACAGTAGCATCTCCTACTTGAATATTATCAATCACTTCTGACGAAGTAAAATCTTATTTGCCTAACATTTTTTTTTTAAATTCAATGATTTATCAACTCTTTTCAACAATTCACTGAATGAAAAAAATGATTATTATTTTTATTTTTATATATAGGTTAAATATACGTTATCCTTGACGTGAAAACAAAGAATATTTTATGATGATGGATAGAATAGAGCTTTCTAAGGGACTAGCCACATAAGTGTCGTGCCGTGCTGTGCCATGCCGTACCTTAAATTTCAAAATCATTCACCGTTGCTAAATTGAAATATGAAGCTTTATAAATTGCAATTAGGACGTAAATTTGTTCAAAATTGTAATTTCATAGGTATGTATCTCAATTTACAAACGGTGAATCATTTTGAAATTTAAGGTACGGCAAGGCACAGCACGGCACGGCACTTATGTGGCTAGTCCCTTAATTAGCAATTAAACTATACTACCCGCCAGGACTTCTATTCAGAAAAAGTTTACAATCGTCGGTGATTGGTTGTTTCTATCACGCTTCATTTATTCGGAAGACTATTCTATTCATCTGCCGGCGCTCTTACGAAGAACATCTAAGAAGAACAAACTTATCCGATTATTTAATTTCAGCAATTATTCAAAAATGTTCAGTGTATAATACATTATTTTAAGTGCTATAAAATATTCAAGTATTACCTTGGGCCGTATTCAGTAACTGTCTCGCGAATGAGATGGACCTAAAGAAGCTCTCTGATTGGTGAATACAGCTCGTGTCGCTTATGAGACACTTACAGAATAACTCCCCTGGTTTTTAAATCCTGTTTTAAATAACACACTTTTTTCTTTGTTAAAATGTGTATTTTTATACACCATATATTTTTTTTTTATTTTTACAAAAATCAACTATTGTTATAATCATTGAAAATAAAAACAGATTTAATAATTAAAAGATTCTAGCAGAAAATATGTTTGCCAAATCTTTTGACAACATAAAGTTTTTTAAATCCAATAATATCATTTACATTGATAAAAAAATAGTGATAGGATAGTTAAAACGAATTTAAATAAAGAATATTTAAAAAAATAAAATTATTTTTAGATTTTTTTATCATTACATTTAAATTTTATCATTATATAGAAATTGTATACATTTATAATATACAAAATTATTGTGTAACATAAGAACTACAATATTTTAATGATTAATAAAGAATATTTCATTCAAATATATTTATGTATAAAACTTACGTATATTATATACATTTTTCTACAAAAATTGTTTCTTATTTTATCATTTTTTTATCTTTCAATAAATCCATTATATCCATTACTGAAGGATGGAATGTTCTAAAAAATTAGTGTGAATAAATATTATATAATATTTTATGTTTTATAAAAAAAGAAAGTAATGTAAGACAACATACTTGGATTGAACAGAGATGTAATTGTATTTACATAGGCAATATGTAATTCGCAGTACATCTGTAATAATTATATTGGCTAAAGTATTATATTTATTAAATAAATAAAAGTTGTAATATAATAAAATTAAAACGAATGATTAATTTAAATTGAAATAGATTAAAAATTATTTTATAATGATATAGTATAATTATAAAAGATCTCCAGTAATTTAATTTTAAGTCTTGTAAATTGATTAAAAATAAATTGTATGCAAAATTTTCAACACATAATATCACAATATTACTACTATCATAATCTTTTGTTACTTACCATTTTTACGTCATTGTCTTGTAAAGTAGCATTGGGAGATTGTAAAACAACTATAAATTTAATTTTTGTATTGATTGCTTATCCGAATTCGAAAAAAAAAAACATTATCAACAAATGCATCAAGATATAATACAATAAATTTTTTAATAAAATTATAAATATATATGTATACATTTTATACTCTTCAATTGAATAAAGTATTCTTCGAAATAATTCTCGAGTATTTGTAGCTGTTTTATTTTCTATATTTAACTTTTTCTCTACAATACCAATAAAAGTATTAACTTTATTATTAAATTGTAGTGCTTCATCTGTAATACATTCAATATATTTTAATGATTTCTAAAATTAATTAAAATATTAATAACATGTGTTATTTATAACAAATTAGTTTCAACATTGATCAAAACATTATAAATTATATTTCTAATCTAAGCTGAATAATAATTGTTAAAAACATCTTACGGCCTTTTTAATTGTGGCGGTACAAACAATCATGATGTATGATAAATATTATAAGAAAAATATTTTATATGACAGTTTAATATTATATTTATTTTCGATGTGTGCACAGCTGATTCTGAAACTCTGCTAAAATCCATCATATTCACATCAAATCAAAACATATTCATAGGTATACTTGTAAAAATAGAACTAAGTAAATAGATTCCCGCGTAAAAAAAATTAGGTTTGTATAAACTTTCTATAAAGTTCTGCTAATCTGAAGTTTAGCTTAACTTCATCTAAGTTTGCCCAATGGCACTATCCATAACTTCTACTGAACGAAGATCTGCTGAAAAGCTCATGCAATAGTGTGGCAAAAGTTTGACGAAACTATATTGCAACTTTTCTACAATTTGTGATAAACATTTTTTTCATTATTTTTCCAATCATTAAATTTACTTTAAGTTTAACGAAAGTTTCGCAAAAGTTTCATAAAAATTTAAGAAAACTTTATTTGATTTTAGCTTATTTCAATAAAGTTTAGATAAAATTAATAGAATTCAAACAAATAATTAAATTTAAATAAATAGTTAATAATAAATAATTACATTCCCATCTTTATTTTTGTAAATTTATTAAACATGTTCAAATTTTTTTAAAGTATTTAACAGTTTTAACAATATTAAACATATTTCAAATAATTAAATAAAATTATACGTAATTATATAAAAATAATTATTTTGCTCTCTTGCCCTTTTCTTGTTATCGTCACTTTTGTCTCTGATTCTTTTTTGTTTCTTTTCCTTTTTCATTCCTTCTTTGCTTGATTCTTGCTGGGTAGATATTTGTTCACTTTTCTGAATCTTTTTTTTCTGAACATGACCATCCTGCTTTTCTCTTTTTTTCTCACCTTGATCATTCGTATTTTTTTTTGACGTTGCCTTTGTATCATTTTTTTTTTGACTTTCCATCTTCACTTTCAGGATTTTCTTTTGTTGGTTCTAATTTTTCTAATATATTTGTATCGTTTTTTTCCTTAATTTTTAATTCTTCATTTTTCTGTGTCTCTTATAAACTAGAAGAATTCTTATTTTCATTTGTATTTTAAAAATAGGAACGATATACAAATCGTTGAGAATTTGAGTTATTTAATTTTTTTTATGTTTTATGAATTTTATATTGTTGAAAACATTATTAATTTTTAAATAAATTCATTCATCAGGTATTGAGAATTTCGGGTTCCCAAGTTTTTAATCATGGACAATTAATAATTTTACATGACTATGTCCAGAGATCAGTTTTGGAATTTTTTTATGATATATCTTGGAAAGCAAAGATGATATTTAAAGGTTAATATAAAAATTATGTATATAAAAAGCTATATTTGTAAAATAACTTTTGATTTTGTAATAGTTTAAATTATTTAAATTTTGAAAATGTTTGCACGCTTTTATGATTGAAGTCTAAATAATAATAAAAGTTTACTATTTCTTTAATTTTCTTAAGTAATAATAAAAAAGTGAATAAAGTAATAATATTTCTTTTGTATGGGATTTATTTTTCTCGAAGTTTTCCGCGTCTCATGTATCAAATGAATTTAATTAATGCCGTATAGAATGCTCTGATACATTAGTATATAACATCAATTTCTACTGGCAACTATTATTTTTTAATAATAAACAGAAAATAATAATATTATATCCACAATCAATCATTAAAAATTTATAGATTTAGATTAGATATAAAACTGATTTGAAAAAGCAATACGGATCAATAAAAGCTTTTGGAGAACATCTAGAAGCTTTCCCAGAATCGCTCTGCTACAAAGATAAGGATTGTGAATTGACCATATCAGCAAAATTAATAAATTCATCGTCTCAAAGCTACCACTTAATATTTTATGACAAAAATTTATTAAATCAATTTACCTTAGAAACCGATTTGTTTATCGATGGAACATTTAAAATAAAGCTAGATGTTAAAGGGACCCAGCAAGTATTAACGATAATGTGCAAGAAGTTTAATAAGGTAAAAATCGATTTTTTGAATTTCTACGTTATTAAATGTCTCAAAACTTCATAAATACATGTATTATTTGAGTTATATAATTAAAGTAAAAAACACCTGCTCTTGTGCCCTTAAAATTAAATAAAAATTAAATGAAATTCAATAAAATTCATAAATTCGTTTCTGCTCAAAAAAATAGTACTTATCTTGACTACCGAATAAATAAATTAAAGAATATTTCTATCAATCTTACAGTTAAAATTATAATAAAATAATAATAAGAACTAGTTATCTCCTAATCAGCCAAGTAAAGATATACCCTTTTCAAATCCTCTTCTATTTAATTTCCATTGATCCATATGTCGAGCTTACACTTTTTTATAAGGGAGACTGGGGCTATTTGTCAGTAGGGGTATGTAGGCAAATCGCGAATAAGTTTACCAATAAAAGTCGTTGCGCAGCGGTGCTTAGACCTTAAATGTACAACAGTCTTGCAAATATTTTACATCAATGATTGATTGAAATCGATGATAAACACACTAGGAAGGTCACTTTTAATATTTTAACATACTCAAAGTAAAATTTTTAAGTTTCAAATTATTTGTATTTAGTATTCGATTTTAAGTTTTAAGAAAAAAATTGACTACACTACAGTGTAGAGCTTCAATTATAGTTTAAATTTTCACTGTGCATTTTTTAAATAATTATAAAAAACTATGAAAAAAATATTGATGAAATTTTTGGTTATGGTTGAGGAAAGTTGTCAATTTGCATAAAAAATGTAATGATGATATATAATTCACATATTAAATATAATAGTTATTGTACCCTGGTAGAAAATTAACCAGCTCGGCTGGTTAGCTTATTAACAGTTAGCTAGATTCAACCGGTTACCTGGCACGACATTATTCACTTTCAGGGCTCAAAATGGCAAATACCAAAAATGACACAATGAGAAAGCATCGATATAACACAAAAAAAAGTATCTAGTCACCACCATTTTAGATCCGCCATTTTGAATTCTTTAATTCTGATCTCAGATTCAGATTCAGCGACCCCAAAAACTAAAGTGTACCAAGTTTCATTTGAATTGATTGGAAAACAAGAAAATTATTTCATTTGATCATATATGATACATTGCCAGAATAAGCCTGACTTTTTTTTTATCATATATGATACATTGCCAGAAGGGCGATTCAACCTGCGATACATATGTAACGTAACGCGACGTTAGTTGTGAGCAAGAGAATAAAAAGTATTACGTACGCGTGATACATACGTATGTATTAAAGGTTGAATTGCCCTTCAGGTAACCGATTAACTGAGAAAATGAGTAGTTCATCGTTAACTTATAGCTGAAAACCTGTTAACTAAAAGTAAAATGATATGGTAGTATACGAAGCTTTGCGCATGCGCGTGAACGATTATAGTAACTATCATGCCGTCTGTCTCCTTTTCCTATATAATCATAACCCTGCTTATAAAAGTCACATGACAACCCTATTGAAAAAGATCACGTGAATAATTTACGTAAATTTTTCACGTGATTTTTGTTTCATTTCATCACGTAAATTATTCACGTAAATTATTCACATGAATTTTATATTTTTAATATGAGAAGTATTTCAATAAATATAATCTCTCAAATCAAAAGTATTTCAATTAATATGATTTTGTAAATTAAAAGTATTCAAATTAATATGATTTTTCAAATAAAATATGAGTCACTAGAAAAAAATTTGTGTTTCATTTCATTACGTGAATTATTTACGTAAATTATTCACGTAAATTATTTGCGTGAATTATTCACGTGAATAATTTACGTAAATAATTCACGTAATGAAATGAAACACAAATTTTTTTCTAGTGACTCATATTTTATTTGAAAAATCATATTAATTGTATCACTTTTTGTAAACTTTTACAAATAAACACATATCTGTCTATCTAATTGAAATACTTTTGATTTGAGAGATTACATTTATTGAAATACTTCTTATATTAAAAATATAAAATTCACGTGAATAATTTACGTGAATAATTCACGTGATGAAATGAAACAAAAATCACATGAAAAATTCACGTAAATTATTCACGTGATCTTTTTCAATAGGGAAATCATGTGACAAATCACGTGAAAAGTCACGTGATTTTTCACGCCAAAAAGTCATCTAATTATTTGGCACTTATAAAATTTTACGGCAATCCATAGAATATATGTGTTACGATAATTTATAATTTCAAAGTATTAATTATAATATATTTTAATAGTTTTATGAACAATAATGTTCCAATACGGGGTATGTATAAATTAAAACAATTATTACAATCCTTAAATAAATTAGATTTTATTCATGTACAGAAAATAAGTGCAGCATTTAACAAATTTTTAAATTCAGTAAACTTAACAGACTCAATACAAACATCTTAATCACTTGCTTAAAATAGTAGATTGTTAACCAAGGGGACAAAATAGGTGTTTTTTGCCCGAGTCGGGTTTGTCGCACGATCGAAGCGAGGCCGTAAATAAAGACTTGGGCATAAATACCTATTCTGCCCCTATAATTAACATACTATTTTTCACACGAAGGAGGTAATAGTACATTACTGTACTAGTGAGCAAAATAGGTCATTCCCTGACAAGTCGTTTTGTCACTCGAGCGTAGCGAGATGACAAAAAAGACGAGGGGGTGACCTATTTTGCCACGAGTGGGGTATAAAATTTTTCCCAACAAGGTGAACGGAATCCGATTTTCGGTGCTTTTTTTAAGTGAGTAAAATACCATATTCCTTCACTAGTGGAGGAATGTGATATTTTGCTAACTCAAAACAGGGGCCTAAAATCGGATTCCGCTCACCCCAATGAAAAAAATAATTTATTATAAAAATCAATTTTATCATTTTATTTCACTATATATTTTATTATGAAATATAATTATATTTCTTAAATTTTCCATTCTGTGCATAATATTGTTCATGTGAGGTAAATGACGTTTCTGTTTTTTTTTTTAATGTATACAATGGATATCGAATTTTTTAATTTAAATTAATTATATATATATGACATGTGATGGATGTGTTTCATTATTATGAATTTTTTCAGAAATAAGCGTTTTAATATTTAACATGTGGCGATAGCTCAGTCCAAACGTATATAACTGTATAATTTTTTAATATATTTTTTTATTATTATTAATAGGTTTCCAAAATAAATGATAACTATTACTTTTGTGGCGATGACTCAGCCAAAATGCTTATAACTTTAGAATTTTGTGATGAGTTTTATCATTATAAATTTTTTTGGAAATAAATTTTTCAATATTAAGGTAATACCGTCATAGATTTGTCTCATTAAGCACATCATCAGAAAATTATTTTTTAATAGTTTTTATATGAATTTCATGACAAAAATAAATGACAATGTAGGAAAGGGATACTTTAGGATGTAAAAAAATTATTTGATAAAAATTGCAACCCCATTAGCGCAGACATTAGTGATTAAAAAGAGATACAAAAAAAATCCTATAAACAGAATAATCTTTTTTATTTTTTATCGTATCTGAATGAGAAAAAGCTCATTTTGTTCCTTAGAGAATTCCAGGGGGAGATTCCAATGGAATTTCAGTGATAGCGCTTACAGTTTAAAAGAAAATTCAATTGTTTATTAAAATACTGTCCAATTTTTTATAAATAATTGTAATATACGTTCAAACTGTAGATGCTACACTCGAATTCCATCGGTAACTCCCCCTGGAATTTTCTAAAGAAGAAAATCAGCTTTGTTTCTACCATAAAAAAAAAAAAAGTTTACTTTGTTTTTAAGGGTTTTTTTGTGTCTTTTTTTAATCACTTATATCTGCGCCAATAAGGTTGCAATTTTTATGAATCCATTTTTCTCTGCATCCTAAAGTATCCCTTTCTTACATTCTTGTACATTTTAGTTGTAAAATTCATATGAAAACTAATAAAAAATAATTTTCTGATGATGTTCTGAATGATGCATATCCATGACGGTACTAGCTTCAATGCATGACGATTACTCAGCCAAAATGTATATGAATCAATGTGCACATTCCATGTGTTATTTAATTTTTGCTTTTTTATTTTCGACCTAAAAGAGGTTATTGTTGGTAGAAAAATAGTGTCAGGTCTGAACATAACCTTAAATCCTTTTTCATGAAAACATTCTTACATAGGTCCTTTAATCTATATTAAAAAAAATTCAATAATGAAGTATATTAGGAAGTGGGCATAGATATTCTATGTTATCAACGCACATATATATACAAATTCTACGAATGTTTTGAGTGGGAATCATAACCCTTTTTTCATCAATGTGATTGATGCTCTGTAACATTCGATATAATGGAAAACTGGTAGTGTCAAATTTTCTTCGTCGATTACAAAACCATTTATTTTAATAAAAGTTCCATCTTTCAATTTTGCATATGAATTATTTGATCGACGTTTATGTTTTTTATGAGACTCATATAAACAACTATCTTTTACCATTTTTAAATATATTTTTGAAGTTTCTGATAAACCAAGTTGATTAATAGTATTGTCCTTTAAATAATCATCTTTACCAAAATAAATAATTTTAGGTGAACTATAATAATTATGCACTTTAGCTGCAAAAATATCACGGCAATAATTAATAACAGCATCATGAGCTTCCCGCGTTACACGTTCTTCAATGACAAACGGGTTATGATTCATGTTCACATATCTGACAATTTGCTGAGTTACACCACGTGCACATTTAATTGCATTTAAGAAATATCGATTCGCTGACTCGAAGCAAAACGTTGAGTTTAAGTGCAATGGACCCCAATTCAAAACACTACGAGCAAGGTGTAATAATAAATGAACATTGAACGTCATCGCTCTTTCTCTATACAATACTTGTACTCCCATAACAAATCCTAATAATTTCTCGTCTGCTTCATCCAATTCCTCAATACTTATCTTATCTTGTAATAAGATATATAAACTTTCGACAAACAGCAGCCAGTGATTGAATTGTTTTTCAGTCAAAATAGCACTTAAAATCGGCACACTGTAATACAAAATAAAATTTTCATATTCCCGTGCTTTCCAATCATCCTTGTAACTTATCGGTCGACTCAAGCGTTGAACTTGACGTGGTGCAGCAATTGTGCTTATTTTAGCATCTATAATTTTTATCTCATCATCACTTAACGGTGAAATAAAATAATTCAACATTTGAGTTGCTACACCTTCTAAACAAGAGTGCATATAATCTGGCGTGAAACCCTCAATAATATCAAATAATGGTAAATTTATTAGGGGTGATGGATATTTAATACCAAAAATTGCAATATTTGGAGAAGTTTCGAGCATCAATTCAACAGTTTCTTGGTGGTTTCTTAAACATGGCAATTTCTTCTTTAAAGGGTATAACATGACACCATCATATTTGCCAAGATGTAGGCAAACATTGCAGCCAAAGTATCCATTGAACTGTTTTATACCTTGAATTGGTGCCCTTGCTACGGAATCCACACAACACGATAATATAAATGGCCTTACACAACGTTGTTCACCTTCAATTGAACACAATATTCCATTTTTATTTAAATTTACAATCACGTCCACAAACTTATCTAATAGTATTGTCATGTCCGGTTTTTTTTATTGAACCATAAACCACAGCAGATTAACTTTTTCATACGATCTTGTTTGAGCAGCTCATTTATCATCAGATATAATGGTCAAATAGATCGTTTTGAACTTTTAAATTTCGGAGCCCCATCTGTATTAAATACGAGTGTTACATAATTTTCATAATAATCTGTCAATTGAAGCCTAAATTCACGATATAATTTAGCATCGTAAACATCTTCGATAACATCTTCATTTGGGACTCTTTTATTTATTACAAAATCATAATGATCCTCGTATGTATTTAATAAATCACGTATTTGTGTGGATGGATCAATGAGAACAAAAAAATTATCATCACATGCATTCTGAACATCGACAGCAGAACGACAAACTTTACAGGTATTTAATAATTCTTCATTTCCTAATTCACCTCAATATACTGAGCAATATTGACAAACTGCATGAAATTCTGATTCATTTTTTTTATTGATTAGCTTTTCAGTTATATATCGAGAATCTGGTAGCACCAAAGTTACAAAAACAGTATTTTTTTTTTTTTTTTTTTTTTATATGCTACTCTAGTGGCCCCTGGTATTCCCAGCCTATCGGCTACATACCGGCATCCCGCACCACCTCTGTGTGAGGATGTTCCTAACCTCTTAACCTTTCTTTTTATCTTAAACTAGTATCAGATCCTCGTTTTTAGCTAAGCTAAATTACCCAATCCCCGAGAAATCATGGACTGCCGCGTTTCAAGAGCAGTCGGTAAGTAGATTTCTACGGTCGGTTCCCGCATTTACTCAGGCTTTTTAGACCTATGACTAGGGAAAACTCCCCTAGGAGAAAACCCACGCCAGGAACATTAACCCATCGCACTCAGAGATTCTTTTTCCGATGAAAAAAGCCTGAAAAAAATTTCAGGTGTTTTCACCGGGAATCGAACCCCCGACCGCTTGGAGCGAAAGTGTAGAGACCGTATAAGGTGTGCGCCTTAGCCGGTTACGCCACTGACGCTCTTTAAAAACAGTATTCATTAGTTTGAATAAATTTGTCATCGCAGTTACACATATTCCATTGACGATACTGTATTTTAGAATCATTAAAAAAATTTCACCTCCAGTTTTATCTACCGGAGTTGTTATTACTTCAGAAAAACTTTTACTTGATATAAAATCTTCCAAACTACCGGGCTTTATATACATATCATCATTTTCTTTCAGATCTATTTTCTCCATAAGATTCCTCAAATCATCAGCAAAATTAGGTGTACTATCATCCTGTAAACATAATAAATTTTTAAATGATTTTCACATTCAATATCATTGTATTTATTACACCAAAAGTACATATAATTAAAATGACTGAACTTAAAAATAGTGATAATGTTTTAAAATGCAAAATCTCATTTATTTAATTATTCTACAGAAACGGATTTCGTATTGTAGGGGTCTAAAAAAAAATTTTTACGAGACTTTGCAACGCAAGAACTTTTTGAATTTTTCAGTTTACAACAATAATCATATAGAAAATTTTTATCTATATTATAAAGTGTAAAAGCATTTAATAGCACTGCATGACTTAGATCTGTGCTTTATCTCGTATAGCCACGTCTTAAAAATTACATTTTTATACTGTAAAAAAATTAATCCACTTTTATGATAGGTGTAAAATAATCAAAAAAGAGTATTTTTAGATGTCTCGACACTTCATCAACAAAGAACAAACGTCAAAATAGTTCGTTATTGTAAATAAACGTCAATAAATCCGTTTCCCGGAGGTGGGCACCTCTTATTGTCAGTATCTTTTTATTTACCATTGTCTATTAAAATTTTGAAATTACACGAAATCATGAAATATAAAAAAACGAAGTTCTAATTTTTTCTATTCATCATCCACGGAGCATTTAGTTTATGCCTATACATCGATACCCCCTACAAAGAAAAAAACAATTGAGTTTCTCAACGAAGAAAAACACTTATACTCTGATTATCTTGTGAATGTGCCAAACGAAAATTAACGCACCCCAAATTTTAGAAGCAAATAAGAACACGGGATAAGTTTTACCGAAATATGTTTGAAGGAATTGAATATAATTTATTTAAACACTGTAAAAGTACTTTGTATTCCTTACTAATAATTTGTCCTTATGAAATGCAAGATAAAAGTAATGACTATCATTATAAATTTTAAATATATTTACTAAAAATATGTCAGTTTGTCGGTGTTTTAATTCGTGGAACTAAATCATTATTTGGCCTTATTATTGAATTATTATTTGGTATGGATGATTGAATTATTTAATTATAGTACATTACGATACACGTGCTCTAAGTGGTCCTTTTTACACGGCGTGCAGTTAGCACCCGAGCACAGCGAGGGTGTGCAATAAAAGGTAGTTTAAGTCGCCTGTATCGTAATATACTATTTGTGATGTTTCTACTTAAAGTAGAATGAATGGATACGTATACCGTTCAATAACGCTCTCCGCCGGATACTTCAGGGGTCCTATTCTGTAAGCATAACGCTGTCGTTATACTAACTTTAAAAGCTACTGCCAATTTTTGTACTTAACGACTCGTATAACGGTCCGATAAAGTTAAAGAATAGGCCCCAGCGAAAGGGTTCGTTACGCAAAGGACGCATTTTAAGGAAAGTATATCAAAGTTCATCAAATTAATTTTTATTTTCATTACGATGATATGCACCGAGGCTTCATTTAAATATAAAATAAAGAAATAAATAATTTAATCTTATTAAAAATGAGAAAAATTAAGAAAATAAAGAATAACTAATAACCTGAGTTCAGTACCTCACTGGTGGTTTTCGTTGTTGGTCCCTTCGCTGTAAACAAAGCAAAGAATAGAAAAAAATTTATCACGATCTGGTATGATATAATTTGTACTTGATTTAAGTTTTTCTGTAGCGCGTAATCATGGTCGATCGGATCGCTATGCATTTTCACGAGGAACTATGTATTCTGAGAGACGCAGCTCTCACTGAACAATTTCATTAAGTGGTCCGGTTCCGGTCTATACTCGAAATCTAACAATATAATTCTCTGCATTAGAAGAAAACTTAGCTCAGAAGGATCTGTGGGGAATTGGAACACGCCGAAAATAGCTCTTATACTAGGGCTTTGCCTTATATCTATTGAACTTGCGAGTTTTATTACGTGGCGCGAGATGTTATCTGTGTGATAGTAATTTTGTCTTACAAGGAGAGTGCATTGCATTTGGGTCTCGGATTTTCTTCTAGCTTTGGAATCTTTTTTCTTACATAAAATCATGAAAAAAGCCGCGCCCGTTCGGTCCAACGCTCGATTTTTTCCGAGTTATGAGCAGTTTTGTCTGTTTTGTTGAAAAATTTGCTTCTGCTTTATAATTTTACAGTTTTTGAATTACTTATTCTATAAAGTTTTTACTGATTGCATATTAAAGTTGAGATTAAAACCTTTTGATTAAAAAAAAGGTGTCCAAAAAACTCAAGTTGTTAAAAACTTATGAAGAGATGAAATATGAAATGAATTTCTGACTAAAATGTTGCATTTATTTTCTATGCATATTTTCAGCTAAATATTTGCACTATTTTTATTATCTCATAACTTTTTAACAACTTGAGTTTTTTGGACACGTTTTTTTTTAATCGAAAGGTTTAAATCTCAACTTTAATATGCAATCAGTAAAAACCTTATAGAATAAGTAGTTCGAAATCTGTAAAATTAGAAAGCAGATGCAATATGTTCAACAAAACAGACAAAACTGCCCATAACTCGGAAAAAATCGAGCGTTGGATCGAACGAACGCGGCTTTTTTTATGATTTTATGTAAGAAAAAAGATCCCAAAGCTGGAAGAAAATCCGAGACCCAAATGCAATGCACACTCCTTGTGAGTTTTTGAAAATTAATGAATAGTTCTCTGAAACCTTAAAATTATTTATCACTTGATTAATCACGTGATTTTTCAAGTGATTTTTCACATGATTTGTCACGTGACTTTTATAAGCAGGGATCTGTGCGATAGTAATTTTGTCTTAGTTTTTAAAAATTAATGAATAATTCTCTGAAACCTTGAAATTATTTATCACTTGATTAATCACATGATTTTTTACATGAAAACTCACTTGTCATTACGTCGCAATTTAAAAGCTGATAAATCAGCTGACTCGATCATCATGTTATAAATTGTTTATTTAATCTTGAAATCAATTATTTGATAGCTCATCTAATCAATCATTTGATAGCTCATCTAATCAATCATTTGATAGCTCATCTAATCAATCATTTGATAGATCATGTGATAAATCCAGTGATTCATTGTGTCAAAAATCAAGTGATTAATCCTGTAATAAATCGAGTAATCAATCATTTGAATGTTTTCAGTAAGGAAGTATATATGAAAACGTCCTTTTTCTTATTTTTGTATATGTTATCATGTTAAGTTATATAATAATCATTTAATTTAATTTAAAATATGATCGACACAAAAAGTGCTTAATTATAACAATTAATTAGCAAAGTGTTGTCAGCAGAAGAATAATCTTTGACTGTAATGTTATTTTATTAAATGAATAAATAATACTTTAATATTTTATTAAAATAATTGCATTTTAAACACAAAAAGTTATAATTTCAAAATTATAATGAATCTTTATGGCCAATTCATCAGATTTTCTTTTTAATTTATAATATATTTAAATTTCTTATTTTTAACTTTAAATATTAAAAATGAAGTATATAGTGCTTTTATACAAAAAAATTTATGAATGGTGCTAATACATGCTATCATAAAATAATTCATTTTAGCTTATTATTTCATTAATTATTTATTTAATTGTATTCCAACTTTACAAATATTAACCATAATAATATTTTATTGCTGTGATTTTGCATTTTTTACTAACCTCTTTATCAAGCATGAATTCAGAAAAAGTATTCTTATTCAATTCATTGTTAACATCATGAGTTGCACTGACATCATTCATCTGTAAATATATAAATAATCACAATGTATACTTAATATGCAATTTTTATAATAAATTAATGATTATTTTTTACCATAATGATATTCCATCAAATATATAAAAAAGAATTTTATATTTTATTAAAATAATAGCAATTTAAGGAGAACATTTTTTTTTATAACTATACAATATTATTATACTAAATTTATTACGTTCTTTTGATATATTTGAAATGATATCCTACAATTTGCATTGAAAATTTCTAAACTTTATTAGAACTCTATATTCATAATTTTTTATATAAATACTATTATGAGCTATCTTCAAAAACATTATAAAAGAATATGCAAGATATTTTCTGCTAACTTTATTAATTATATTTTATTTATTATGTATTTTTAAATTGTATTGCTACTTGTAAAATATTAAATAAATGAATATTAAATTAATGTAATATTGTGATTTGTACTGACCTCATTATCAAGCATTAATTCTGGTACAGTATTTGTATTCAATTGATCGTTAGCACCATAATTTTCAAAATTCACATTATCCATCTGCAAATATATAACACATAGTTAAATAGTCACAACATATACTTGATCATTGTAAAACTGCTGTAAAAATTTATCAATTGTCAAATTAAATAGCAATATTAAAGTATGATAACATTTGATCAAATATATTTCATAAATACAGTACCGCTCAAAAGTTCGTAAAAATTTTTTTTTTATTTAACTCAACTTCAAACTGCAATATTTCGGAAACGGCTCGATGAATTTGAAAAATCCGGACAGCGTTTGAAAGATCAGACAAAATACTATCTTTTTGTGTCCTGCCAAATATTTTTATCTCTTTTTTTAACTCTATTTCTAATGATAGAAAAATTTTTTATTTTTACGAATTTTTAAATTTCAATCAATCAAATGTAACTTTTTAAGAAATTGATAAAATTAAAAAATTCGAACGCGACTGAAAAGTAGAGTGAATTTCCTAAATCTTTATATTTTATGATTTTTTTGTATCTATTTCCTGCGTGTAGCTAAAAATGCGCAAAAATGGAAAGTACAAGAAAATCAGTTTTAGATATGATAATATTTTCCAATGTCGCGAGTCAATTTTGGTTTACATTAGCAAGATACAAAAAGATAGTATTTTGTCTAATCTTTTAAACGCCATCCAGATTTTTCAAATTTATCGAGTCATTTTCGAAATATCGCAGTTTGAAGTTGAGTTTCTAAAAAAAAATTTTTTTACGAACCAATGAACGGTATTGTATACTTTTAACAAAATTATCACCAATTTTATCACAATTATTATAAATGATAGTGTCCTTTTTTTGAATAAATTAAAGTTATTTACAAATTTGATTCTTCGTATGTATATACGAACTACAGATTTGAACACATGCTGAAATGTAAACAAAAATAGACCCGCGATATTGGAAAATATTATCATATCTAAAACTGATTTTCTTGTACTTTCCATTTTTGCGCATTTTTAGCTACACGCAGGAAATAGATACAAAAAAATCATAAAATATAAAGATTTAGGAAATTCACTCTACTTTTCAGTCGCGTTCGAATTTTTTAATTTTATCAATTTCTTAAAAAGTTACATTTGATTGATTGAAATTTAAAAATTCGTAAAAATAAAAAATTTTTCTATCATTAGAAATAGAGTTAAAAAAAGAGATAAAAATATTTGGCAGGACACAAAAAGATAGTATTTTGTCTGATCTTTCAAACGCTGTCCGGATTTTTCAAATTCATCGAGCCGTTTCCGAAATATTGCAGTTTGAAGTTGAGTTAAATAAAAAAAAAATTTTTACGAACTTTTGAGCGGTACTGTAATATTAATTATTATGAATTTTATATATTATTATTATCAATTTATCTAATTGATTTGTTATATTTGAAATAACACCTTATAATTTATTATCTTAGACTTCTATTGTTGAAAATAAAATATATTGTACAGAACTGATAATTTTTTTTATATCAACGATACTTTTACAGCTATCATAAAATTACAGATAACGGAATTTGTTATTTATTTTCTATTAATCTTATTTACATTAAATCAATGTAATATTGTTATTTGTACTAACCTCTTTATCAAGCATACATTCTGTGAAAGTATTAGCATTTAATTGATGTTGATCATCTGATGTTGCAACACTTACAGCAATCTGTAAATAATAAATTATTAAAATAATAACAACCTATACTCAATAAATATAAAACTGATGTTATAAAAAATGTTAAAACGTTTAAGTCAATAATAAAATACTTTAAAATTATTATGATATTGCAATACTTATACTAAAAGCTGTGAAAAAAATTAAATAATAATTTTAAATAATTATTTATTACAGAGTTATATTCAAACTATATTTATGTAGTAAAGAATATCATTTGATAAAATATTTGCAGTATATGATTTGCATTTTAAAATTTAAATGTAATTAATTTTAAGAATATACAAATTATTGAATAAAAATGAATTATAAAACAAAGCATTAAATTACACCATATTTATAACAATAGCAGACATTTATGTCTGCTTTTTCCTTATGCTTTGAAAAAATAAACTTGTATTCATTTATAATTATTTTTTAAATTGTATAACATTTTTTAAAAAGTAGACTCAACACTTACTTCCTCATCGGATTGTAAAAGCCGTTGAATTTTAAATTCAACTCCATATCGCCGTGCAGTACCTTCGGTGATAGTTTCATCGCCTACTATTAAATAACGCTTATATCTATCCATTTTAACAATATATTATGAATAATTATTTGATAATCGAAATAATTTATTAAGATGCTAAATGTTTATATTACTATATTTTTTTAAATTTGTTTCATACTACTACTAAACAAAACTCAGAGAAACAGTATTTGTGTTTATATAGCTAAGCCCACATTTGCAAGGATAAACATATTCCGAAAGGGCCCGTACTCAATACTTTGGATGTATTCAATAAGTCGTACGCACTAACATTCGTTCCGAAATTCACAAATTATCAATTAATTTTAGAACGTTTCAAAACGTAATTTTTTGAACTGTCTGATGAAACTTGAGAAATATATATATATTTTGCGAATCCTTTTTTTGCATTTTGGAACAGCTATCTGAAAAGTTTAGAAATGTTCCGTATTTTCAACAAACCGTACGTACGTATGTACGACTTACAGAATATGCTTTAGATTAACTTGTCCATGTTCTGTAACTTTTTTGCAAATGAGATGAATCTGAAGAAACTTTCTTGTTGATCCATATAGTTTATATTACTTTGATTCTAATTTATAACCAAGTAACAGTTGTATCAACTGTTTTTTTTTTCTTATAATGAGAAAAACAAAAACAGAATGAGGTTTGAGTACCAATCGTTACTTGAATTGGGCTCGAATTTATAGTCGACACTCAACACTCAGCACTCAGTTCTCAACCCTCAGATCTTAAAGTTTCATTGTTTCGTGTTCCCTATAAACGTAGACCCACGTTTATAGGGAACACAGAACAATGAAACTTTAAGATCTGAGGGTTGAGAACTGAGTGCTGAGTGTCGACTATAAAATAGGGCCTTCGGTTTATGAATTCGAGCCTCAACTTCATAGACCGCACAAAGTCGGGCACGTAACACGAGTATCACAGTACCATTTTAGAATCAGCCTTAGAATACTTAACGTATATAATCATAACCTGTTCGATACCGCAAGTGTTTGTTCTCTTTGAGATGTTGTTTTAATTTAATAAATGTTATGAATGATGATTAAAAAAGTTATAAATAGTTAATTATATGGTGAATTTAAGATAAAAATAATACGAAAATGTTTGCTTGTCTCCGCTTTGACGATGACAAAAATAAATTATATTACAAAACAACAGATATCATATATCAAAATAAGATTGTCAAAAATTGCATTAAACCCAAAAATGTAGAAGATTTTGAAAAAAATATAAAATATTATGTTTATTGGAAAACTTGCAAAAATAATGATTGCAGCCCAACAAAAAATGCTGCTCATTTTATAAAGCATTCATTCTGAATCTTGGTGGTAAGTTTTGTAAAAGTTATAGTTCAAAATATTTAAATAAAAATATAAGCTTATACATAATTGAGTAATGTTCTTTTATAGAATCTGAAATGGATGCAAAAGAAAAATATGAAAACAAAAGTAGGCGGACGAAATTTGCAAAGACCTCTTCAGATTCCTTATTAGAAATTTCGAGTATTGATGAAAGCGTTAATAAAGATGAAGCTGAAAAATCTACAAAGGTAATTATTGTATTTCTAACAATACTTAACCTTACATCCGTAACCTGGGTGATCAATGGTAAAGCCAAATTTTCACATCAAATATCTTTGAATAAATAAATTGTTATTATTTGGTTTATTACAAATCATAAAAGATTTCCAGAGTCTTATCATATTTTCTCATTATAATTTTCATAGGAAAAACATCAATACGACTTTAAATACCCAGATTACAGCCCATGTCCCTGAATTCATGGTTACAGATAGAGGGTTGAAATGATAATACTAAATCAAAATAATCTGTTTTTCAAAAAGTTAAATGATTTCAAATAATTATTAATTTAAAAAAGCTTATATTTAAAATATAAATATTACAATATTTATTGCAAAAGCCTTGTTGACTGATGAAAATATTGTATATGCAACTTTAATAGGTAGTCATCTTAGTAAAAGACTTAAATCTATATTTTTTTATGAAATTGTTTGATCATTTTTTGATATTAAATAATTAAATTATTTTTTAGTAATTTTGTCTTTATTAAAGTACGCTTTTTACAATGCACACATATGTTCACATACAAATAATCTTTTTATAAAATAAACTGTTTTAATGAGTCTTGCATAACAGTTACAAAAAAAAGTTATATATTTAGATATTGATATTTTTTTCCATTATGCATATTTATTTTTGTTTTTTATAGATGTTAGATGTAATTATTCAAAATATGTTCTAAATTATAAAAATATAGGTACCGCTTGTTTATAATTTAATCATTAAAATTGAAGGCCCGGATGCAATAAGGGCATTTACGCTCGGAGCACGCAAAACTGAAGTCACTTGATAGTAAAAATTTCATTTTCTTCAAATAAATTTCAAAAAATTTGACGTTGTAAACTCATCATGCCGCATCTTTTTTATATTAACAGTTTTTTCATAAAATTTTTATTTTTCAAGAAAAAAATTAAAAACAAGAAAATTTTTTACATTAAATTTCAATACTTTTTTAAACTTAAATCGTTGTAATTCGAGTAAATATTAACCGATTTCGCTGAAATTTGAAATATATTTTCTAAATATCATAGCGAAACTTATGATAATTATGAAAAATGTTGATTCTCAAATTGTTAGTTGCAATTGTTTATTAATTAATACAAATTACAAATTGTGCGTTTATAATGTACTCGAGAAAAAAGTATCGAGGGAACTTTCAAGTACAAGAAACTTGTAGCGAGAAAGTTTTTGGTTTTTTTATAAAGAAGATTTGTGGAAAGTTTCAAATCGATTGATAAATAATTAAAAAAGATATAACAATATTTACAAGTAGCGCCCATGCGGTCGAGCGCTGCAGTTTTCTTATAAGTTAGATTCTTAGTAAATAGTACGTCAACTGAATGACTCTTGGTAATATTATTTGGAAAAAGCAATAATAAAAATATAACAATATGATATTTATTAAAAGTAAATAAACATATAAATAAACAAACAAATAAATAAATAAACAAAGATCTGTAATGTAATTATTTAATAATTAAATAATTACATTACAGATTTTTGTTCAATACTGATTTTTGGATTGTTTCAAGGGATTTCTTTTTTATTTTGTCTGTTAAACCTTTTTTTCTTTCGCATTAGTAATATGAGTTTTCTAAAAACACAAAATGTCATATTTTTAAACAATATAATGTTGGGATTTATATTTATAAAAGTAAACATATATGCGTATGTACGTTCACTTTTAAGAATATTTTGCTACCTTTTGTATAACGATTAGACTTGTAAAATTGTTCATCACGAGGAATGAAAATTATTTTATACTTATAATGGAATCAAAAAACGGTCGGAAAAGAACGATGTATCATTTCTTGTTTTTTTTTGACCGTTTTTTGATTCCATTATTCCCCATGGTGTACAATTTCACAAGTCTAAACGTTAAATAAAAGAAGACTGGTAGCAAAATATTCCTATATGTTAAGACCACAGCACTTGCCTAAATCGTATATATATATATATATATATATATATATATATATATATATATATATATATATATATACATATATATACGTATCAGGACTTTTGAATGTCTACTGGAAAGAAAAGCGGACTTTTGAATGTTTTTGGACTTTTGAATGACTCATTCAAAAGTCCGCATTCAAATGTGAATGCGTGCATTTAAATTTGAATGTGTGCATTTAAATGTGAACACATGCATTTAATATTGCTTAAATATATTTTTTTGAGTGTTTAATTGATAGATAAAATATGAGATGTGTATTTGAATGTCTTTAATATTTTTAGCATCGGAATCAATTAATTTAATTTATGGTGCAAACTTTCACTTATATAAAAAAAGTTAATAAATTCATTTTTTAAATATAGATCAATATGTAAAATTAAAATTAATAAATTCATTTTTAATACCACAATTGTAATTAGTTGACTAACAAAAAATATGAAAGTCATTTACATAAATGCAATATAAAAATAATCTTATTCTAAGTAAATTAAAAGATTACATTTAATTAATTAATAATTTATTAAAGTAATTATGTTTATCATAAGATTATTTATTCCAAAACTTTTGTAAAAAAAATGTATATGTTCTGTACTGATCGAAGCGTTGCTCTAGTGGTTGATTAGCAACCAGAGTTTTTTGTGAATAACTAAAAAACTAAGAAACGAGCAATTTTTTAATAAACGTATTCGTAATGAGCATTGAATTATCTATGGACATGTGTTATAAAATTTTACAAATATGTTGGGTGGTCGCTAACTTCGATGAGGAGATTCGGTTAAATAGTTTGTCTTTTACAAAATTTGTACCATAATCTAGTTTCTGTTTTTAGATGCCTAGGCTCTTTACAGTAAAAAGTTTAATATTTTATACTTAACAATTAGAAAACTATTTGTTAGAATAAAGTTTCGTAAATTCACCAGGTTCATTTGAAATTTATTTAAAAACATTCTAGTTTTTGTATCTGATGATGGAAGAAAAAAAAATTTTTCAAAAGCCACTAGGTTTAGAATGGGAGACTGATTATTATAAAAAATTATTAGAGTTTTTATGGCTCAATAAATTAAGCAATATACGAGAGTTAGAAGAAATTTCAAATGACAATCTCAGAAGGTTAACGCTGTTTATCTATCCAATCAATGGACGCAAAAGTCGTTACATGAATAACGTAAAAAAGATAATTGAATTGTATCCTGAAACAATTACTGATGATTTAAAAGGTATGTACTTTTTTATTTTGTATTCTGTATATCTTCTGCTTTCTTATATCTTGCATTTGTACCTTTACTTTTCACTTATCCTCTACATTTAAATTAAATAATATTCTTCGTATGAGCCAACCAAGTTTAAGGCATTCTAAGAAATATGTCCATCTAATGTTCAATGCTTTTTTATCCACAATGAACTTGTTTTTATATATTTATTTCAATACTTTTGTTTTATTGTTCAATTATTTATTAATAGTTTAATTTACATAGCATTAATTAAATAAAAGTAAATTCCAATAGAGGTAAACACTGTTACTGGTACGCAGGACTGAGATATAATAGTATAATTAAAATATTATTATCATGCTGTATTATCCTAACAACAAATTAAATAGATATATATCTAACAAAAATACATCAGCACACTCCAACATTTCAATACAAATCTATAATTTATGAAAAACATTCGTTTGATTTATTTAGATTTTAGCTATATCAAATATAAGTTGAAATCCATTCCCTTATTCTCTTTTTCCTATATATTACATTATTTAAAGTTTTTTATTCTAGTAGAAGTGAATTTATAGACTCTAATCGCATTAATATAGCTACTATTCGTTACATTATTTAAAGTTTTGTATTCTGGTGGAAGTGAATTATAGAGTCCAACATCATTAATATAGCTGCTCTTACTGCTCACAGGTTTATGTCCAATTGGCAAAACAATGCTTTTATTTCTAATCACTTTATTCGTTGTCATGTATATGTATAAGATATTTTAAAATTAAATTTTTAAATAGTAAATATAAGATATTTTGTAATCGCATTAATATAGCTGCTTCTACTGCTTACAGTTTTACATCTAATTTACAAAACAATGCTTTTATTTCTAGTCATTTTATTCATTGTCATGTATATGTATAAGATATTTTAAAATAGATATTTTAAAATTAAATTTTTAAATAATAAATATAAGATATTTTGTTTTACTAAATAAATACTCTACATGGTTGACCCGAGCTAGTTATAATCAATAACAATGCCTAGGTATTTCGTAGTTTTACAATATGATTGAGTTATTATTATTAACTCCTCCCCAAGCAATTACTACTAAGTAGCAATAACCACTGTGACTAAGTAGCAACAATCACCTTAACCAATGATGATATGGAATAGAGCATAGTATATCATTCCAAGCGTGTTGACTGTCATGTATTTTGATATTTTATAAAATTAAAATTTAGATGTTTTCTTTTGTTAATTTCCCCAGTGCATTCTATAATTAAATATTCATGACTTTTATTTCTTTTAAGAAATTCATAATCAATCAATATATTGACATCAAGTTAACATTCAGTAACTTTCAATTACTTGAAATGAGTGAAAATTCATTTTTCTGTAATTGAAAAAGATTATCATGAGCATGTGACTAAAAAACTTATAAATATTATTAATTTAATTATAAATGTTTATCAGTGTCAACAATTATTTTATTTGGCAAATCAGACTTGTTATTCATTATTGATCAATTTTCATGCATGAATTTTCATTTATATTGTAAATTAATTTTTATGTTTGTGTGTAAAGTTTTTTTACAGTGTAGGAATCGTAAATGGGGTCATGTATTTTAGTATTATTATCAGCAATTATCAAGCTTCGGATATATTATATTTCATAAATTTTTTGTGTTATTAAGATTAGTTTTAATCTGATTTATCGTGTCACAATTTTGTTTTATTAATGGTTTTATCAAGCAGTACGGTGCCAGAACAAACTTTATTTGGGGTGTCAAGACAGCCTTGTTTAAAAAGGTCAGGTGATATATCACCTGATTTCTCAGGTTATTCATCGTGCCAAATTCAAATGTGATAATTTTTTTGGTTTTTACACGTTTAGATTAGAAACTGTTTTTGTGCAAATAATATTATTTAATTTATACATTAATATCTAAAAAACATATTCTAAATGATAAAAATAAAGTTTAACTTGTACAAATTTTGACCAGACCAATGGCCATGCTTTTCTTAATCAATCATTAAGAGAAAACTTTTTTTCAATTAGCATATAGCAACATTCATAAATAAAATTTTTATGTTATTGTTCTTACATGTCAATACTATGCTGAAATTGTATGAAAAATTTGTTTAAACTTAAATTATTGATTTTTTATTAAAATTTGATGTGGTCATATCTTATTACTTAAAAATCAATTCATATTTTACGTGCCTAAGACATGGCCACCTACTATCTGTTGAGCAGCTTGATCATTAAGTATAGTGTCAAATATCCTAAATCTTGTACCACAGGCAATATTTAACGTGTTTTAACAAAAAATGTAGATAAAATAGGTACAAGATTTGGAACAACATTTGATACTGCCTAATGATCAAATTGCTCAACAGATAGCAGGTGGACATGTCTTAAGCACGAAAAATAAGAATTGATTTTTAAGTACTTACAAGGAGACCATCTGAGATCCGGGTCACAAATCTTAATGAAATTTTGGGAGATGATTTTGTATGCGAAAACATGAAGAAAGCCAAAGTTTTAGATCTTAACGCTAAATATTTCCCTAGTTTCAGGCAATTAAAGAATTTTACCAGAAAAGTTACCAGATTTTTAAACGCTAATAGTTTTTAAAATTTATAGCTACGAGTTTAAAACTTTTTTAAAATGAGAGCTGAGCTCAAATTCTTTCGAAATACTCTTGGCACAACAATTAGCGAGTCACCTAAAATTTTCTAAAATATTTGCATTTTTCAAACAGTTATAACTCCGTTAATTTTTATCGAAATTATTCCTTTTTTTATAAATTTAAGGTCAAAAGTTCAACTTTTTAACTATTGCATTAAAAATATTTTTCAATCAGAACAGATAGCGCTGTTATCAATTGTTTAAATTTATCAAATTTTGCAAAAAAAAAAAAAATTAAACTTTAAACCATTGAATTGGCTTTAGAATTGTTTGTTCAGAATGTTTTTGCAACAGAATTTAAAAATTTGGAACCTTCTGAAAAATTAAAAAAAAAACATTGAAATGCAATGATTTTTCACAAGGTTATGGGCATTTAAAAAAAAGAGGTTTTTTCTAGTTTTTCGATCATAACTCTGACTGTATTCGTCGAATTATGACGTTAAAGTTTGCGACGTCGAAGTTCGCCACGACCTTTATATGATTCCATAATATCAAATTCCAAGTTCGATCATCTGCTAATAGTAATCTAAGGTATATAACGACCTAAATAATAGATTCACTATAAAATGCATCAACCCTTATATACTAACCACCGTTTTAAAATCATAACTACCCCTAAGAAGGGGTAGCAAATTGAAAAATTCATATTTTCCTCTCTAATAGACAAACCAAAATTATTTTTTATATATAAGGTTCTAACACTAGCATAAGTGACTCTGCATAGTTACAGCCAAATCGCTCGGGCGGAACCTACCCTTAGAGGGGGATGAAATTTTTAAAAATTCATATCTCCGCTTTTTATTAAAGTACCAAAATTATTTTTTAAAACTAGGCTTGATACTCTACCATAAGTGACTCTGAAACGTTACAGCCAAATCGATCAGGCGGAACCTACCCTTAGAGGGGGATGAAATATTTCAAAATTCATATCTCCGTTTTTTATTGAAGTACCAAAATTATTTTTTAAAACTAGGCTTGATACTCTACCATAAGTGACTCTGAAAGGTTACAGCCAAATCGATCGGGCGGAACCTTCCCTTAGAGGGAGATGAAATTTTTAAAAATTTATATCTCCGCTTTTTATTGAAGTACCAAAATTATTTTTTAAAACTAGGCTTGGTACTCTACCATAAGTGACTCTGAAACGTTACAGCCAAATCGATGGGGCGGAACCTACCCTTAGAGAGGGATGAAATTTTAAAAAATTCATATCTCCGTTTTTTGTTGAAGTACCAAAATTATTTTTTAAAACTAGGCTTGATACTCTACCATAAGTGACTCTGAAACGTTACAGCCAAATCGATCAGGCGGAACCTACCCTTAGAGGGGGATGAAATATTTAAAAATTTATATCTCCGCTTTTTATTGAAGTACCAAAATTATTTTTTAAAACTAGGCTTGATACTCTACCATAAGTGACTCTGAAAGGTTACAGCCAAATCGATCGGGCGGAACCTACCCTTAGAGGGGGATGAAATTTTTAAAAATTTATATCTCCGCTTTTTATTGAAGTACCAAAATTATTTTCTTAAAACTAGGCTTGATACTCTACCATAAGTGACTCTGAAAGGTTACAGCCAAATCGATCGGGCGGAACCTACACTTAGAGGGAGATGAAATTTTTAAAAATTCATATCTCTGCTTTTTATTGAAGTACCAAAATTATTTTTCAAAACTAGGCTCGATACTCTACCATAAGTGACTCTGAAACGTTACAGCCAAATCGATGGGGCGGAACCTACCCTTAGAGGGGGATGAAATTTTTAAAAATTCATATCTCCGTTTTTTATTGAAGTACAAAAATTATTTTCTTAAAACTAGGCTTGATATTCTACCATAAGTTACTCTGAAAGGTTACAGCCAAATCGATCGGGCGGAACCTACCCTTAGAGGGGGATGAAATTTTTTGAAATTCATATCTCCGTTTTTTATTGAAGTACCAAAATTATTTTCTTAAAACTAGGCTTGATACTCTACCATAAGTGACTCTGAAAGGTTACAGCCAAATCGATCGGGCGGAACCTACACTTAGAGGGAGATGAAATTTTTAAAAATTCATATCTCTGCTTTTTATTGAAGTACCAAAATTATTTTTCAAAACTAGGCTCGATACTCTATCATAAGTGACTCTGAAACGTTACAGCCAAATCGATGGGGCGGAACCTACCCTTAGAGGGGGATGAAATTTTTAAAAATTCATATCTCCGTTTTTTATTGAAGTACCAAAATTATTTTCTTAAAACTAGGCTTGATATTCTACCATAAGTTACTCTGAAAGGTTACAGCCAAATCGATCGGGCGGAACCTACCCTTAGAGGGGGATGAAATTTTTTGAAATTCATATCTCCGTTTTTATTGAAGTACCAAAATTATTTTCTTAAAACTAGGCTTGATACTCTACCATAAGTGACTCTGAAAGGTTACAGCCAAATCGATCGGGCGGAACCTACCCTTAGAGGGGGATGAAATTTTTAAAAATTCATATCTCCGCTTTTTATTGAAGTACCAAAATTATTTTTCAAAACTAGGCTCGATACTCTATCATAAGTGACTCTAAAAGGTTACAGCCAAATCGATCGGGCGGAACCTACCCTTAGAGGGGGATGAAATTTTTAAAAATTCACATCTCCGCTTTTTATTGAAGTACCAAAATTATTTTTTTAAACTAGGCTTGATACTCTACCATAAGTGACTCTGAAAGGTTACAGCCAAATCGATCGGGCGGAACCTACCCTTAGAGGGGGATGAAATTTTTAAAAATTCATATCTCCGTTTTTTATTGGAGTACCAAAATTATTTTTTAAAACTAGGCTTGATACTCTACCATAAGTGACTCTGACATGTTACAGCCAAATCGATGGGGCGGAACTTACCCTTAGAGGGGGATGAAATTTTTAAAAATTCATATCTCCGTTTTTTATTGAAGTACCAAAATTATTTTTTAAAACTAGGCTTGATACTCTACCATAAGTGACTCTGAAAGGTTACAGCCAAATCGATCGGGCGGAACCTACCCTTAGAGGGGGATGAAATTTTTAAAAATTCATATCTCCGCTTTTTATTAAAGTACCTAAATTATCTTATGAAACTAGGCTTGATACTCTACCATAAGTGACTCTGAAAGGTTACAGCCAAATCGATCGGCCGGAACCTACCCTTAGAGGGGGATGAAATTTTCAAAAATTCATATCTCTGCTTTTAATTAAAGTACCAAAATTATTTTTTAAAACTAGGCTTGATACTCTACCATAAGTGACTCTGAAACGTTACAGCCAAATCGATCGTGCGGAACCTACCCTTAGAGGGGGATGAAATTTTTAAAAATTCATATCTCCGCTTTTTATTAAAGTACCAAAATTATTTTTTAAAACTAGGCTTGATACTCTACCATAAGTGACTCTGAAACGTTACAGCCAAACCGATCAGGCGGAACCTACCCTTAGAGGGGGATGAAATATTTAAAAATTCATATCTCCGTTTTTTATTGAAGTACCAAGATTATTTTTTAAAACTAGGCTTGATACTCTACCATAAGTGACTCTGAAAGGTTACAGCCAAATCGATCGGGCGGAACCTACCCTTAGAGGGGGATGAAATTTTTAAAAATTCATATCTCCGCTTTTTATTGAAGTACCAAAATTATTTTTATGCTAGTGTTAGAACCCTATATATAAAAAATAATTTTGGTTTGTCTATTAGAAAGGAAAATAGGAATTTTTCAATTTGCTACCCCTTCTTAGGGGTAGTTATGATTTGAAAACGGTGGTTAGTATATAAGGGTTGATGCATTTTATAGTAAATCTATTATTCAGGTCGTTATATACCTTAGATTACTATTAGCAGATGATCGAACTTGGAATTTGATATTATGGAATCATATAAAGGTCGTGGCGAACTTCGACGTCGCAAACTTTAACGTCATGGTTCTTTTTTTTTTTTAAATTAAAGCTGAAAACTTTAGCTTTTTGAATCTGTTATTCAAAACCCTTTTTAGCAAGACTGATAAAAAATAAACGCATGAATAAACAACACGAATAAACGTGGAAAACTGCTATACATTGCATAAAAGTTTTTTCTTGGTTGAAATAGTTTAAATTTTGAAATGGTTCAGAAAAAATGGCACTGAAAACCAGAAAGATTTAGATAAGTTTTTAAGAAAACAGAAAGAGTTTTAAGAGCTTTCTTTTGAATCTTCCTGATTTTTGCGAACCGAAGCTTTTTGAATGTTTCCGATGCTTATGAAACTTTTTAACCAGAGGTATAATTAATCGAATCAAGTTTAATATAAATATTATCGATACAAGTATCAACGTAATATTCAATAATCATCAACAGATGGTCTAGTTATAGCTTGAAAACTTGGAACCTCTCTGTAGATAATTTGTATCTATAAATCTTTCTTCTCCCCCCGTAGCAAAAAAAAATGAAGAAAACTGAAGAAAACTGAAGATAACAGTTAATAACAGCAGATAACGGCAGAAAAATGTCGGAATTGAGATAAAGACAACAGTTATTAACTGTTTTCTTCAGTTTTCTTCCGATATTATCAGTTTTCTTCAGTTATCTTCTGTTTTCTTTACTTTTTATGTTAAAAAATTTTTTTTTTCAATTTCCGTCACTTTTCTTCGGTTTTAAACAGTTATACTGTTTTCTTCAGTTTTCTTCCGATATTATCAGTTTTCTTCAGTTATCTTCTGTTTTCTTTACTTTTTATGTTAAAAAATTTTTTTTTCAATTTTCTTCACTTTTCTTTGGTTTTAAACAGTTATGAACTGTTTTCTTCAGTTTTCTTCCGATATTATCAGTTTTCTTCAGTTATCTTCTGTTTTCTTCACTTTTTATGTAAAAAAATTTTTTTTTTTTTATTTTTTTTCACTTTTCTTCGTTTTTAAACAGTTATTAACTGTTTTCTTCAGTTTTCTTCCGATATTATCAGTTTTCTTCAGTTATCTTCTGTTTTTTTTGCTTTATTTGTATCAAAAAAAATATTTTTTTCAACTATCTTCACTTTTCTTCGTTTCTTAACAGTTATGAACTGTTTTCTTCAGTTTTCTTCCGATATTATCAGTTTTCTTTAGTTCTCTTCTGATCTTCATTTTTCATGTGTAAGGAAAAATTTTTTTTTCAATTTTCTTCTCTTTTTTTCGTTTTAAAACAATTTTAAACTGTTTTCTTCAGTTTTCTTCCGATATTATCAGTTTTCTTCAGTTATTTTCTGATTTCTTCACTTTTTATGTGAGAGGTAAAAAATTTTTTCAATTTTCTTCACTTTTCTTCATTTATAAACAGTTCTCAACAGTTTTCTTCAGTTTTCTTCCGATATTATTAGTTTTCTTCAGTTTTCTTTCGATATTATTAGTTTTCTTCCGTCATCTTCTGTTTTCTCCACTTTTTATGTGAGAGGAAAAATTTTTTTTTTTATTTTCTTCACTTTTCTTCGTTTATAAACAGTTATTAACTGTTTTCTTCAGTTCTCTGCCGATATTATCAGTTTTCTTCAGTTTTCGTCAGTTATCTTAGGTTTTGTTCATTCTGTACGTTGTCTTGAGTTGTCTTCTGTTTTGTTCACTTTTTTCGTAAAAAAATTTTTTTTTTCAATTTTCTTCTTTTTTTTTCGTTTTCAAACAGTTATTAACTGTTGTCTTCAGTTTTCTTCAGATTCCTTCACTTTTTTGCAGTTACGTTCAGAATATAACTGTTGTTTCCAGTTTTCTTTACTTTTCAACATTTATGTTCAGAAAATAACTGTTGTCTTTAGTTTTCTTCAGATTTCTTAACTTTTTAACAGTTGTGTTCAGAATATAACTGTTATTTTTAGTTTTCTTCAGTTTTTAACAGTTATGTTTAGAATATAACTGTTGTCTACAGTTTTCTTTAGTTTTCTTCAATTTTCAATAGTTATTTTCAGAATATAACAGTTCTCTTCAGTTTTTTCCGGATTTCTTCACTTTTCAAATTGCTTTTATAAATGAAGAAAAATGTTGAAAAATGAATATAACTGTTGATAATTGCAGATAACTGCAGATAACTGCAGAAAACTGATAAAAACTGAAAAAATCAGAGGATAACTGTTGTCTTTGTCTCAATTTCGACATTTTTCAACAGTTTATTTCTATTTTCTGCAGTTTTTATCTGTTTTCTTCAGTTTTCTTCTGATATTTTCGGATATTAACTGTTTTCTGCATTTTTTTTTCGCTAGGGCCTAATATTAAAAATGAAGTTTTAACCATCAACAGAGATGTTGATGTAATTGCAGATTGGGCAACGGTAAATAATCTCAAGCTGAATGCTCTTAAAACCCAGGCTATATTACTAGATTGTAAGCAGTTTTTCACCAAGCTTAATTTAAGTATGATCTCTCTATAGTTGTACGAGGTCAGCCCATACTATTCTCTGAAGAAGTCAAGAATTTGGGTGTGTGCATTGAGCTAACCTTACATTGGGAGAGTCAGGTCAATACCATTGTCAGCAGAGTTCATGGAGTCCTCCACTCGCTTAGGTTCTATAGACATGCGCTCTCTAGAAAATTTAAAAAGGAACTTGTCGAGTCTCTAATTTTTCCTTACTTTGATTACGTATGTCCCATTCATGACGGCCTATACAATTATCAGAATCTTAAACTCCACCGAGCTCTCAATGCTTGTGTTAGGTTCGCCTATGGTAATATCCCTTTCCCTGAGCATGTTTTTCCTTTTAGACTTAATCTCAGGTGACTTTAGACTTTTAAAGGAGACGCAGATACTTTATTATCTCATTAGCTTACTCAATAGTTTCAAACTAGGTTCCGGAATTTTTGGCCAATCGATTTTCTAGAGTTGAACTCAGCTCAGGTGTAGATGTTTCATTGTCTTTTAAAGTAGGTTTTGTTGCGAGCCTTAAAAAGTACACTCTCGGTTGGCTACTTGAGAGTGACCGTTAAAATTGCCGTGGTGATTCGGTGGCCCTAGGCTAAGTTCTAGTTACCTTGTGAACCCGTAGCTGCTTGTATGAACCAACTAACAACATTCTGTTTTAAGTTTTTATTAGTTTTTGCACTGTTAACTATGCCTCTTACTTGATTTAGCTTTTCGTTTTTGTTTAGCAATTTATACTAAATCAATTTCATATTTTTAATTCATATGTTTGAATCTATTATTATTATTATTATTTGTAGTTATTTTATTTTTATTTTTTACAAAGTTTGATTACATTGTTATAATCATGATTATATTTATGTTTTTTCTTTGATATGTATTCTTATTGAGTCTTACGGGGTTGTACTCCAAGGCTAATAAATATTTAGTCAAATAAAATCTCGTGCTGTTGCTCTCTCTCTCTCTCTCGTTCACTCTCATAGTCTCTCTCTCTCTCTCACTCTCTCTTTTGCTCTTTCTCTCTTACTCTCGCTATCTCTCAATGTCGCTCTCTTTCTTCCTCTCACGCTTTTGCTCTTTCTCCTTTTCACTGTCGCTTGCCTATTGTAATAACTTGCCTATTTTATTCTATTTTAAAATATTTTATTATATCTTGTTTTTTTTTTAGAATTTCAAAGTAATAAGAACGATGTTATTGCGCCTAAATTGAAAGAATGGATTTTCTACAAGAAACATCTTATTCAAGCTCTTAAAGACTGCAAGGAAAATCACGCAGATATAAATGAATATTTGGGTAATAACAAAAATTCCTTATCATCGAGCACAAGAAAAAGTTTATTGAGCAAAATATATGATCAGGATAGTCACGACGAATGGATGATGAAAAAGCTAAAGAACGCATTGCAAAATAATAAGGCTGAAATCTTAAATGATATGCAGGAACACAATGGTATAAATAAAAATAAATACTGTTTTTAATGGGCCTTGCTAAAAATTTATACAATTAAAATATAAACGCATGAACAGTTTCTCGATAATTTAATACCAGTTATTTTCTTAAACCACCTCTTAAATATTTGGATTAAATTTCCTAATATCTTTTGTTTTCCTACAAATTTTTAAACTAAAATAACCTTTTTTCACTTTCAGTCTTTATATTTAATAAATAAAAATAAGAGTAAAAACAAAAAATAATTAATTGGATTTAATAAACTTTCCTACTTTCTTATATAAATTTCTTATATAAATAAAGTGATTATTCCTTAATATAAAATACTATTTTATACATTTTCTTTGATGGTTAAAGATATAAAACCTTAAAAATATATATTCGTTAAAACTTGAAATATTCTTGCTCCAGAACACGAAACATTTAAATTCAAAATTTACTTTACAGATGTCAATGAAAATGATAGTATCCAAGAAGAAACTGAAATTTTACAGCCAATAGTAAATAAGGTGAAACTTTCTACCAAGTAAGTACAGCGATAGACACAAATTTTTATATAAATTATTCATATAGTTGGCTTCATGCTACTTAGTCGGCAGCTACATTTTATTAAAATGTTTCACATTAGAAATCACTTAAAATCTTTAAGATCTTATCTTTAATTTTTAATTTTTTTTAAATCTCTTTATTCGCATAATAAGCACTGTTAATGGCAGCCGAACTCTCTGTCTTTGTCTAATAGTGTTTTCCATTTTGCATATAAAAACCATCCGTTTTAACAAGAAAAAATAGCAGCCTCTGCTAGATATTAATATAATAAGTAAATTTTATAATCATAACGAAATAATTTTATCGTGTAATTTTTGAGTATGATTTGACCTAACAAAATTTTATAAAAAAAGACAGATTGTATTTATGACAGTTCGTAGGTCAAATCATACTCAAAAACTACGCAATAAAATTATTTCGTTATGATAATAAAATTTACTTATTATATTAATATCTAGCGGGAGCTGCTATTTTTTGCTTGTTAAAACCGGTGGTGTTCATATAAAAAACACTATTAG
This sequence comes from Anastatus disparis, assembly GCA_017163975.1. Taxonomy (NCBI): domain Eukaryota; kingdom Metazoa; phylum Arthropoda; class Insecta; order Hymenoptera; family Eupelmidae; genus Anastatus; species Anastatus disparis. Next base: position 3,145,854 of record JAFFSR010000292.1, on the reverse strand, counting down.
ACAGAGACAGATAGTTCAGCCTTCTCTTAAAAATTCTTTGATTTTAAATATTCTTCAAACATTAAGGATGAATAAATACTTTTTTGTAAAAATCCTTGTATTTTATCTTCTGCATGATGTACCCCTTGTTCACAGTTCATAATTAATTTTAAAAGATTACATGTACGCTTTGAAAACTTTTCGATCATAAACTGTGACCTAAGACCTTAAGGCATACAGATATGAAGAAATGATACAATGCTCAAAAACGTAATTGTTAGTGTTGTAGTGAAACTGATTAACTCTTAGAGATCTGACTAGAAAAAAAACTTGATGATTCATTTTGTCTCTATTAACCTCGTTAAAGTTTTGTTTGATTCATGTTTCTTCAAATCTGTATGTTCTGATAAGATATTTGTAATATTGAGGAGGTGTAATAGAGTATATGATTTATACTAAGTTACCGATATTACAGTTTTCTAAATTTTAAATCATTGAATAATTTTCTAAAATATCTCTATATTAGGCTTTATATTAGTAAAACTGGAAGACTAATTGGAGGTATTTTTAAAATTTTTGAATTAAGAATAAAAAATTAAGAAATTTGTAATATCAGTATTTTTCATTCTCTTAAAGATATAATGTGAATATTGAAATATAAAATTGTACATATGTGGCTACGAAAACAATCACAGCTGTGTAATTGACTACGAAAAAAAAACATCTCCAAAAATGTGGCGAAAAAAAAACACATCTTCAAAAGTGCGGCGAAAAAAAACACTTCTCCACAAGTGCGGCAAAAAAAGCACATCTCCAAAAGTGCGGCAAAAAAAAACACATTTCCAAAAGTGCGGCGAAAAAAAACACATATTCAAAAGTTTTCACCGTGTTCTTAAGGGGTGTTTTTACGCCGCACTTTTGAAGATGTGTTTTTTTTCGCCGTACTTTTGAAGATGTGTTTTTTAGCGTCTCTTTTCATCTGTGTTTGTCTTCGAAGCCACCGTCGATATAATCTTGTCATAGAATCAATTATATAATATGCTCTATATTGCATACACTATATCTATACAATATGGATCCTTATCAGTGTTGGTTTAGTAAAAGTCTACGCTTACAGTTTATGGCTGTTTCGTGTTATTTCGCGATCATAGTAGTTGAACAATGAGTCGTCGTAGCGCTGTAAGCGCGAAATCTCTGCACTGACAGTCATGAACTATGAGCTTAAACTTTTAATAAATTAACGCTGATCCTCATTAATTTTTTTTATTTTTTAGAGACGAAAACTATCTTTGTGATGTAACCAAGCAGTTTGCCATAGCCGATGATATAGCTACATCAATAGTTATTGATATATTTTTATTGAATACTAAGACCCATAAAATCGATGATAAAATATTTGACGATTTAAGAAATACAAATTTTGAAAATAGAATTAAAGCAACTTTTAAAAAAGTAAAGAAAAAAGCAATACCGCTATCAGGAAATCTGAAGAATTGAAATATTTAATCTTTTTGGTAAAAAATAATTTACCACATTTAAAAATTGACACAAAGTTACTTCAACATCAATTAACAAGTTATATTGATTTAATAGATTCTGATTCAGGTTTTTGTTTAAAAATTTCTAACAGGTATGTTGCAACACTATAGTTCTTATAAGATTGTGTGTATCTAAATCAAAGAATAGTTCTATCGTTATTACAATCCAAATGATAATAATCATGATGGGTAGTTATAATACTCTTATTTACAACTACCCTCGTAGAATCTAAAATGAAAAATAAATAGGATAACATTGGGTATTAATGATGTTTATATTGATCATAAATTTCAAAGCATTAAATATGGCAATTTTTAAATTCAATTTGATTCTTTTTTTTAATAAAAGGTGTCCCATATAATATTGAAAAACATGCACATAAAGTTGTAATATATGTATGATTAATTAAATAAAAATGAACTATTGGATAAAATCATATAATAGAATTATATATTAAAATCATTATATATATAATATAAAATCGTTATATAATATACTAACAAGAATGGGTCCCTATCTACGGGAAACGGATTTTGCTGAAATTTCAGGATATGATTCTTAAATGAAAAAAAATTAACTTATATTTTTTTTCTTTTTGTCTACTAGGCCTTAGAGATAAAGATATAGATATTTTTTTAAAAATATTATACAAAAAAGAACTTGTAAGAATTTGAATAACCAAAATACTAAAATTATTACCCAAAAAATGTGTAGAAGATGAAAGAAAGTAGTTAAACACTTTAATTTAAACCTTAATGCGATGAAAAAGCTTTTGGGGTTCGAAAGTTATGCTTAGTTGAATATTATTATATATTGCTTTCTCATAGAGAAAGCATTGTATTTTCTGAATAGTTTTAGCATTTAATACATAATAAATTTTCTACATTATTAAATGAGCATATTTTGATCACCTGTTTTTTTAACTAGATAAGATTTTCTGACGCGATAAAGTTTAAATTAGAATAATTAACATATGCTTTTTTTATTTTCGATACATTTTTCTGTTAGAAATTCAGTTTTTAGGTTATTCAAACATTTGTAAGCACTTCTTTTCACAAATGTCTATATCGTCTCAATTCATCATATAATTGAATTATATTTTTAAAAAAATTTTACCTGTTGGTTACAATTATTATTATCATTATTATTATTTTAACTGTAAGACCGATAGAAATATTTTTTAATTTATTTATTATACAGTTAACATAAGTATTTTTTATTATATATATTTTTCTAATTTTTAATGAATTGAACTACATAGGTACTCTAAAGATTTTAATCAGGGAGCCAAAATTTGTGCAACAAAATTTTGGCCTAAATATACAGTACTCAATAAACTAAAAGGGTTAGCTTTCAATCTAACATCTGATGAACTTGAATATTTAACAGAAAAGGGCCTAGATTTTTCAATCACGTATAAAAAAATGAGCGACACTTATCAGTTATGGCTAGGGCCTGGTGCGTACACCAATCACGATTGCAACCCTAATGCCCAAATATATTGGCCAAAAAATAATAGAGTACTGTGTTTACAAGCTATTAAGGATATATTTCCACGTGACGAAGTAACTTGGTATTATGGATCCAGTTACTTCGAAAATAATACTTGTGAATGTTTGACATGTGAAAAGAGGAAATCATCCAATTCAGGTTATAAGTATTCCATATATTAATTTTATTTTAGTGTAAAAATCCATTGAATCATTATTGATATATTATGAAAGCTATTATTTTAAATTATGTACATCTGTAAAGGTATGTTGAAGTGTATCAAAATATATCAAAATATTTTAAAGTGTATCCGAAGTACATTGCAGTCTAAAATAATATTTTTTTAGCTGCGCATACGAAACTTGACTTTGCATATTAGTTTTATGAATGCAAAGTATCCCATCTCCCCACAGCCTTAAAGGAATGTGCAAAGTACTTTACTTTGCGCACAGTCATGGTTTTTTTTCTAATTTATCGTTTCGACTCATAAGATTATCACTCGTCGAAAACCTTCAAAGCTTTGATCAATTTTTTATTAAATCTTGTTTTGCACTCGCAGTTAAAAAAAAATTAACTTCGATACAAGTCCGCACTGCAGGTGTTCCCCACATAGGTGTCTGATGAACCCTCGCTTCGCTCGGGCAACAAACAACACCCAAGTGGGAAACAACTGCTTTGCGCACTGTATAGAAAATAGCTATTTTTTAAGTTTGGTAAATATATAAAAGTATATTGCAAAATGCATCAAAAATGTAGTTTGAAATATAATAATTGGATACATTTTGATACATTTTAATACTTTTGCATTCCTTGATTCACTTCAGTACATTTTGGCTAGAATTTATAGTATTTCCAAAACAACTTTTCTCAGGTTTTAAAAACTGATTCTCATTTTTTATAAGCTTTATTCGCGCTTGTGTATACAAGTTTATGTAAGTCTATGATTCGTGATCAATAGATATATAAAACCCTGGTAAAAAATTCACCATGTTCTGGCGATAATTTCTGGTCGATTCATGTCAAAATGATACTGACCTAGAAATTTCGTTGAAATGATTTCCAGGATTTTTAGATACATGTTATTTTAACATGAATTGACTAGAATTTATGACCAGAACATGGTGAATTTTGTTGTCAGGAAAGAAAAGGAAAATAAAAAGATTATAATTATAACGCAATAAAAATAGTGATTTTATTATATTATGGAATCGTTATTTCTGATTTTTGATTGTTTTAAAGTAAAACAGATGGTCACATTTATACGAAAAAATGTATAATTTTTAACATTTAAATGAATCTTTATGTTTGGATATTAATAATTTTTATTAATAATAATTAATGCATACATGATCTTTTGTATAAGTAATTATAACGTATAGTATATAAATACAAAATATCCTTTTTATTATATTAAAAATCTTCCTCAATATATTAAGACTGGTAGGGCGGTGCAGGGGCAATTATTTATAACATTCCCATCAGTATTTTTCATTAGTATTTTTTAACGTTCTTCTGTCATTTTGTGACGTCATATCTCCTGACTCATGTTCAAAATTGAAGTCAATAAACTTACAATATACACTTAGTTTCTCCGTCTCTTCGTCCGTCTGTCTTCGTCCCTCCGTCTCCGTCTTCGTCCCTCCGTCTCCGTCTTTCTATCTCTGTAATCTTATAACGATCACATATAGAGCATATATATAAAGCCACCTAATTCTTCAAGGAAATTTTACATTCGTGATCTTAAAAATATAAATAGAGTTAGCTTAAATAGTTATATTTCTGCTCACCTTTCTTCCTATATACAGTACCGTCCATAAATTCGTGAACAAAATTTTGAAAAACATCGCTCCTTTAAAGAGCATTATCTCTAGTTCTAATGGTCGCAGAATAAAAATAAAAAAAGTCAATTAAAGTATACGAAAAATACTAACTTTTTATGGTGTTTAAAATTTTTCCAAACAATTTTTTCCATTTTTTATCCTTTTTTAAAAAAATGTCAATTTTTAACATTTTTAAACATTTTTCAATCACTTATATCTTTTTTAAAAATGATTATTAGTGAAAAATTCCGACGGGAATCGAAAGAATTTTAAAAAATCTAAAATTTATCACTGATGGTTTTTTCTTCTACGAAGCTTATTTAGGTAGTTATAAACTGAAATGAAATGAAATTCGTAGAGTGCTTTCTTTACCATTCCGTGATGATTTGTCAGTTTTTGATTTATTTGAGGTCAGCTGTTCCATGGTTGGTTCATTGCTACAAATGGCTTCCTCTAAGGTGGTTAGACCCGACTACCTCTCAACTGACATGTTAAAGATCACTGTGGGCTCTATTTTGCCTTATCTAACCCATACTGTCAACTTATCTCTGTCATCTGGAGTATTTCCTGATGCATCGAAATGGGCCTTTCTTCTGCCTCTGGCGAAAACAAATAAAATGGATTCACCATCTCAAATTCGACCTATTGCCAAATTATGTGAGATCTCGAAAGTTCTCGAGAGGGTGGTGCACACTGAACTGTGTTCTCATCTTGACACAAATACCTTACTTAGCCCTCTTCAGACAGGTTTTCGAAAGGCAAATAGTACACAGACAGCACTTCTGAAACTTCTTGAAGATGCTCGTCATGCTATTGATAAAAGGATGATAACAGTTTTTCTTCTATTCGATTTCTCGAAGGCATTTGATATGGTACATCATTAGAGACTTCTTCTTAAGCTCCGTGCTCTTAATTGTTCTGACTCTGTTATTAATTGGTTTGCATCTTATTTGAGAGGCAGCTCTGAAGAAAATTCAAAGGCGCGCATCGCGTTTTCATTCAAATATACTTTAAAAATCACAAATGATAAATCTAAGAATTCACCAAAAATAGAAATGATAAATAAAAAAAAATACAAATGATAAATCTAAAAACAAATATATTTGATAAATCTAAAAACAAATATAAATGATAAATCTAAAAAAATATTAATGATAAATTTAAAAACAAATACTGGGAATATTGGGAATAAAGGCGTTCAAAAATGAGTCTGGAATTCGTTTAAGATCGGGGATTTTTCGGAAACTATAAGAATAAGAAATAATAGTGAATTAATTTAGAACATCACGATAGTCATTAGATTTATTGTAAATGTAGGAAATCAGAAATTTTTCTGCAACGCGTTTCAGATCAAGGATTTTGGAAAAATTTTTTAAATTGAGAATAACAATGACATAGAACATTCAGAAAGTCAAGATTTGAGATAAAGGATTTATTTGGGAGATAAAAAAGAGTAATGATAGTTGTGAAATTATTTAGAATATGAGCGTTGGCAATAGATTCATGGGAAATAAAAAATCAGACATCGATTTTTAATTAGTTTAGAATATAAATTATACAAAAATCTATAATATTCACATGCATGCCTACACGTATATGATATACACTTATTGTGTGACATATACATGAAATATTTAATAAAATATACAAACTTTTTGTGTATGACGAGGTATTTTGCGCCAGTTTATATATTGAACTATATTATTAATAAATATTATTGATGCTCAATAAAGATTATTTTATAAAGATTATTATTCACACGTTAAAAATCAATAAATTCTTTTGATCAAATACAATTATCCATGTTATTTAACGATATTAAGTAATAATAAATAACCATTTTACAGTGTAATAAAATAAATATTTACATTGTGTCATGATTATAATCTCTCTTTATTTGTTTCCTTTTATTTCATACATTTATTGATCACAAATTATCAACTTCCATCGACTGGTATACTCCAGTGTGAACGGAAATAATTAAAATCAAGAAACAGTTCAGGTGGACTGAGAAACAACTATAAATTCTAGCCTTTGATACACTATGATCCCATAAGCAGAAAATTTTGAGAAAAGGTTTTTAAAAGATTTCTAAGAAATGTTTTGAACGTTTGAAAAATATTTTTGAATTTTTAGTTCCTATGTCTGTTTTAAAATGCGTAAAATCATTTTTTAAAAACAGTTTAATAAATAAAAATATATTGTCTAATACATTATTAATAATTTTATTTTCTGAAAATTTTTGTGAAGGTTTTTGTAAATATTTAATCAAAAAATTTGCTCAAACTTTGTACGATATTTTTAAAAGGTTTCTGAAAAAATTTCTGATCAATATTTTTGAAAAGCATTTTGTGCTATGAGATGTAATTCGTTATTCTTGCATTTTTTTTGTTAATTTGCGTTCACATTTAATTCAGAAATTTTAGCTAGAAACTCATAATTAATATATTCAATTTTTATTACAGTTTCAGAACCGATAGTTTCATCTGATCCACAAAGAAATGACGCAGTAGCGTTATTACGAGTATCATTAGAACGTTTGCCAGAAGAAAAGGTTCTTAACCACTCCCATAATAGTAACCAATCCAGTGAATGTCCTGACAGTTTTTCTAATTTGTCTGACAATACCATTAATGAATTACTAGGGATCCCTTAAGAATTATTCAATAAAGAATCATCGAACGAATAATGTTCAGACATTCTGAAAAGAACACAAATAAAAAGAATTACCTAGAACAAACAAAAAATTTAAGTTCCAAGATGTGGAGTATTAAATTTATAAAAAATTTGAATGTATCTAAAATAAAACTTGTGTCATAGAAATTGTAAACATGCTTATTTTTTATGATCTTGTAAAGCGTTAAAGAATATTAGAATATTAATCTCAAAATAGTCAATTTCAATCATCAAGAATAAAATGATATATTTCTATCTCAAACATTGAATTAAAATTAAATTTTTAATTATAATTCAACATTAATTAAAATTTGGCACAAATTGAATTAATAAATTTTCAAAAAAGTTATTTAATAACTAATACTTTCACAATCATTTATTCAGAATAAAAAAAATAATTATTTTATTTACTACTAATGATCACCTTCTATACAATACTCATCTGCAACAATCCTTGATCTTCAAATGTACGTCATTAAACCAATGTGCCCATGACTAAAAGTACAAAAGGTAAGTATACTTCATTCCTGAACTTCTGGAGGATTGACTTGTTTTTCCCTAATTACTATACCCACATTTACTTATAAGGAGAGCACCCTACCTCCGGGAAACGGATTCGACTGAAACTGCCAGATATGATTTTTTGATGAAAAAAATGAATCAGTATTTTTTCATCGAATAGGCCCTATTGATAAGGATATAGACATTTTTTCAAAATTTGAATAACCAAAGAACTAAGACTTTTACAAAAAATACATAAAAGATCAAATTAAGTACAAATTGAATACTTTAATTTAAATTCTGTTGCAACAGAAAAGCTTGAGTGGTTCAAAAGTTATTCCTAATTAAATATTACTACATGTTAGTTAATTTTTTTAGCATAACACATGATCATTATATAATTAGCATATTTTAATCACCTGTAACTTTCAAATCACAAAAGCTTTTATCAATGCAAGAAAGCTTAAATTAAAGCATTCAATTTTTACTTAATTTTATCTTATATGTATTTGTTTTGTAAGAGTTTTAGTTCTTTAGCTATTTAAGTTCTTAAAAAGCTTCTTTTATTTTAATTTCGAAAAAATGCCGTTATCCTTGTCCAGGGGGCCTATTTGATGAAAAGAAAAGATATTAGTCTATTTTTATATGCTTTTCTTATAATCGCTGTCATTTCTGTTTGTTTGTCTGTAATCAAATCTTGTACACTGGTTTTGAAGTACTTTTTGACAATGAGAAATTCTGAAAATTAGCATAGACCTTGGTCTTGGATTCTCTGGGTCGAGGCGAGTTTCTCAGGAGTTTTTGGTGCTGCTAAAACTGAATTCGAGATCAAACGATTGCCACGAAGTGATGCGCGTTGTCCAGGATACATATGAACGTTATCCCCGTCTTTGAAAAATTTTTTTTTAAATTTTGAAACACGTTTTTCTAAATAACAATAATTAAAAAAATGCACTAAAAAGTATAAAATAAAAAATTTTAAAAAACATTTTCATAACATGCTTTTTAAAAAAATACAATAAGTGAAAAAAATGCACTAAAAAGTATAAAATAAATTAATTAACTTCCTTAAAATTATTTTTATACAGTTTCATTACAATAATCAAGAGAAAATTTAACGACAAAAACTTTTTCTTTATTATTGCAATGAAAAGTAGTGTCGAGAAAGTTAATTAATTTATTTAATAATTTTTAGCGCATTTTTTTAATTATTGTTTTTTTTAAAAGCGCGTTGTTTAAATGTTTTTTAAAATTTTTTATTATAATTTATTTTATTTTTTGTTATATGTAGACACAAATAACTTACCGACGGAGCAAGCTCCATTTTAGCCTTGACAAATTTTTAAAGTGGTATGCCCACTGAGCATACATTAAATTTTTGACATTTTTTTTGTGGTGTCAGACCAACGCACACATTAGTGACCGAACGGAGGACAAAAAGCGACCAGACGGGGAATTGATCCTGCGCCAACAATATAATAAGTCTCGCGCCTTTCGTTACTACGCCACCGAGCTCTACTTTAATAGAAAAATAATACTTTAATAAGAAAACTCTATTTTAATGACAAAATCATCCTGTTAGAAGCGAATCCATTTCCCGGAGGTGGAGTGCTCTCCTTATAAGTATATTAGTCTATTTCTATATACAATTAATACAAAATCTAGCTAAATCTGTACTTGTTACCGAGCGAAATATAATAAAGCTACTGATAAGTTGAAGATTATCGTTATTTGGTTCCATACATCGCTTCATTATTACGTTTTCGTAATGATTTTTTAATACTAAATAATTATGGATAAACAAAATTTTAAATTATAATAACAGGTACCCAAAAGCTGTACGGATTGGTACCGACTCTGCACATATATTTATGAAGTATAAAAGCCTATTTTCATATTTCAAACTTCAAAAAAAAGGCTTTTAGCTCGGTTATTATTACCAGAAATAACACAGTAAAGTCACTGAACAGTTCTGGCTTATTATCGTTTGTTTGCAGACGTAACTTTATCATTTGATTTCTAAAATGACTTTTCGATAGAGAATAATTGCGAACAAACGAATGCTAGAGAATAATAGCAGGGGCTTGGAAGCTACATTCATAAGTACAATCACAGCACATATATTTATTCAGTATATTAGTCTAACTTCAGATCTTAAACTCTGCATAAAAGCAAGCTAGCACCAATCATATTATAAGGATTAAGAAGTACAGTCACTGAATGATAAGGCTTATCACACTGAGAGAAAAGTTTAATAACTGTTAAAATATCTGTATATTTGATTTTAGTTTTAAATTTTCTTAGTATTTATTGTATTATATATTAATAGTTAATATATATAAAGCTAATAACTTCATATATTTACTATAAAACTTTACGTATCTTTAGAAAGAATATAATATCTTAACTATTAATATTTGATTTCAACTATTAAGATTTGTATATTTAATCAGAATCTACAATATATACTTTAATAGTTAATATACTAAGTTAACAGTTATGAAATCTTTCTCTCAGTGCATATTTTGCTTGAGAAGTAGCTTTATCATTACATTTTTGCTATCATTGTTTATTGTGGAATAATCATGAATCAAACTTAAAATAATAAAAGATGAGACAAAAAAGGTACATCTAAAACTGTTTGACAGTTTAAGTATATGTTTTTTGGTTTCCAGAACACAGTTAAGAGGAGGTCGAGTATATCTGTCCTTTTCTAATCAAAGAATTGATTTTTTCACAAAGATTAATAATTGTAGCAAAAAATAATAAGAAAGCCCCATCACGTATAATAAAAAGCAAGATTTTCTTTTATGAGGAAAAATTATTTTTATCGCTTTGTTTTTAAGAAAACCTTGAAAAACTGAATTGTCCATCCTAACCTCTATTTTTTAAGTTTTTCAAGGTTTTCTTCAAAACAAATCGATAAAAATAATTTTTCCTCATCAAAGAAAATCTTGCTTTTTATTATACGAGATGGGGCTATCTCCTTATTTTTTGCTACAATTATTAGTTTTTGCAAAAAAATAAATTCTTTGATTAGAAAAGGACAGAGATATACGACCTGCTCTTAACAGGTACTAGTGTAGAAAGCGATGCACAAAAGTGAAAAAATATTCCAAATTATGTATGGGCACTTCTTGTTCTACGTAAAACAGCTCGTCATCTTCTAGTATTATTTTGTGCAAATCTTTAAAACATAATCTTCTTATGAGTATAAATTTATTGCCAAGATATTATTATCAATACATAATTGTAATATTATTTTCAGGCGGAAACAATTACCAGTCATAATCGTATAATTCGTCATAATGTAGATAGGATTAGCTCTGATGACTGAATAATGTCGTATACAATCGTTGCCTGTTATTCTGAATTCATACAGGAGCTCAGATTTATTTTAAATATAGTTCCACATTCACTTATTCTTTTTTTTTTTTGTATTCCACTTTTAAATTCTAAGTTTTCATACTAAAAATTGTTTTGGGCATGTGATTGTAGAGCTACACCGTTAAGCATTAAACATTTAGCTAAAACTGTCTAGTGAAGTTTTGACGCCATCGTTGCGTACAAGAACAGTCTTTGCCTTTTTTGCTGTAAACATTCAAGAACCAAATTCCTATATATTGTGTTAAGAAAGTTTTGTTAGAATGTTGTCACACCGCTAGGCCTGAAAACTAGAAGAATAAAGCTTGAACTGTCAAGAAAATCTCTAATATTATGTTCAAAGAATTGAATAGGGTCAACTAACACTTCGGAAAAGTGGGAGATATAAAAGGAAAATGGCATCGTCAACAAAGGTATGTGCACCGGCTCCACTACCCAGGAAAGCTCTTCGACAAATAGATGGTTTTTTCGAATTTCTAAGTAAAGTGTCTTTTCTGAATAACATGCTAATAATTAAATAATGTTTATAAGATAGATTTCCCGAAAAACCATCATGGTTGAACACAACTTAAAACCTTAATCAGATGATTGTTGGTGTCGAAGAGGGATTCGAATGAATCTTGTCCATGCGATCTACATAGTATGTTATACAAAAACGCTAGATATATTAAATATGAAAAAAAACTATGCACGTTCATTTAGCTGTGGGCTATTATGTTCTATGAATCTGCTACTTGCTGACTATTTTTTTTTGGAAATGATCGTTGCGTGTAACGACTCAGCAAAGCTCATGAGTATATTATAATGAGCTCAAACTGCTAACTCACTCTTTTATAGTATTTTTCGTTAGGAGGAAAATTAGCCAGGACCTATGTACAATATAATGTGCTAAAGTAGTGTAATATTACTAAAAAATTATTTAACTTGCTTTGTTTGCTAATATAGTTTGAATGATTCTAGGATTACTATTCGTAATGTACTTATGCTATGATATTATTCATTTGATATTGATTAATGAAATCTTATTTACAAACAAGGCTGGTAGAAATAAATAAGAAACTAAAACTGTTTTCCAGTTTGAGTATAAGACTTTCAGTTTCCAGAACACAGTTAGCAGGTATTAGTGTAGAGACCAATAGACAAGAATGAAAAAATATTCTTAATTCATGAATGGGCACTTCTTGTTCTACGTAAAACAGTTGGTCGTCTTTTAGTATTATTTTGAGCGAATCCTAAAACCATAATCTTTTCAGAAGTATGAAATTATTGCTAAGATATTATTATTGATACATAATTGTATAGGATTTTCAGAAAAAAACATTTATTACAGTCATTATCTTATAATTCGTCCTATTGTAGATAGGGTTAGCGCTGATTACTAATTACTGCCGTATACAATCGTTGTCTGTTATTCTGAATTCATACAGGAGCTCAGATTTATTTTAAATATATTTCTCAATTCACTGATTTTGTTTGTTCTTATTTCTCTGTCAAATTCTTAGTTTTCATACTGAAAATATTTTTGGGCATAGGTTGTAGAGCTACACCATTAAGCACTCAGCATTTAGGTAAAACTGTCTCGTAGGTTTTTGACGTCTTCAGGGCGTACAAGAACGATATTAGCCTTTTTTTCTGTAAGCATTTAAGAACCAAATTACCATATATTGTGTTAAGAAAGTTTTACTGAAATGTTGTTACAGCGCTAGACCTGGAAACAAGAAGCACGAAGCTTAATCTGTCAAAAAAATCTCTGATATTATGTTTAACAAATTTAACAGGGTCAACTAACACTTCGAAAAAGTGGGAGATATAAAAGGAAAATGGCATCGTCAACAAAGGTATTGGCACCGGCTCCACTACCCAGGAAAGCTCTTCGACAAATAGATGGTTTTCTCGAATTTCTAAGTGAAGTGTCTTTTCTGAATAACATGCTCATAATTAAATAATGTTTATAAGATAGATTTCTCGAAAAACCATCATGCTTGAACACAACTTAAAACCTTAATCAGATGATTGTTGGTGTCGAAGAGAGATTCGAATTAATCTTGTTCATGCGATCTACATAGTATGTTATACAAAAACGCTAGATATATTAAATATGAAAAAAAAACTATGCACGTTCATTTAGCTGTAGGCTATTATGTTCTATAAATCTGCTACTTGCTGCCTAATTTTTTTGGATATGATCGTTGCGTGTAACGACTCAGCAAAGCTCATGAGTATATTATAATGAGCTCAAACTGCTAACTCACTCTTTTATAGTATTTTTCGTTAGGAGGAAAATTAGCCAGGACCTATGTACAATATAATGTGCTAAAGTAGTGTAATATTACTAAAAAATTATTTAACTTGCTTTGTTTGCTAATATAGTTTGAATGATTCTAGGATTACTATTCGTAATGTACTTATGCTATGATATTATTCATTTGATATTGATTAATGAAATCTTATTTACAAACAAGGCTGGTAGCAATAAATAAGAAACTAAAACTGTTTTCCAGTTTGAGTATAAGATTTTCAGTTTCCAGAACACAGTTAGCAGGTATTAGTGTAGAGACCAATAGACAAGAATGAAAAAATATTCTTAATTCATGTATGGGCACTTCTTGTTCTACGTAAAACAGTTGGTCGTCTTTTAGTATTATTTTGAGCGAATCCTAAAACCATAATCTTCTCATAAGCATGAAATTATTGCTAAGATATTATTATTGATAAATAATTGTGATATCATTTTCAATAAAAAACCCTTATTACAGTCATTACCATATAATTCGTCCTATTGTAGATAGGCACAGCGCTGATTACTAATTACTGCCGTATACAATAGTTGTCTGTTATTTTGAATTCATACAGGAGATCAGATTCATTTTCAATATATTTCATTATTCACTGATTATTTTTGTTCTTATTTCTCTGTCAAATTCTAAGTTTTTATACTAAAAATTGTTTTGGGCATGTGATTCTAGAGCTACACCAGTAAGCCCTCAGCATTTAGCTAAAACTGTCTTATGGGTTTTTGACGTCTTCATGGCGTACAAGAACAATATTAGCCTTTTTTGCTGTAACCATTTAAGAACCAAATTACCATATACTGTGTTAAGAAAGTTTTACTGAAATGTTGTTACAGCGCTAGGCCTGGAAACAAGAAGCACGAAGCTAAATCTGTCAAGAAAATCTCTGATATTATGTTTAACAAATTAAACAGGGTCAACTAATACTTCGGAAAAGTGGGAGATATAAAAGGAAAATGGCATCGTCAACAAAGGTATTAGCACCGGCTCCACTACCCAGGAAAGCTCTTCGACAAATAGATGGTTTTCTCGAATTTCTAAGTGAAGTATCTTTTCTGAATAACATGCTCATAATTAAATAATGTTTATAAGATGGATTTCTCGAAAAACCATCATGCTTGAACACAACTTAAAACCTTAATCAGATGATTGTTGGTGCCGAAGAGAGATTCGAATGAATCTTGTCCATGCGATCTACATAGTATGTTATACAAAAACGCTAGATATATTAAATATTAAAAAACTATGCACGTTCATTTAGCTGTGGGCTATTATGTTCTATGAATCTGCTACTTGCGGACTATTTTTTTTGGTAATGATCGTTGCGTGCAACGACTCAGCAAAGCTCATGAGTATATTATAATGAGCTCAAACTGCTAACTCACTCTTTTTATAGTATTTTTCGTTAGGAGGAAAATTAGCCAGGACCTATGTACAATATAATGTGCTGAAGTAGTGTAATATTACTAAAAAATTATTTTACTTGCTTTGTTTGCTAATATAGTTTGAATGATTCTAGGATTACTATTCGTAACGTACTTATGCTATGATATTATTCATTTGATATTGATTAATGAAATCTTATTTACAAACAAGGCTGGTAGAAATAAATAAGAAACTAAAACTGTTTTCCAGTTTGAGTATAAGATTTTCAGTTTCCAGAACACAGTTAGCAGGTATTAGTGTAGAGACCAATAGACAAGAATGAAAAAATATTCTTAATTCATGTATGGGCACTTCTTGTTCTACGTAAAACAGTTGGTCGTCTTTTAGTATTATTTTGAGCGAATCCTAAAACCATAATCTTCTCATAAGTATGAAATTATTGCTAAGATATTATTATTGATACATAATTGTGATATCATTTTCAATAAAAAACCCTTATTACAGTCATTACCATATAATTCGTCCAATTGTAGATAGGCACAGCGCTGATTACTAATTACTGCCGTATACAATAGTTGTCTGTTATTTTGAATTCATACAGGAGATCAGATTCATTTTCAATATATTTCATTATTCACTGATTATTTTTGTTCTTATTTCTCTGTCAAATTCTAAGTTTTTATACTAAAAATTGTTTTAGGCATGTGATTCTAGAGCTACACCAGTAAGCACTCAGCATTTAACTAAAACTGTCTTATGGGTTTTTGACGTCTTCATGGCGTACAAGAACAATATTAGCCTTTTTTGCTGTAACCATTTAAGAACCAAATTACCATATATTGTGTTAAGAAAGTTTTACTGAAATGTTGTTACAGCGCTAGGCCTGGAAACAAGAAGCACGAAGCTTAATCTGTCAAGAAAATCTCTGATATTATGTTTAACAAATTAAACAGGGTCAACTAATACTTCGGAAAAGTGGGAGATATAAAAGGAAAATGGCATCGTCAACAAAGGTATGTGCACCGGCTCCACTACCCAGGAAAGCTCGTCGACAAATAGATGGTTTTTTTGAATTTCTAAGTAAAGTGTCTTTTCTGAATAACATGCTCATAATTAAATAATGTTTTTTAAGATAGATTTCCCGAAAAACCATCATGGTTGGACACAACTTAAAACCTTAATCAGATGACTGTTGGTGTCGAAGAGAGATTCGAATGAATCTTGTCCATGCGATCTACATAGTATGTTATACAAAAACGCTAGATATATTAAATATTAAAAAAACTATGCACGTTCATTTAGCTGTGGGCTATTATGTTCTATAAATCTGCTACTTGCTGCCTAATTTTTTTGGATATGATCGTTGCGTGCAACGACTCAGCAAAGCACATGGGTATATTATAATGAGCTCAAACTGCTAACTCACTCTTTTATAGTATTTTTCGTTAGAAGGAAAATTAGCCAGGACCTATGTACAATATAATGTGCTAAAGTAGTGTAATATTACTAAAAAATTATTTAACTTGCTTTGTTTGCTAATATAGTTTGAATGATTCTAGGATTACTATTCGTAATGTACTTATGCTATGATATTATTCATTTGATATTGATTGATAAAATCTTATCTACAGACAAAGCTGGTAGAAATTAATAAGTAACTAAATCTGTTTCCCAGTTTAAGTATAAGATTTTTAGTTTCCAGAACACAGTTAGCAGGTATTAGTGTAGAGACCAATAGACTAGATTGAAAAAATATTCTCAATTCATGTATGGGCACTTCTTGTTCTACGTAAAACAGTTGGTCGTCTTTTAGTATTATTTTGAGCGAATCCTAAAACCATAATCTTCTCATAAGTATGAAATTATTGCTAAGATATTATTATTGATACATAATTGTGATATCATTTTCAATAAAAACCCTTATTACAGTCATTACCATATAATTCGTCCTATTGTAGATAGGCACAGCGCTGATTACTAATTACTGCCTTATACAATAGTTGTCTGTTATTTTGAACTCATACAGGAGATCAGATTCATTTTCAATATATTTCATTATTAACTGATTATTTTTGTTCTTATTTCTCTGTCAAATTCTGAGTTTTTATACTAAAAATTGTTTTGGGCATGTGATTCTAGAGCTACACCAGTAAGCACTCAGCATTAAGCTAAAACTGTCTTATGGGTTTTTGACGTCTTCATGGCGTACAAGAACAATATTAGCCTTTTTTGCTGTAACCATTTAAGAACCAAATTACCATATATTGTGTTAAGAAAGTTTTACTGAAATGTTGTTACAGCGCTAGGCCTGGAAACAAGAAGCACGAAGCTGAATCTGTCAAGAAAATCTCTGATATTATGTTTAACAAATTAAACAGGGTAAACTAACACTTCGAAAAAGTGGGAGATATAAAAGGAAAATGGCATCGTCAACAAAGGTATTGGCACCGGCTCCACTACCCAGGAAAGCTCTTTGACAAATAGATGGTTTTCTCGAATTTCTAAGTGAAGTGTCTTTTCTGAATAACATGCTCATAATTAAATAATGTTTATAAGATGGATTTCTCGAAAAACCATCATGCTTGAACACAACTTAAAACCTTAATCAGATGATTGTTGGTGTCGAAGAGAGATTCGAATGAATCTTGTCCATGCGATCTACATAGTATGTTATACAAAAACGCTAGATATATTAAATATGAAAAAAAACTATGCACGTTCATTTAGCTGTGGGCTATTATGTTCTATGAATCTGCTACTTGCTGACTATTTTTTTTGGAAATGATCGTTGCGTGTAACGACTCAGCAAAGCTCATGAGTATATTATAATGAGCTCAAACTTCTAACTCACTCTTTTATAGTATTTTTCGTTAGGAGGAAAATTAGCCAGGACCTATGTACAATATAATGTGCTAAAGTAGTGTAATATTACTAAAAAATTATTTAACTTGCTTTGTTTGCTAATATAGTTTGAATGATTCTAGGATTACTATTCGTAATGTACTTATGCTATGATATTATTCATTTGATATTGATTAATGAAATCTTATTTACAAACAAGGCTGGTAGAAATAAATAAGAAACTAAAACTGTTTTCCAGTTTGAGTATAAGATTTTCAGTTTCCAGAACACAGTTAGCAGGTATTAGTGTAGAGACCAATAGACAAGAATGAAAAAATATTCTTAATTCATGTATGGGCACTTCTTGTTCTACGTAAAACAGTTGGTCGTCTTTTAGTATTATTTTGAGCGAATCCTAAAACCATAATCTTCTCATAAGTATGAAATTATTGCTAAGATATTATTATTGATATATAATTGTGATATCATTTCCAATAAAAAACCCTTATTACAGTCATTACCATATAATTCGTCCTATTGTAGATAGGCACAGCGCTGATTACTAATTACTGCCGTATACAATAGTTGTCTGTTATTTTGAATTCATACAGGAGATCAGATTCATTTTCAATATATTTCATTATTCACTGATTATTTTTGTTCTTATTTCTCTGTCAAATTCTAAGTTTTTATACTAAAAATATTTTTGGGCATGTGATTCTAGAGCTACACCAGTAAGAACTCAGCATTTAGCTAAAACTGTCTTATGGGTTTTTGACGTCTTCATGGCGTACAAGAACAATATTAGCCTTTTTGCTGTAACCATTTAAGAACCAAATTACCATATATTGTGTTAAGAAAGTTTTACTGAAATGTTGTTACAGCGCTAGGCCTGGAAACAAGAAGCACGAAGCTGAATCTGTCAAGAAAATCTCTGATATTATGTTTAACAAATTAAACAGGGTCAACTAATACTTCGGAAAAGTGGGAGATATAAAAGGAAAATGGCATCGTCAACAAAGGTATGTGCACCGGCTCCACTACCCAGGAAAGCTCGTCGACGAATAGATGGTTTTTTTGAATTTCTAAGTAAAGTGTCTTTTCTGAATAACATGCTAATAATTAAATAATGTTTATAAGATAGATTTCCCGAAAAACCATCATGGTTGGACACAACTTAAAACCTTAATCAGATGACTGTTGGTGTCGAAGAGAGATTCGAATGAATCTTGTCCATGCGATCTACATAGTATGTTATACAAAAACGCTAGATATATTAAATATAAAAAAAAAACTATGCACGTTCATTTAGCTGTAGGCTATTATGTTCTATAAATCTGCTACTTGCTGCCTAATTTTTTGGATATGATCGTTGCGTGCAACGACTCAGCAAAGCACATGGGTATATTATAATGAGCTCAAACTGCTAACTCACTCTTTTATAGTATTTTTCGTTAGAAGGAAAATTAGCCAGGACCTATGTACAATATAATGTGCTAAAGTAGTGTAATATTACTAAAAAATTATTTAACTTGCTTTGTTTGCTAATATAGTTTGAATGATTCTAGGATTACTATTCGTAATGTACTTATGCTATGATATTATTCATTTGATATTGATTGATAAAATCCTATCTACAGACAAGGCTGGTAGAAATTAATAAGTAACTAAATCTGTTTCCCAGTTTAAGTATAAGATTTTCAGTTTCCAGAACACAGTTAGCAGGTATTAGTGTAGAGACCAATAGACTAGATTGAAAAAATATTCTCAATTCATGTATGGGCACTTCTTGTTCTACGTAAAACAGTTGGTCGTCTTTTAGTATTATTTTGAGCGAATCCTAAAACCATAATCTTCTCATAAGTATGAAATTATTGCTAAGATATTATTATTGATACATAATTGTGATATCATTTTCAATAAAAAACCCTTATTACAGTCATTACCATATAATTCGTCCTATTGTAGATAGGCACAGCGCTGATTACTAATTACTGCCTTATACAATAGTTGTCTGTTATTTTGAATTCATACAGGAGATCAGATTCATTTTCAATATATTTCATTATTCACTGATTATTTTTGTTCTTATTTCTCTGTCAAATTCTAAGTTTTTATACTAAAAATTGTTTTGGGCATGTGATTCTAGAGCTACACCAGTAAGCCCTCAGCATTTAGCTAAAACTGTCTTATGGGTTTTGACGTCTTCATGGCGTACAAGAACAATATTAGCCTTTTTGCTGTAACCATTTAAGAACCAAATTACCATATACTGTGTTAAGAAAGTTTTACTGAAATGTTGTTACAGCGCTAGGCCTGGAAACAAGAAGCACGAAGCTAAATCTGTCAAGAAAATCTCTGATATTATGTTTAACAAATTAAACAGGGTCAACTAATACTTCGGAAAAGTGGGAGATATAAAAGGAAAATGGCATCGTCAACAAAGGTATTAGCACCGGCTCCACTACCCAGGAAAGCTCTTCGACAAATAGATGGTTTTCTCGAATTTCTAAGTGAAGTATCTTTTCTGAATAACATGCTCATAATTAAATAATGTTTATAAGATGGATTTCTCGAAAAACCATCATGCTTGAACACAACTTAAAACCTTAATCAGATGATTGTTGGTGCCGAAGAGAGATTCGAATGAATCTTGTCCATGCGATCTACATAGTATGTTATACAAAAACGCTAGATATATTAAATATTAAAAAAACTATGCACGTTCATTTAGCTGTGGGCTATTATGTTCTATGAATCTGCTACTTGCGGACTATTTTTTTTGGTAATGATCGTTGCGTGCAACGACTCAGCAAAGCTCATGAGTATATTATAATGAGCTCAAACTGCTAACTCACTCTTTTATAGTATTTTTCGTTAGGAGGAAAATTAGCCAGGACCTATGTACAATATAATGTGCTGAAGTAGTGTAATATTACTAAAAAATTATTTTACTTGCTTTGTTTGCTAATATAGTTTGAATGATTCTAGGATTACTATTCGTAATGTACTTATGCTATGATATTATTCATTTGATATTGATTAATGAAATCTTATTTACAAACAAGGCTGGTAGAAATAAATAAGAAACTAAAACTGTTTTCCAGTTTGAGTATAAGATTTTCAGTTTCCAGAACACAGTTAGCAGGTATTAGTGTAGAGACCAATAGACAAGAATGAAAAAATATTCTTAATTCATGTATGGGCACTTCTTGTTCTACGTAAAACAGTTGGTCGTCTTTTAGTATTATTTTGAGCGAATCCTAAAACCATAATCTTCTCATAAGTATGAAATTATTGCTAAGATATTATTATTGATACATAATTGTGATATCATTTTCAATAAAAAACCCTTATTACAGTCATTACCATATAATTCGTCCAATTGTAGATAGGCACAGCGCTGATTACTAATTACTGCCGTATACAATAGTTGTCTGTTATTTTGAATTCATACAGGAGATCAGATTCATTTTCAATATATTTCATTATTCACTGATTATTTTTGTTCTTATTTCTCTGTCAAATTCTAAGTTTTTATACTAAAAATTGTTTTAGGCATGTGATTCTAGAGCTACACCAGTAAGCACTCAGCATTTAACTAAAACTGTCTTATGGGTTTTTGACGTCTTCATGGCGTACAAGAACAATATTAGCCTTTTTTGCTGTAACCATTTAAGAACCAAATTACCATATATTGTGTTAAGAAAGTTTTACTGAAATGTTGTTACAGCGCTAGGCCTGGAAACAAGAAGCACGAAGCTTAATCTGTCAAGAAAATCTCTGATATTATGTTTAACAAATTAAACAGGGTCAACTAATACTTCGGAAAAGTGGGAGATATAAAAGGAAAATGGCATCGTCAACAAAGGTATGTGCACCGGCTCCACTACCCAGGAAAGCTCGTCGACAAATAGATGGTTTTTTTGAATTTCTAAGTAAAGTGTCTTTTCTGAATAACATGCTCATAATTAAATAATGTTTTTAAGATAGATTTCCCGAAAAACCATCATGGTTGGACACAACTTAAAACCTTAATCAGATGACTGTTGGTGTCGAAGAGAGATTCGAATGAATCTTGTCCATGCGATCTACATAGTATGTTATACAAAAACGCTAGATATATTAAATATTAAAAAAACTATGCACGTTCATTTAGCTGTGGGCTATTATGTTCTATAAATCTGCTACTTGCTGCCTAATTTTTTTGGATATGATCGTTGCGTGCAACGACTCAGCAAAGCACATGGGTATATTATAATGAGCTCAAACTGCTAACTCACTCTTTTATAGTATTTTTCGTTAGAAGGAAAATTAGCCAGGACCTATGTACAATATAATGTGCTAAAGTAGTGTAATATTACTAAAAATTATTTAACTTGCTTTGTTTGCTAATATAGTTTGAATGATTCTAGGATTACTATTCGTAATGTACTTATGCTATGATATTATTCATTTGATATTGATTGATAAAATCTTATCTACAGACAAAGCTGGTAGAAATTAATAAGTAACTAAATCTGTTTCCCAGTTTAAGTATAAGATTTTCAGTTTCCAGAACACAGTTAGCAGGTATTAGTGTAGAGACCAATAGACTAGATTGAAAAAATATTCTCAATTCATGTATGGGCACTTCTTGTTCTACGTAAAACAGTTGGTCGTCTTTTAGTATTATTTTGAGCGAATCCTAAAACCATAATCTTCTCATAAGTATGAAATTATTGCTAAGATATTATTATTGATACATAATTGTGATATCATTTTCAATAAAAAACCCTTATTACAGTCATTACCATATAATTCGTCCTATTGTAGATAGGCACAGCGCTGATTACTAATTACTGCCTTATACAATAGTTGTCTGTTATTTTGAATTCATACAGGAGATCAGATTCATTTTCAATATATTTCATTATTAACTGATTATTTTTGTTCTTATTTCTCTGTCAAATTCTGAGTTTTTATACTAAAAATTGTTTTGGGCATGTGATTCTAGAGCTACACCAGTAAGCACTCAGCATTAAGCTAAAACTGTCTTATGGGTTTTGACGTCTTCATGGCGTACAAGAACAATATTAGCCTTTTTTGCTGTAACCATTTAAGAACCAAATTACCATATATTGTGTTAAGAAAGTTTTACTGAAATGTTGTTACAGCGCTAGGCCTGGAAACAAGAAGCACGAAGCTGAATCTGTCAAGAAAATCTCTGATATTATGTTTAACAAATTAAACAGGGTAAACTAACACTTCGAAAAAGTGGGAGATATAAAAGGAAAATGGCATCGTCAACAAAGGTATTGGCACCGGCTCCACTACCCAGGAAAGCTCTTTGACAAATAGATGGTTTTCTCGAATTTCTAAGTGAAGTGTCTTTTCTGAATAACATGCTCATAATTAAATAATGTTTATAAGATGGATTTCTCGAAAAACCATCATGCTTGAACACAACTTAAAACCTTAATCAGATGATTGTTGGTGTCGAAGAGAGATTCGAATGAATCTTGTCCATGCGATCTACATAGTATGTTATACAAAAACGCTAGATATATTAAATATGAAAAAAAACTATGCACGTTCATTTAGCTGTGGGCTATTATGTTCTATGAATCTGCTACTTGCTGACTATTTTTTTTGGAAATGATCGTTGCGTGTAACGACTCAGCAAAGCTCATGAGTATATTATAATGAGCTCAAACTTCTAACTCACTCTTTTATAGTATTTTTCGTTAGGAGGAAAATTAGCCAGGACCTATGTACAATATAATGTGCTAAAGTAGTGTAATATTACTAAAAAATTATTTAACTTGCTTTGTTTGCTAATATAGTTTGAATGATTCTAGGATTACTATTCGTAATGTACTTATGCTATGATATTATTCATTTGATATTGATTAATGAAATCTTATTTACAAACAAGGCTGGTAGAAATAAATAAGAAACTAAAACTGTTTTCCAGTTTGAGTATAAGATTTTCAGTTTCCAGAACACAGTTAGCAGGTATTAGTGTAGAGACCAATAGACAAGAATGAAAAAATATTCTTAATTCATGTATGGGCACTTCTTGTTCTACGTAAAACAGTTGGTCGTCTTTTAGTATTATTTTGAGCGAATCCTAAAACCATAATCTTCTCATAAGTATGAAATTATTGCTAAGATATTATTATTGATATATAATTGTGATATCATTTCCAATAAAAAACCCTTATTATAGTCATTACCATATAATTCGTCCTATTGTAGATAGGCACAGCGCTGATTACTAATTACTGCCGTATACAATAGTTGTCTGTTATTTTGAATTCATACAGGAGATCAGATTCATTTTCAATATATTTCATTATTCACTGATTATTTTTGTTCTTATTTCTCTGTCAAATTCTAAGTTTTTATACTAAAAATTGTTTTGGGCATGTGATTCTAGAGCTACACCAGTAAGAACTCAGCATTTAGCTAAAACTGTCTTATGGGTTTTTGACGTCTTCATGGCGTACAAGAACAATATTAGCCTTTTTTGCTGTAACCATTTAAGAACCAAATTACCATATATTGTGTTAAGAAAGTTTTACTGAAATGTTGTTACAGCGCTAGGCCTGGAAACAAGAAGCACGAAGCTGAATCTGTCAAGAAAATCTCTGATATTATGTTTAACAAATTAAACAGGGTCAACTAATACTTCGGAAAAGTGGGAGATATAAAAGGAAAATGGCATCGTCAACAAAGGTATGTGCACCGGCTCCACTACCCAGGAAAGCTCGTCGACGAATAGATGGTTTTTTTGAATTTCTAAGTAAAGTGTCTTTTCTGAATAACATGCTAATAATTAAATAATGTTTATAAGATAGATTTCCCGAAAAACCATCATGGTTGGACACAACTTAAAACCTTAATCAGATGACTGTTGGTGTCGAAGAGAGATTCGAATGAATCTTGTCCATGCGATCTACATAGTATGTTATACAAAAACGCTAGATATATTAAATATAAAAAAAAAACTATGCACGTTCATTTAGCTGTAGGCTATTATGTTCTATAAATCTGCTACTTGCTGCCTAATTTTTTTGGATATGATCGTTGCGTGCAACGACTCAGCAAAGCACATGGGTATATTATAATGAGCTCAAACTGCTAACTCACTCTTTTATAGTATTTTTCGTTAGAAGGAAAATTAGCCAGGACCTATGTACAATATAATGTGCTAAAGTAGTGTAATATTACTAAAAAATTATTTAACTTGCTTTGTTTGCTAATATAGTTTGAATGATTCTAGGATTACTATTCGTAATGTACTTATGCTATGATATTATTCATTTGATATTGATTGATAAAATCCTATCTACAGACAAGGCTGGTAGAAATTAATAAGTAACTAAATCTGTTTCCCAGTTTAAGTATAAGATTTTCAGTTTCCAGAACACAGTTAGCAGGTATTAGTGTAGAGACCAATAGACTAGATTGAAAAAATATTCTCAATTCATGTATGGGCACTTCTTGTTCTACGTAAAACAGTTGGTCGTCTTTTAGTATTATTTTGAGCGAATCCTAAAACCATAATCTTCTCATAAGTATGAAATTATTGCTAAGATATTATTATTGATACATAATTGTGATATCATTTTCAATAAAAAACCCTTATTACAGTCATTACCATATAATTCGTCCTATTGTAGATAGGCACAGCGCTGATTACTAATTACTGCCTTATACAATAGTTGTCTGTTATTTTGAATTCATACAGGAGATCAGATTCATTTTCAATATATTTCATTATTAACTGATTATTTTTGTTCTTATTTCTCTGTCAAATTCTGAGTTTTTATACTAAAAATTGTTTTGGGCATGTGATTCTAGAGCTACACCAGTAAGCACTCAGCATTAAGCTAAAACTGTCTTATGGGTTTTTGACGTCTTCATGGCGTACAAGAACAATATTAGCCTTTTTTGCTGTAACCATTTAAGAACCAAATTACCATATATTGTGTAAAGAAAGTTTTACTGAAATGTTGTTACAGCGCTAGGCCTGGAAACAGGAAGCACGAAGCTGAATCTGTCAAGAAAATCTCTGATATTATGTTTAACAAATTAAACAGGGTAAACTAACACTTCGAAAAAGTGGGAGATATAAAAGGAAAATGGCATCGTCAACAAAGGTATTGGCACCGGCTCCACTACCCAGGAAAGCTCTTTGACAAATAGATGGTTTTCTCGAATTTCTAAGTGAAGTGTCTTTTCTGAATAACATGCTCATAATTAAATAATGTTTATAAGATGGATTTCTCGAAAAACCATCATGCTTGAACACAACTTAAAACCTTAATCAGATGATTGTTGGTGTCGAAGAGAGATTCGAATGAATCTTGTCCATGCGATCTACATAGTATGTTATACAAAAACGCTAGATTTATTAAATATGAAAAAAAACTAGGCACGTTCATTTAGCTGTGGGCTATTATGTTCTATGAATCTGCTACTTGCTGACTATTTTTTTTGGAAATGATCGTTGCGTGTAACGACTCAGCAAAGCTCATGAGTATATTATAATGAGCTCAAACTTCTAACTCACTCTTTTATAGTATTTTTCGTTAGGAGGAAAATTAGCCAGGACCTATGTACAATATAATGTGCTAAAGTAGTGTAATATTACTAAAAAATTATTTAACTTGCTTTGTTTGCTAATATAGTTTGAATGATTCTAGGATTACTATTCGTAATGTACTTATGCTATGATATTATTCATTTGATATTGATTAATGAAATCTTATTTACAAACAAGGCTGGTAGAAATAAATAAGAAACTAAAACTGTTTTCCAGTTTGAGTATAAGATTTTCAGTTTCCAGAATACAGTTAGCAGGTATTAGTGTAGAGACCAATAGACAAGAATGAAAAATTATTCTTAATTTATGTATGGGCACTTCTTGTTCTACGTAAAACAGTTGGTCGTCTTTTAGTATTATTTTGAGCAAATCCTAAAACCATAATCTTCTCATAAGTATGGAATTATTGCTAAGATATTATTATTGATACATAATTGTAATATCATTTTCAATAAAAAACCCTTATTACAATCATTACCTTATAATTCGTCCTATTGTAGATAGGGTCAGCGCTGATTACTAATTACTGCCGTATACAATCGTTGTCTGTTATTTTGAATTCATACAGGAGCTCAGATTTATTTTCAATATATTTCATCATTCACTAATTATTTTTGTTCTTATTTCTCTGTGAAATTCTAAGTTTTCATACTAAAACTTGTTTTGGGCATGTAATTCTAGAGCTACACCAGTAAGCACCCAGCATTTAGCTAAAACTGTCTTATGGGTTTTTGACGTCTTCATGGCGTACAAGAACAATATTAGCCTTTTTTTCTGTAACAATTTAAGAACCAAATTACCATATATTGTGTTAAGAAAGTTTTACTGAAATGTTGTTACAGCGCGAGGCCTGGAAACAAGAAGCACGAAGCTTAATTTGTCAAGAAAATCTCTGATATTATGTTTAACAAATTAAACAGGGTCAACTAACACTTCAAATAAGTGGGAGATATAAAAGGAAAAAGGCATCGTCAACAAAGCTATTGGCACCGGTTCCACTACCCAGGAAAGCTCTTCGACAAATAGATGGTTTTCTCGAATTTCTAAGTGAAGTGTCTTTTCTGAATAACATGCTAATAATTAAATAATGTTTATGAGATAGATTTCTCGAAAAACCATCATGGTTGAACACAACTTAAAACCTTAATCAGATGATTGTTGGTGTCGAAGAGAGATTCGAATGAATCTTGTCCATGCGATCTACATAGTATGTTATACTAAAACGCTAGATATATTAAATATAAAAAAAAAACTATGCACGTTCATTCAGCTGTAGGCTATTATGTTCTATAAATCTGCTACTTGCTGCCTAATTTTTTTGGATATGATCGTTGGGTGCAACGACTCAGCAAAGCTCATGGGTATATTATAATGAGCTCAAACTGCTAACTCACTCTTTTATAGTATTTTTCGTTAGGAGGAAACTTAGCCAGGACCTTTGTACAATGTCATGTGCTAAAGTAGTGTAATATTACTAACAATTTTTTTTACTTGCTTTGTTTGCTAATATAGTTTGAATGATTCTAGGATTACTATTCGTAATGTACTTATGCTATGATATTATTCATTTGATATTGATTAATGAAATCTTATCTACAAACAAGGCTGGTAGAAATTAATAAGTAACTAAAACTGTTTCCCAGTTAGAGTATAAGATATTCAGTTTTCAAAACACAGTTAGCAGGTATTAGTGTAGAGACCAATAGACAAGAATGA
Organism: Anastatus disparis; assembly: GCA_017163975.1. NCBI lineage: Eukaryota > Metazoa > Arthropoda > Insecta > Hymenoptera > Eupelmidae > Anastatus > Anastatus disparis. Next base: position 3,117,637 of record JAFFSR010000292.1, on the reverse strand, counting down.
AAAAATATTTTTAATTCATGTATGGGCACTTCTTGTTCTACGTAAAACAGTTGATCGTCTTTTAGTATTATTTTGAGCGAATCCTAAAACCATAATCTTCTCATAAGTATGAAATTATTGCCAAGATATTATTATTGTTACATAATTGTAACATCATTATCAGGAAAGAACACTTATTACAGTCATTATCTTATAATTCGTCCTATTGTAGACAGGGTTAGCGCTGATTACTAATTACTGCCGTATACAATCGTTGTCTGTTATTTTGAATTCATACAGGAGCTCAGATTCATTTTCAATATATTTCATTATTTACTTATTATTTTTGTTCTTATTTCTCTGTCAAATTCTAAGTTTTCATGCTAAAAATTGTTTTGGGCATGTCATTGTAGAGCTATACCAGTAAGCACTCAGCATTTAGCTAAAACTGTCTCATGGGTTCTTCACGTCTTCATGGCGTACAAGAACAGTATTAGCCTTCTTTGCTGTAACCATTTAAGAACTAAATTACCATATATTGTGTTGAGAAAGTTTTTCTAAAATGTTGTTACAGTGCTAGGCCGGGCAGCAAGTAGCACAAAGCATAATCTGTCAAGAAAATCTCTAATATTGTGTTTGACGAATTAAACAGGGTCAGCTAAGATTTCAAAAAGTAAGAGATATGAATGGAAATTAGCTTCGTCAATAAAGGTATGGGCCGCGGCTCCACTACCCAGAAAAGTTTTTGTCAGATAGTTTGGTTTCCTCTTATGAGTAAATAAAGTGTCATATCTAAATAACATACTAATAATTGAATAATGTTCATACGATAGATTTCCCGAAAAACCATCATGCTTGAACACAACTTGAAACCTTTATCAGATGATTGTTGTTGTCGACAACAGATTTAACTGAATCTTGTCAATGCAATCTACATAGTATGTTATACGAAAACGCTAGATATATTGAATATAAAAAAAACCATGCACGTTGATTTAGCTTGTAGGCTATTATGTTCTATAAATCTGCTACTTGATTATTCTTTCTAGAAATGATCGTTGCGTGTAACGACCAAGCAAAGCTAATGAGTAGATTATAATAAACTAAAACTGCTTACTCACTCTATTATAGTATTCTTGGTTAGGAGGAAAATCGGCCAAGACTTTTGTACAATATAATGTGCGTAAGTAGTCTAATAATACTAAAAATATTTTTAACTTGCTTTGTTTGCTAATATAGTTTGAATGATTCTAGAATTACTATTTCTAATTTACTCGTGCAATGGTATTATTTATTTGATATTGATTAATGAAATCTTATCTACAAGCAAGGCTTGTAGTAATTAATAAGTAACTGAAACGGTTTCCTGGTTTAAGTATGAGATTATCAGCTTCTAGAACACAGTTAGCAAGTACTAGTGTAGAGACCAATACACAAGAGTGAAAAAATATTCTCAATTGATGTATGGGCACTTCTTGTTCTACGTAAAACAGTTTGTCGTCTTTTTGTAGTATTTTGAGCAAATCTTAAAACATAATCTTCTTATAAGTATGAAATTATTGCCAAGATATTATTATTAAAACATAGAACATAAGCTCAGATTTATTTTAAATATAGCTCCTTATTCTTTCATTCTTTTTTTCCGTATTCCTCTTTTCTATTCTGAGTTTTCTGACTAAAATTATTTCGAGCATTTGATTGTAGAGCTACACCGTTAAGCATTAAACATTTAGCTAAAACTCTCTGGTGGGTTTTTGACGTCTTCATGGCGCAAAAAAACAGTATTAGCCTTTTTTGCTGTAACCATTCTATAACTAAATTACCATATATTGTATTAAAAAAGTTTTGCTTGAAGGTTGTTACAGCGCTAGGCAGGGCAGCAAGTAGCACAAAGCTTAATCTGTCAAAAAAATCTCTCATATTATGTTTAACGAATTAAACAGGGACAGCTAACATTTCAAACAGAAAGAGATATGAAAGGAAAATGGCATCGTCAACAAAGGTATGGGCCGCGGCCCCACTACCCAGAAAAGTTGTTTGTCAGATAGTTTGGTTTCCTCTTATTACTAAATAAAGTGTCTTTTCTGAATAACATACTAATAATTGAACAATGTTTATACGATAGATTTCCCGAAAAACCATTATGCTCGAACACAACTTGAAACCTTTATCAGATGATTGTCGGCGTCGAGGACAGATTTAACTGAAGCTTGCCCATGCGGTATACATAGTATGTTATACAAAAACGCTTGATATATTAAATATAAAAAAAACAAACTATTCTTGTTCATTTAGGTGGTAGGCTATTATGCTTTATGAATCCGCTACTTGCTGATTATTCTTTTTGGAAATGATCGTTGCGTGTAACGACATAGCAAAGCTCATGAGTAGATTATAATGAGCTAAAACTGCTCACTCACTCTATTATAGTATTCTTGGTTAGAAGGTAAGGTAGCCAGGACCTTTGTACAATATAATGAGCGTGAGTAGTGTAATATTACTAAACCAATTTTCAACTTGCTTTGCTTGCTAATATAGTTTGAATGGCTCTAGAATTACCATTTGGATTTTACTTGTACAATGATATTATTCATTAGATAATGATTGATAAAATCCTATTTACAAGCAAGGATGGTAGAAATTAAAAAGTAACTAAAACTGTTTCCCAGTTTAAGTATAAGATTTTCAGTTTTTAGAACACAGTTAGCATGTATTAGTGTAGAGACCAATACCCAAGCATGAAAAAATATTCTCAATTCATGTATGGGTACTTCTTGCCCTACGTAAAACAGTTGGTCGCCTTTATTATTATTTTGAGCGAATCCTTAAACCATTATCTTGTCATAAGTATGAAATTATTACCAAGATGTTATTATTGATACATAATTGTAATATCATTTTCAGGACAGAACACTTATTACAGTCATTATCTTATAATTCGTCTTATAGTAGATAGGGTTAGCGCTGATTACTAATTACTGCCGTATATAATCGTTGTCTGTTATTCTGAATTCATACAGGAGCTCAGATTTAGTTTTAATATATTTCTTTATTCACTGATTATTTTTGTTCTTATTTCTCTTTCAAATTCTAAGTTTTTATACTGGAAATTGTTTTGGACATGTGATCGTAGAGATACACCAGTAAGCATTCAGCATTTAGCGAAAACTGTCTCATGGGTTTTTGACGTCTTCATAGCGTACAAAAACAGTCTTAGCCTTTTTTGCTGTAACTATTTAAGAACCAAATTACCATATATTGTGTTAAGAAAGTTTTCTCTAGCATGTTGTTACAGCGCTAGGCCTGGAAACAAGAAGCACGCAGCTTAATCTGACAAGAAAATCTCTAATATAATGTTTAACAAATTAATCAGGGTCAACTAACTCTTCGAATAAGTGGGAGATATAAAAGAAAAATGGCATCGTCAACAAAGGTATGGGCACCAGCTCCACTACCCAGGAAAGCTCTTCGACAAATAGTTAGGAGGAGGTTAGGAGGAAAGGTAGCCAGGACCTTTGTACAATATAATGAGCGTGAGTAGTGTAATATTACTAAAAAAATGTTTAACTTGCTTTGCTTGCTAATATAGTTTGAATGGCTTTAGAATTACTTTTTGGAATTCACTTGTGCAATGATATTATTCATTAGATAATGATTGATAAAATCCTATCTACAAGCAAGGATGGTAGAAATTAATAAGTAACTAAAACTGTTTCGTAGTTTAAGTATAAGATTTTCAGTTTCCAGAACAGAGTTACTAGGTACTGGTGTAGAGAGCGATACTCAAGAGTGAAAAAATATTCTCACTTGTCGTATGGGCACTTCTTGTTCTACGTAAAACAGCTTGCCCTTTTCTAGTATTATTTTGAGCAAATCTTAAAAGCATATTCTTCTTATAAGTATAAATTCATTGCCAAGATTTTATTCTTAATACATAATTGTAATATCATTTTCAGGCTGGAACAATCAACAGTCCTTGTCGTATAATTCGTCTTAATAGAGATAGGGTTAGCTGTGACTACTAAGGACTGTTGTGTACAATCTTTGTCTGTTATTATGAATGCATACAGGAGCTCAGATTTATTTTGCATATAGTTTTTTATTCACTCATTCTTTTTTTTCGTATTCCTCTTTTAAATTCTAATTTTTCAGTTTATAGATTATTTTGGGCATTTAATTGGAGAGCTACACCGGTAAGCATTAAACATTTAGCTAAAACGGTCGAAGTCCAAACGATTTGAGAAGAATGTTATTTAAAATATGCACTTTGATACTTGCGTCAGATCATGTTACTAATGTTAGTTAATGCGTTATACTAGCAAAGTCAGCTTTAAAAGATAATATTAACCCATTTACTACGAACAGGGCGTATCAATTTTGTTCGTGAATAGACTGAGTCCATGGCCGGAATACGATTGTTATACAAGATCTTTATTTGCGATCATACAAGGACATGGAATTAGTAAATGTATCAAAATGGATAATCCTGCTTAATCAAATAATACTGAACCATTTACAATCATTACATATTCATATTTCTTTTTTGTTGGCTATGTGAATAATAATTTGCTTCTCTTACAAGGATAGTGTCGGAACTCCGGGAAACGGAATTAGCTGACATAGTAGGGTATGGTTCCGTAGTCAAAAAAACATCTGATGCATCTATCCACTGCAATGTGCTAACTGCTTAGTCTAATCAATTTGAAAAGATTGTTATATAAGATCTGCGCCTTGAGACTTGCGTCAGATCGTGCTAGCAAGGTTACTTAATGCGTCATAGCAGCAAATTAAGCCTTAAAAAGTAATATTTACCTATTTATTACAAACAGAACGTATCAAATGTAAGTCATGAATATTCTTAATCTATGACCGGAATACGATTGTTATACAAGATCTTTAATTCTGATAGTACAAAGACATGAAATCAGTAAATGCATCAAATTTGATAATGTTTCTTAATCAAATAATGCTAAACTATTTACAACCACAACAACAGATTTATAGTCATCTTCTGTTGGTCAGGTGAATAAGAATATGCTATACTAAGAATGAGAGTGTTGGAAGTCCGAGAAACGAATTTGACTGACATTGCAGGATATGACTTCCTAGTCAATAAAAAATCTGATGCAGGTATTCGCTTTAATATAATAACTAAGAAGTCTCACCCATTTGAAAGGAATGTTATATAAGATCTGCGCCTTGATACTTGCATTAGATCATGCTACGAAGGTTAGCAAATGCGCCATAGTAGCGAATTGAGCTCTAAAAAATAATATTAACCCATTTACTTCGAACAGGACGTATTAATTTTGAGTCGTGAATAGACTGAATCCATGACCGGAATGCGATTCTTATACAAGATCTTTGTTTGTGATTATGTGAAGACATGGAATTAGTGAATGCATCAACATAGATAATGTTTCTTAATTAAATAATAATAAACTATTTACAACCATTACATATTCATATTCATTTTTTGTTAGCTAAGTGGATAATAATATGCTACTCTTACAAGGATAGTGTCGGAACTCCGGGAAACGGAATTAGCTGACATGGCAGGATATGATTCCGTAGTCAAAATAACATCCGATGTATGTATCCACTGCAATGTGCTAGCTGCTTAGTCTAATCAATTTGAAAAGACTGTTATATAAGATCTGCGCCTTGAGACTCGCTTCAGATAGTGCTACCAAGGTTAGTTAATGCGTCATAGTAGCAAATTAGGCTTCAAAAAGTAATATTAACTCATTTACTACGAACAGGATGTATTAATTTTAAGTCGTAAATAGACTGAATGTATGACCGGAATACGATTGTTATACTAGATCTTGATTTGTAATCATACAAGGACATGGAATTAGTAAATGCATTAAAATGGATAATCCTGCTTAATCAAATAATACTGAACTATTTATAACCATTACAGCATATTCACATTGATCTTTTGTTGGCCAAATGAATAATAATATGCTATACAAACAAGGAGAGTGTTGGAACTCCGGGAAACGGATTTGGCTGACACAGCAGGATATGATTCCTTAGTCAAAAGAAAGTACCTGTGTCTTTATCTATCCGTCCAGCCGATCTCAGAGATGCAGAAAAGTATATTTTTCTGAATATATATAAAAATCAGTTTTTATTAGAAAATATATTGCTTAAGAACACGTCGACTATATCGGTCCTTTTCTAATCAAAGAATTGATTTTCTTACAAAATCTAATAATATTAGCTGATAATAATGAGAGCGCGGTGGCGTAATGGATAGAGCTCTTGCCTTCAACGCGGAGGGCATGGGTTCGAATCCTGGCCAGGTACCTCTAACTTTTTTTTCGAAAGAAAATAAGTGTATGTGCCATTTATATCGCGACTCTTTAAAAAATCCGACCTCATTGGGTATCGGTTGATTGTTGGTTACAAAAGTGGCTGACCATCCATCGGTAGTCAAAGTTTTCGGTATGGTGGGTCTGACAGTCCTAGCCTGATGTAATGTGTTAAACAGATGCCGGGCGGGGGACTTCCTCGACTTCAGCATATATAAAAGGTTAATCATATAGAGGACAATATCCTTTATATATTAATCTTTTTTTTTTTAATAAAAAAAAAAAAAAAAAAAAAAAAAAAAAAAAAAAAAAGCTGATAATAATGAAAAAGCCGCATCTTGTATTAAATAAGTAATGTTTTTTATGAGAATAAATTGATTTTATCACTTTGTTTCTTAAAAAAACCTTGAAATATCTAAAACATGGTGGGTAGGGTGAACAATTCTGTTGTTCAAAGTTTTTTTTTAAACGAAGTGATAAGACAATATATTTCTTAGCAGAGAAAATTCTCCTTTTCTGATGTTAGCCGCGGGTTTCTTTTTATTTTTTTCTAAAGCTATTAGTTTTTGCAAACTATTAATATCTAGATTAGAAAACAACGGAGATATTCAACTTTCTTCTAAGTATTGAAACTTTTGCAGGGAAATGTATTATAAAACAGATAAATGTACAAATTAGATACTTTAATGTAAGCCCTATTGGGTTGAACAGATTATTTGTTTCAAAAGTTATACTTAATTGAAACTTACGAAATATTTGTGTATATTTTTAGCATATAACATATGATGAATTGTACACTACCTTACTAGTTCATTTTGTTTGCTAGTAACTTTTGATGCGCATGAGTTTATGTAGAGCGATATGGCTTGAATTGAAGTATTTAGTTTCTACTTCTTTTATTTGGGATATATTTTTCTATAAAAGTTTTATTTTCTAAGCCTTTTACATTCTTATGAATGCTCCTCATTACAATTTCTTTAATAAAATGTCTTTAACTTTATCTTTAGGGCCCACTGGCAGGTAAGAAAAAACACGTATATTTTTTTCTAACAAGAAAGCCGTTCCGATACATTAAACCTCAGCCACAGCTTAGGCACAGGTCTTGGCCTTTACTTTAGCCCTAGCTTTAGCGTTAGTTGAAGCGCTAAAGCTATAAAGACTAAGGCTAAGGCTATAAATTTTGCTAAAGATAAGGCTAAGACTGAAGCTAAGGTTTAGGTTGAACTTAAGGTTAGAGCTAATCCTGTTGAAAATGTCCAGCTGGAAATCCATTCTGATATCTATGTATCCCATGTAGATTTGGATGGAATTGGATGGAATTCTATGTCCTGGTCCTTGCACGGAAAAAGGTTCTCACTATTAAAATCAATTCTACGCGCAGGACGTTTAATTTCTATAGTAAAGTGTTGAAAATATATGTGATAGTATAATTTTAATAAATGCCGTCGGTCGAACTTCAGCTACTAATGTTGGTATGTCCATATTAAGAACCAAGTGCATGAATTTCCGCTACGTAGTACATATTTTTTCAGTTCTGCAAATAATATTTTACCTTCTCGATACATCGGAAATATTTTGTTTTCATTCAAAATTTATGGATAAACAATGTGTTCAATCAAGCTCTTTTATTACAATAAATGAATTTGTAATATTAATTTTGAGTGTAGAGAACTCAAGGGATTCACTAAAACATAATGCATAAAAAGTTATAAACAAACTTTCGATGTATAGTATTTGCAGGTTAGGTTTATCAAGCGCGATCTACTTATTCATAACGAAAATAAAGAGCCAATTGCGAATTAACTATATGCTCGAACCGCGCCTCGGTGCATATTATATGCGCACTACTGTCTTCAATAACTATCAGGACAAATCATTCAAAAGAAGGTACTAATATAAGTAGTCTTAAAATGTTTACTAAATGGGTATTAAAAAACTACTAGTAGTTTATTAATATCTATTTAATATATATTTTACAGATCTGATTAAATTCAGTATATTTTTTTGGTGAAAACCTTTTTCCGTGCGTGCTTGGACATCAACTAGGACATAGAGTTCCATCCGATTCCACATGGGATCTATAGAGTTCCACATGGAATCCTACCTGGAATTCTATTTAAAAATCTACGGTAATGAAATCTCTATTCACGTGCTTGGACATGGACTGGGACATAGAATTCCTTCCAATTCCACATGGGGTCCATAGACTCTTACATGGAATTCCAACTGGAAATTCAGCTGGATATTTTCATTATAGGCGTTAGGGAAGGCTTAGGCTAACGCTAAGGTTAAACATAAGGCTAAACTAAGGCTAGAGCTAAGGTTAATGCTAAAGCTAATGATAAAGCTAAGTTTGAAGCTAAGGCTAATGCTAAGGCTTAGGCTGAAGCTAAGGCTAGAGCTAAAGGTTTCGCTAATGTTAGTGCTAGGGATAAAGTTAAAGCGAAGACCTAGGCTTAAGCTGAGACTAAAGCTTAATGTAGAAGAACGTATGTCTGGTCTGTTCAGATTTTTACACAATTTACAATTATTTACAATTATTTACAGCTAATAATAATTATTTACATTGATTTGCAGTTTTTAAAATTATATATGGTTATTTATGATTGTTTATAGTTTTTTACAGCTATTTACAATTATTTATACATATTCACAGTTTTTTACGTTTATTTACAGTTATTTAAATTTCTTAAAAATTTTATAAATATAATTAATTTTTTCACATACATGCGAAAATTTTTTTAAATGTATATAACTGTAAATAATTATGAATAATAGTAATTAACTTTAAAATATTGTAAATAATTATAAATTATTGTGAATAACTGTTAATAAATGTAAATAACTTTGTAACCATGTACCGAAGCATGGTTACTACTTTAATTTAGGTAAGATTAAATAGCACCAGGAGGCGCTGCTCGCACGCTTAAATAAAAAACGAAAGATATGTATTCGCGAAAGCGCGACTAAGAAAGCTAATGAGAAAGAGAGAGCTTAACTAAGCAACCAACAAGTTAGAAAGGATAAGCTAATGATTAGGAAATAGGAAGGGATGGCCGAGAGAGCCTCGCACAGCAAGCGTAACGCGAAGTTCGCTCTCTCGTCGCCTGACCGCCAGCAGAGCCAGTCGCTCTCTTACTTGACTCCAGCCTAAGGTCTTACGTGCACCGTAGAAGCCCGTTTATCGCCACGTGTTCGGTACTCCATCCCGAGCTCGTATATCAAGGCCAGGAAGCTGCAGAGAGAAAGCGCGGAAAGATCTGCGGGAGGTGGGCCCGCCTCATCAACCTCAGTAGCGTAAGTCCTGGTAGAAAGATTAATTATTGTAAAACGCAGCGCGAGTCACAGTATAGTAAAGTAATTTCCATCTCTCTCTTTCACACGACTTTGACATGATTGTTTTGCCAGCGTACCGGTCTCGTTTTATATCGAGAAAACACCCGATATTTTGTAAACTTTAATTTTAAGATTCTCATTGTAAATATTTCATTTAGTATAATACATTTGCAAATTTCTTTTATATAACTATTGTGTTGAAAGAAAAAGATTTAATATAACCTAGAATCAATTTCCTGCATGCTCCTCTATAACGCTCCTTATAATAAATTACCAGGGTTGAGAATTCACCTTAGAGAAAATATAACTAATATTTAAATCGTACTTATATTCGAAGTCGCCTGGTCTACGACTCAGCTAGTAGGAGCAAGAGCGAGAAAGTTCTCACTTTTTTTATCATAGTGTGCTTGTCCTCGCTAAAGTCGGGGAATGAAGCGTCAATAGTAATTGAAACACCTTTAAGGTTTATGATAAATAAAATAGTAAAATTGAGTAAAAATTATCATTCCATCAATGTCTTTTAAACCCCAAAACGCGAGCACGCTACGTTACAACTGTAAATAACTCTCAATAACTGTAAATAATCGTTAATAACTGTAATTAATTATAAATAATTGTAAATTACCATTATTTATGTCCAAATTCTTATATTTTTTAACAGTTATTTACAGTTTTTCACTATTATTTACAATTTGTCACTATTATTTATAGTTATTCAAAAAAATTATTTCCATAAGGGGCGTTTTAAAATTTTAGGGTTTGGGATTCATCTGTTTATTATTAATAGATTGTGAATGAATTAATTAATGCTTTTTGGGTACATATGATTTGTATTAATTGAAGAAATTTTGCAGTTAATTCAAAATTAATTGTAAAGAATAATAGCATTTTGCTTTATTGATTTCAAATAAAATATAAATAAAATGTAGTTGAACACTAATTTATTTTTTTGAAATAAATACATACAAATATATTTGAATAAATACATATACAAACGTTGTAGGAATCCTTAAGGTGGTTCGTGCGGTAAGAGAGAGAAAGCTAGCTGTGAGAGAAAGAGATAGCGCTCACATGATCCAGTTGCGCATGCGCAGCAACGTAAATGTGAACGAAATATGCATCGTTTATCTAATAATTACATGTTCAAAACACTTTATCTCTTTAATAAAACGATGAATTTACGTGAATCTTGTTGGAAAATGTTTATTATTAGTTCCTTTATATATGTTTAAATTTTCAATTACAATTTGAATTTAGTTTATGAGATATTGCGATTAACAGCTACGAAATGTAAAAATTCCAATATATATAGATATACTTCCAATGTAATTTGTAAAACTTTGAACATCGATTAATCAAAAACGAAACGATGAAATTTTCTGAAATTTTAATATGATATTCACATTGCCTTCATTGAACTATACCTACAATTTCAAGAATATCTTGAAAAAACACGTTAGTCGCACGAACCACCTTAATTTCTTCTTCAAAAGCTCAAAATTGTATTAGCTACATTAAATTATTACGCTACATTAAACCTTATTAAAGTGTTATTTTTACACTATGTTACATTTTTTTAAAGCGTAAAGCGGTATTTATTATACTAGTACTTATGAATTAAACAAAATTTCTCAGATCAGTGGAATGATTTTTTAATAAGTCGATTGATTTGAGAAATTAAAATTTTTTTCTTAGTTAAAAATATTATTTTCAACAAAAATATATCAATTTTATAGGACTGCGTGTCCTGAATATGAATCTTAACGTATTATAATATTTAACTTTGGTATTGAGATCATGTAACTTATAATAATAAAAAAAGGAACTAGATACCTTCTAGTTATCTAGGTCCTTTTTCTATTCTAGATCCTATATATTTTGTTTATCTCGATTTCGCTTTTTTCGATTCGTATGGTGAATGTTTCTGAAAGGAATGACACTGTAAAGCTTTATACAGGGTGTCAATTAAGTCCTTGGACAGCCAAATATTTTCATAGATAAAGTATTTCTGAAAAAGATTAAGGTCAATTCTTAACTAACTTTCAACGAGGAATCAATGGTGACCTCTAATTTAACCTTTGACTTTACCTTGGTGTTTATTTCAAGGTTAAGCCGAAGGTGAAATTAGAGATCACCATTGAATTCTTCGTTGGAAGTTATTAAGAATTGACCTTGACCTTTTTCAGAAATACCTTATCTCTGAAAATATTTAGCCGTCGTGAGACTTTATTGACAGCTTGCATAATATTATTTTGGCTCTAAATTATTTGCTTTTTGTATGTATTTGTGAAAAAGGATGAAGATAATATAATATAATAAACTATTATCACACATATTGATACATATCACACAGATCATGTAATAAATTACTTATAATAATGAAAAAGGGGACTAGATACCTTAATCAGTATTAATTATTTGGTTTGTCTAATTCTTGAGCTTTTTTGATCATTTCTTTTAAATCTAAAAGTGAATATTTTTGTAAAGATGGAGACTGTAAAGCTTTAAATAAAGATCTGTTTGTTGGCTCTACATTATTCGCTATTTCCTTATGGAAATATTTATAGAATATAGCCGGGACAGTGTTTCGCAATGAGCTATTTTTGCTCGTATTACATAAAGAATCTTCTTTATTATTGTGTTCTTGCTTTTTTCGATAGATATTAAGGAAAGATCGCACTTGAGCTACATTTCTTCCTTTTAGGCATGGAGTAGTGGAAATCCTATTGTCAATTTCTTCATAAGATACCTTTTCTCTCGATAGGTAACGCTGTTGGATATCTGAAATAGCTGCCTTTTGTTCTTGCGTCCATGCCTTGCGTTCGCTTGTTCCAGAAGTTCCTAAAAAATTAAATTAATTTAATATAAAAGATATTCATATAAAACAGTAGCGTAAGAAAGCTTAGTTGCAACCACACTCCACTAAATATTCTCTTTGATGCCATTTTATGATTATGAAGTGTATGCATAAAAAATAACTAAAATTTTATTCATGCAAAACATATATATATATTTATATTTATTTATATGATTATATTTTATAAGATAATGACACAAGCCCACAAAACGCTGGTTAAATCCAGAAATCCTATAGTCTATCTTTTTATATCGAAGGGTTAATGGAATAAAATGACACATAGAATTTAACATTAAAAAATTTATTTAATTTCAAGAAACATTCACGTCAATATTAAATTAGTAGGAACATGTACGTTTTTTTAAAATTCAATTTAACGAATATGTTTTTTTAAAGTTGATTTCGCATTTTATTCTATTTCATTAACCTGATGATATGTAGAGTAACTGTATATGAATACACGATAAGAAAAAAAGAGACCCAGTAGTTTTTGAAATGAAAAGCTTTCGGCCTTTGCATGAAGATGGCATTATAATCCGAAAAACATGTAAATATGATTTAGGAAGACATGCAAAATTTTAAATGAATCAAGGAAAAATATTTCAAACCAGAGAAAACCAAAGGTAACCATTTTACAAATATTTTTTTCTTACCTTTAATGTTATCTATAGATAACACTATAGTATGACGAAAAAAAAAATACAAAAGATATGCACAATCTATAAACAATCAATAAACAATTCTTTTTTATATCCAATTATTTCGTCATAGAATAAATTTATTGTTTGTTTTAAAGTAACTTATTGACTAAAGTTAAAGTTTCAGAATTAAAAAACTAATATTTATCAACGAAACTACTTTTAAATTATTTAATATTTTATTGAATACTTTTTAAAGATAAATAAAATTATAATTTAGCCAATTAGGTAATTTTTCTTTAGACATTATTTTTTTATGTTTAAAAAATTTAGTACCACTTTACAATATTTGAAAAATAACTTTTTCTGCCCTCCTACCGGAAAGCGGCAACTTTGTGGCCACTGCCCAAAACAAAGTTGCCGCTTCCCGGCGTCGTCGAGCAGAAAAATAGTATACAACCCTTGGCCAGTAAATAAGGAAGCTTCAGATCACATGTTAGTAAACCTCGGCTTCGCCTCGGCCAACAATTACATGTGATCTGAGACCTTTCTTACTTTACTGACCATGGGTTGTAATATACTATTTTAAATTAGTATATACATGCCAGCAAAAAATACTAAAAAATTAAATAATTATTATCAAATCAAATTTAAATTTAATAGCTTCTTGTAAAAAATATTTAAATAAATAATATTAATCGATTTTGGACTAATATTAGAATTAATTTTTATTTAGGAAAATCTTTGTTTAATTACAAGTTATAATATTCACAGTTACATCATTTTATTAACACTTTTTAGTTATTATTTGTTGCTAAAAAATACTTTGAACTTTGATAATAATTACAAAATTTGAGTGCACAAAATAAATAAGCATGTGGATTTTTTTGTACATATAGATGAGGATAATTGAAGGAATGCATATAACAACGGTATAATTTATATAGCTTTCGCATATCAACGAGAATGTTGTTCAACACATCTCCAGCATTGCAAGTAAGTCTATGTAAAGAAAGGAATTCTGTAATACATTTTATTTTATTTTAAAGAAATGAATAATTTTATTTTTAAATGTAAATGAGCAGACTTATTAATGATTTTAATAAAGAACAATATGTCAATTTACTACAAATTTAGAATTCTGAATCTTTTTTTAGAAATACTTGATCAATTATATATATTTTTTCTTCTATGACGTAAACATAGAGAACAATAATAATAATTCTTAGAAAAAATGTTACAAGTATATTATTAAATAAATTTATATTTGTTCGGTATGTAGATATGTTGTAAATATGATCAATTTGAAAGCATATATTACGAGGTCAAATTGTATATTTTTCGATAAAGTTTATGTAAATCAATTTATTGAAGGAAACTCATACCGATACAGAGTTCTATAATATTTTAATTAAGCACTTTAGTAATGGCAAAAGTCACATTTTTTCAACATTCTGGAGAATGTATTGAGACGTTAAAAGATAGTATTCCATGATAAAAATTAAGATAGAAATTGCATAATATAATTGTCAATGCAGAATGTTTCACCTTGTCGCAATCTTCTTATGCATTTTTTAAAAAATTTTTTTTATTATATAGTCTTTTCCAATTGCGATAAATTCTTTAAAATGTTAAGAATATGTCTCTACTACATATTGAATTACGATAAAGCATTTTGACAGAAATGAAGCTGACTCATGGATTGAGTAATTAGATTGTATTGTACATACTTTACGAGGAGGTCGAAACCATTTACCGCTTGATGGCACTGCGGTCAGGTGAAAGAAAAATATAAAATATTTTTTACACAATGATTTACAATTTACTGAAACAATAATATACCTATAAAGTTGTCAATAACTCTAGTCATATATATGTAGAATAATTATTGATGTTAATATTGTGTAAAAAGTCTAAAACATATTTGTAAAGCGAAAGATGTTGCGCGGTAGAACCGACGTGAAATATATTCAGCATATGTATTCATCATTCTTTAGTATGACTTTTTCTGTCACACAAAAGAAAAATACACATGTTTACATCGGCTCTATTACGAGCAGCATTTTTCGCTTTACAAAAATATTTTAGATTCAAACAATATTAGCATCAATAATTATTCTACATGTATAGGGTTAGAGTTATTGACAACGTTTGAAGTATACTATTGTCTTAGTAAATTGTAAATCGCTGTGTAAAAAATATTTTATACTCTTCACTCACCTGCAGCGCCACCAAGTGGCGAATGGTTCCGACTTTCTCTTAAAAAGAAGTAATCCAGAGTTTGTTTACTTTTTTAACTTATATAATAATTTTAGATGCTTTTATACGTTAGTTAATACGAAAACTACATAATTAGAATGTAAATAGGGTAAAATTCTATATCGGTATTCAATCCCTTCTTAAAACTGAACGCAAGAATGCCTTTATTTATTCGGTAATATAAACAATTGCAAAAAAAAAGATAATAGACTGCTGGATGCTGCCATGCTAAAATTTTACTACTAATGTTATTAAAGTGTAATGATAAAATCTAATTCAGTTCTAACATTATTACTATTGTTCTGTTTACGTCTAGCTGATGCACAATGGGAAAATGATTATACGATATAGTGATGCAATAGATGTAGAAAAAAGCATGCGTTTTATAAAGAGGCAAATAAATGTTGGTCTTATATTATATTAAAATACGTTAAGGGAATGTGAAATAGCCTTCAATTTTAACTAATGGAGAGCGTAATATAGTGATTTTTTGGAAAACTTTTTATGAAAATTAAAAATTCGCGAAACACCCTGGAAGAAAATTGACCATATTGTAGGCATAATTGCTAGTCAACAAATGTTAAAATGGCACTTATCTAGAAATTCTAGAAATGATATAAAAAAAATTTCTAGATAAGTGTCATTTTAACATTTGTTGACCAGCAATTATACTTAAGATATGGTCAATTTTCTTCCAGGGCAGCAATGTCGGTAACTATGTATGAATCATATACCTTTTTACATCCCCTTCAAAAAATTGTTAATTTCCGAAATAATTAGTTAAATTAATAAAAATAATCAATGTAAGAATGCTTTTATGGTTACACGAAAAGTGTCATTTTCAAACTTGAATGCCTTTCAGCATACTCATATACAAAAGCTTATACTAACATGCACAGTGATCCAATAATGCCGCAATTAATAACCTTTTTTTAATTTTTTAGAATTATTTACATTATGGCTATAATGGGTATTAAGTTCGAATAAAAAAATTTCAAATAAAATTAAAGTAAGCACAATTACATCTATCTACAAAATTAAAACAAAGATTAGAATAAGCAATGATCAATATTACATTTGCAGCAATAAAACTTTCATTCTAGTTTATACATAAATCATTATGTGCTTAAATTTGAACGAATTTTATTTTATTAATGTTAAGTTGGTAATTTATAGGTGCAAAAGTAAATTGGTCTATGCTAATTCAGAGATTTTAATTCCTAATTAGTATTTAGCTGATTATAGAATCTAAAATGGAAAGATTTATTGGATATGTTTGGATGAAATATCTTGATCAGATTTTGTAAAATCAAACACCTTATATTTCTAAACTTACTCTTTTTGAACTGCTAAATTATAATTTAGAGATCAAAGAAGATTTTGCAGACACGAGTAAATAATTTGTTAGACTAATAGTAGGTCCCATTGCTTCATGTCAACAATCACCATGGACAAATTTCTATATGTTAATAAAAAGTATACAATATTTTTTAAAATACAATTAACAAAGATTAATTTTTGTCGATGCTATCGACAAGATTTAATCTACCTTTGAATGCATTGTAAAAAAAACATGATAACAAAAAATTATTTTTGACTCCTTTGGACTTCTCATTTTATTGAAGCGTAAACTCCAAATGATGATGTACCTGCATCTCCAAGAAAGCCAATCTATAATAAATATACTTACAGTTAATAAAGCTTATTTTAATATAAAAAAAAGTAAAAAAAAATCGAACTTAATTTAAAATGAAATTAATTTTATTAATAATTTTCATAAATCTTGAGGTGAATCTTTTTTTAAATTTAAGAGGAGGTCACGTATCTCTGTCCTTTTCTAATCAAAAAAATGATTTTTTTACAAAAACTAATAACTTTATCAAAAAATGAAGAGAAAGCCGCATCTTGTATCAAAAAAAACAATATTTTCTTTGATAAGAAAAAATTAATTTTATTGCTTCGTTCTCAAGAAAACCTTGAAAAACCAAATTGTCCACCCTAACCTCTATGATTTAAGTTTTACAAGGTTTTCTTGAAAACGAAGCAATAAAATTAATTTTTTCTTAACAAAGAAAATATCGCTTTTTTTATTGCGAGATGCGGCTTTCTCTTCATTTTTTGCTAAAGTTGTTAGTTTGTGTAAAAAACTCAATTCTTTAATTAGAAAAGGACAGAGATACGTGACCTCCTCTTAATATTTCATTAATATAATTGCAAGCATAACTAATTAATAATACAAAGCTTCCTCTCTGCATTTCCTTTATTCAGATAAATATATAATATTTTTATTTTTATATATTGTATCTTTATTTTTAATATTGAAAAAATTTACTAATTACAAAAGTAAATTATAAATTACAAAATGAATTTAGCTTAATATCCATAGGTAATTTATTAACACTTGTATTTAAATGAAACATGTTTTTTTTTAAACTAGAAATAATATATTTACATATTTATCTTAATAAAAGATTTCTGGCCTTGCGATCAGCATAAAAATATATGGCTGCATTAAAAGCTTTAAAAGCTTACAAATTCATTTCTTATCATCGCTGAAGCGTACAGATCTATTATTTGTTGTCGCTAGAAAAAAAGCTTATAAAAGCGTACAGATTTATTATTTGTTGTCGCTAAAAAAAGCTTATAAAAAGCATACAAATATATTGTTTGTTGTTACTAAAAAAAGCTTACAAATTTATTTTTCATAATCGCTAAAAGAAACTTTTTTTTCCAAATCATAATGAGATATTTTTACAATTTTTGGATTAAGAATGATAAATGTAGAAACCTGTAATGTCGGTATTTTATAATCAAAACGAGAACAATATACTTGACTTTTTTTAAATTTTATGTAACGTCGCTGTATTTCAGCTATCATTGCGATGCTAATTAGCGACGGAGATCGTCAGTGCGTTTGTGAACAAAGCACATACAACGTACAGTGGTGCTTGTATCAGCCTTGGAACTTGTGATAATGAAAATTATATTACTAGGTTTGGTATTTACATTGACAAGTAATTCTCAAAAACTTTACTAAAAGATATATTAAAATTGTTAAATCTTTTATTTGTTTCCTAATTACAATAATGATTTACAATTTTAAAATTATAAAATTAAATAAATAAATTTTAAAATGTATAAAATTTATTTGTAATATAATTTAGGTTAAGTATGAAATTTGAGAAAGATGGATGCTTACTGTTGTAATTAAACATAAAATTCAATACATGTCATTATTTATACGATTTACCCTAAAGAAAAGAAATATGTAAGGGTGCAGTCAGATGAGTAGAAAAGAGACTGCCGAATAGAGGATGCATAATAGAAACAACCAATCAGCGCTATTCGGCAAGTTTCATGCGAAGAATAGAATTCTATTCTCTATTCCAATGTAGAATGGAAAAGCGAGTTGCGATACGAAGTAAATAAACAAAAATAATTAAATTATAAATACAAATCTACTTCATTCATTTAAAAACAAATTGTAGAAAATCGCTCTGTATGAGCTACAATTTTAAAGAGGTTATGTTTATGTTTACGCGACCTAATACGCAAGCATCTTCTTTCCATTCTACGGATTTTTTCCCCCTATGGTCACATAGAGAGAAAAAACAGTAGAATAGGCGGTAGAATAGAAAAATGAATATATAGCTAAATGTTTGTTTTAATCAATTCATTTTGTTGTCTTTTTCAAGTTTTTAAAAAGAATTGTAAAAAACATGTACTTTTTTCAAATATATAATTTTCTTAGATCTTAAGTCAGTCTTTGATACAGTTGGTTAGAATATTTACATTAAAATCACATTGTAAAAAACATAGCCTTTTTTCAAACATATAATTTCCTTAAATATTAAGTCATTCTTTGATGCAGTTAGTAAAAATATTTACATTAAAATCACATTTAAAAAAATCAAATCAAATTTCTCAAACTTAATATGCTCTATGAGAAAGCATTGCACTAAAGCACTTAGCAACGTTTTTTTAACATACATATTATCAATAAAGAAAAAACACTTATAAAAAAGTATTTTTAACTTTGATGGATGTTTATAACATTTTATGTTTATCTTTATATACAGATGAAAACATTAATAAATGTAAATATAGAAATACATAGCATATTAGTAATGCTACTATATAGCAAAAAAACATGTTTTAAATTTTTTTCCTTGCTTTTTTGTCTATTTGACATAAATTATAACAAATAAAAACCTTATATATGTAATGTTTCAAGAAACATTTCATGTAAAGTTTTCAAATTATTTAATAGATTTTGCAATTAAATTTTACAAAATTCATAGTTAAATTTCACGAAATCTTTCGAAAATATTTAATGAAATGTTTCTTGAAATATATTAGAAATATTGCAACAAAACATTTCATGATATATTTTTAAAATATTTCCAAGATACCCATTGAAAAGTTTTTATCGTAATATTGAATAAATAAATATTACAGAAATATTTTACGGAAGGTTTCAAAATATTTAATAAATATTTTTCGGCTACATTTTATGGAATCAGAAACAATATATTTATGTAACAATCATTATACAAACGAATTATTTTAACTTATATCAAAAATATAAATATTTATTAATTAGCAAAATGAATATAAATCTTGTATTTAAATTTACAAGGTTTTTAATAATTGTATAAAATAAAAATAATGATAAATGATTATTAATTATTTTTAATATATAATTAATTAAAACATTTCAATTTTAAAACATAAACTCATCGCGTTACAATCTTCTTCTTTTAAGACCAAGCTGGAGTACAATCTAATACCGACCGAGTAACAATTGAGTTTTTTTGTTATTTACTCAAGTATTAATCGATGTAAATCAATTAGGAAAAAACAGCGAATTCAGCCTGCTCTTAATTTAAATATAAAAATTTTATCTATTGAAATTATTATTAAAATCAAAAAGTTTATAATTTTTAATATTAATTTTAGACCCGTGTACAAATTACGTAAGGTTGATAGGGGGACCAAGGGTGTCCAAATAACTTATAATCTCTTACATAGATCGAAAGAGGAGGTTTAAAAATATTTGACAAGAGTTTACCTTTATATTTATACGTAATTATACACGGATTATATACAATTATACATAGTTTATGTACAATTATATATACTTTATTTTGTATAATAATACATAATTTGTATAAGTCTACATATTCTCACATGTATCTATATATTTATATATATTCACATGATAGTTTACATTACTATAAGAATATTGTCCCTACATAATCCTAAATAAATACAAAGAAGACTAATGATACAGAAATACGTATTGATACATATGATTTTTTATAAACACTATAATTTTAAGATTAGAAATTACAATTTTAAACTGACGATTATCATATTCATTTATTAATAAATGAAAAAATTTTAAGATTATGAAATTACGATTGAAAACTAACGATTATCATATTCATTTATTAATAAATGAAAAAATTCTATGATAAAAAAACTTTGTTTTCAAATGTAATTTTTATTATTCTAACCTCACTTAATTAACAAAACGTTAAATAAAGTAAGGGGTCAAAATTAGAAAAAAAAAAAAAATACAGACCCTTACATATAAATAATGAAAAGTCGTATGTAATGAAAATATCCTTACGTAATTTGTACATGGCCCATTTAATAATAATTAAAAAGTATAATAACTGCGTATATTTTAAATTAAAAAATTTTTAATTCAAAGTAGAAAATTAAAAAATTATTAATAAAATATATATGTATATAGTAAATTATACATAAGTTATAAATAATAAAACTTAATAATATTAAAAAATATTAAATTACACTATATATAATATAATAAGTATTATTATATTAATTTAACAATAAATATGTTAACTTGCACTAAATGCAATCGATCATTTGAGAGACATAACCATTTATTGAAACATAATAAGAAATTTCATTCATCAAAAATATATATTTGTTATGTATGTGGAACAATATTAAAATATAAAAGAGGTGTAAGGATATATATGCGAACATCGTACACACAGTAGGTGTACGAGCGTTAGTCCGACCTAACAAGTAACAGACGGCGTTGCGGTCGCGATTGACGACAAGATTTGAGATTCATTCGTTGTTCTCGCCTGCTCTCGTGCGGATTGCGCTAAGTGTACACTCCTTTTCTAATTATATTGTCTAATAAACTATTATTTAATATTAAGTGGCCGCCTGTGATTATTTCGCCCATCCATTCTTACAGTTCAGAAGTGGGATCGAGGAAAAAATAATTAGAAAAAACTTGAGTGGAGAGCAGAGTTTGAAAACATCGAAAAAAAAGCATCGGCACGTGTTGGTGAAAAATTGGTTCATGATTCACGTTCGCTTATTGAAGAAAAAAAAATTTCTGTGAAAATAAAAGTTTGAAAGTCGTTACGCGTTAATGGAAAAAATTGGTTCATAACTCACGTGCGTCTATTGAAAATTCAAAACCGTTACTCTTATATGTGTGACATTGTGACTTCATAGAATTTATATTTTATGTTAAATTATTTTACGCATTAACTGTTCAAATTGACTATAATAGAATTCATTCTAATCGCATTAATTTTTCATAGACTTCACATTGAATAAAGAAAAGAAAAATTCAAGATGGTCGAAAATTTGACGGTTAGTGAGTTAAGAGGCGGTCGGAACCAAATCGTTGACTTGCGGTATATATCAAGTCAGCATTTTTCGCTTTACGATAATATTTTGTATATTTTTATGGCTTAAACTATTTCAAATTATTCTTTATATACATGACTAGAGGAAATGACTATATTTTTACCATATGAATAAGTAAATAAATTATTATAAGCATTTATTACAAATATCAAACTGACTTGACATATACCGCATGCAAAAAACTGTCGTGTCGATTGTTAGGTGGCATTTTTCGCTTTATAACAATATTTTGTATATTTTTGTGGCTTTAACTATTTTAAATTATTCTTTATATACATGACTAGAGGAAATGACTATATTTTTACCATATTAATAAATGAATAAATTATTATAAGCATTTATTACAAACACCGAACTAAGTCACCGATTTGGTTCCGACCGCCTCTTAAGAGAAGTATTACGTGAAAATGGCGCCGCTGTCAGCGGCAACAAAGCCGAATTGCTAATTCGACCAGGGCATTTAGACGAGGACTTCAAGAGTGGCTATCAAAGAAAGAAATGGCCAGGCCAAATGAAGTACAAAGAGCCGAATTTGAAGGCGTAAAACAGCAGATGAGCGAGATGCAAGAAATGATGAAATCGATAGCTCTGCTTTTGAAAAATAACAACGCGGCAAATAATCAAACATCTACGGAACAAGGACAGCAACAATCATCGACTTCTTCAACATCAGGGCAGCAACAGATGGCAGTAGATACGCAACAGTCAAGCGGCCAGACAAATAACCCGATACCTAGTGCGCCGAATATCATCGATATTATAGGTAATACGCCAGCGCGTCGTGTTATGCCGGGTATTGAAGCTATTCCGCGTATTTCAATAAATTCGATCTGAGAATTAATTGATAATTTTAGTGGCGATAATGAAAAATTTGAAAGCTGGGTACAGCAATTGACATTGATTCGTAGATCCTATAATTTAAATGATGATTTTATGCGCATTATTTTCAGTAGTAAATTAAAGTCAAAAGTAGCTACATGGTTTCACTTGCGGCCGGAGCATTTGAGTATGTCGATAGACCAATTGATAAGCGATATGAAAAAATTGTTTTTTTCGCCGTTAAGTAAATTAGACTTGCGTAAGAAATTCGAAAACAGAATATGGTTAGGTACGGAAACTTTTAGTGAATATTTATATGATAAAGTTATTCTGTCAAATAAAGCAAAAATTGACGAATCGGAGCTAGTCTTATTGAGGGCATTCCAGACGAGGCTTTACGCGATCAGGCAAAAATGCAACGGTTTGAAAATAAGGATGCATTGCTTAAAGCTTTTGAAAAAAATCAAATTAAGTAAAAGATCGAGTTTAAATAAAAACAAAGAATCGCCTAAAGACTCAGCTGGTACTAAAGATAAAAATAAGTTCGAAATTGATAGCTAACAAAATAAAAATGAAAATCAGATTTTTGATAAATCGAATAGTAAAGGGAAAGTGCAGCGTTATAATTGTAGTGCGTATTACATTTCAAGTAATTGTAAGAAAGAGAAAAGACCTAAAGGATCTTGTTTTGTTTGCTCGTCGACAGATCATATGATAAAAGACTGTCCTGTAAATAAAAAGAAATCTAGTAACCTCGAACTCGCAAATATTGAACAAAAATCGCTTTCTGAATTTCACTCACAAATTTCGCTTTGCTTTAAGAATGAGGGTGAACAATTTGAAATGAGTCTTATCGCGTTACTAGACAGTGGCAGTCCTATCAGCTTTATTAAAAGTAAATTCTTGAATTCTGATATTATAGAACCGTGTGAAGGCATTGAATATTATGGCGTGAACGATTCTAAATTAAAAATTATTGGTAAATTAAAGTCGCGTTGCACGTTATATGATCGCACACATGATATTGAATTATTAGTTGTAGAAGACAGTACGATGACTTCGTCAATTATATTAGGCCGAGACACGTTTAAAATTTTTAGGTTAGGAATTTCTTTGCAAAACGAAAAAACTAGTGTAGGAAATATCAAATTCTCAAAGAATGATAGTAGCATAAATCACGTTAGCGCGATTATGAATATTGAAATAGAAAAAAATGAGCCTGGTGATGATTTAAAAATAAATTCTGAAATTCCGTATGATCATCAGAAGACATTGAAGGAAATATTTGAAAAAACGTATGTTTTAGCGGAAAAACCTGAAAAGCCAAAAACAAAAGTAGAACTTTTATTGAAATTAAAAAATCATAAGCTATTTAAATTTTCACCTCGTAGACTCGCTTTTACTGAAAGAGATGTTTTAAAAAATATCATTGACGATTTATTAAGGCGTGGAATAATAAGACCGAGTGAATCGGAATATTCCTCAGCTGTTGTACTTACGCGAAAGAAAAATGGTAAAATAAGAATGTGTATCGACTATAGAACATTAAATAAATATCTTGAATCGGATAATTATCCATTGCCCGTGATTGATGACCAAATCGCATTATTAAGTGGAAAGAAATTTTTTACGTCCTTCGATTTAAAAGACGGATTTTTTCACGTTGAGATGACGGAAGATTCCATAAAATTCACAGCTTTCGTGACGCCGTTTGGTCAGTACGAATACGTTAAAATGCCGTTTGGATTAAAGGTCGCACCTAAATGTTTTCAAAAATTTATTAATTTAATTTTAAAAGAATTAATTGAATCCGGCGACGTTATAGTATATATGGACGATATTTTAATTGCAACTACTACTATAGAACATCATTTAATAATATTGAAAAGAATTTTTAAAATTTTTAACGATGATAAAATTGAGTTACAATTAACAAAGTTTAGTTTTCTAATGACTGAAATTAAATATTTAGGTCATAAAGTCACTGGGAAAGAAATTACGCTTACTGATAGTCACATAACTGGTATTACAAATTTCCCAATTCCGAAAAATAAAAACAGTGTACAAAGTTTTATTGGTCTTGCGTCGTATTTTCGAAAATTCATCGAGTCATTTTCACACATTGCTAAACCACTTTACGACTTGTTAAAAATAAAAAGTGAATTTAAATTCGGTGAAGTTGAATTAAATGCTCTTAATGAGTTGAAAAAGCGATTGATAAGCACGCCTATACTCGCGATATATAATCCGCATGCCGAGACCGAACTTCACTGCGACGCTAGTTCGCGAGGGTACGGAGTAATTTTGTTTCAAGGTAGTAGTGATCGTAAATTACATCCGGTTTTTTACTTTTCACAGAGAGCAACTGATGCCGAAAGTAGGTACCACAGCTTCGAGCTTGAAATGCTTGCTATCATTTACGCGATAAAAGATTTCGGGTTTATCTTTATGGCATTAAATTTAAAATAATTACCGACTGTAACTCATTAGCTCTTGCGTTGAAAAAACACGAAATTAATCCGAGGATTTCGCGTTGGGTTCTTGAATTACAAAATTATGACTATACCACCAAACACCGAACAGGGACCCGAATGTCGCATGTAGACAGTCTCAGTCGATGAAATTTTGTTGCCGTTATCGAAGATAACTCATTTGAAACTAACTTAGTTATTGCGCAAAACTTCGATGAGAATATCGTTAAAATAAAAAATGAATTAGAATCATCTGAAAGTAAATTGTATGAAATGAGAAACGGAGTTATTTATCGCAAAATCAAAGAAAAACTACTATTTTATGTTCCATCCGATATGGAAAAAAGTATTTTTTTTAAATACCACGACGAACTTGGCCATATGGGCGCCGAAAAGGTCATAGACATCGTTAGTAAAAGCTATTGGTTTCCAAAATTGAAACAGAAAGTCGGTGAACATATACAAAATTGCTTTAAATGCATCGCGTATAATCCAGTAGCTGGTAAAGTTGAAGGTGAACTTCTAATAGTCCCAAAAGGCGACAGACCATTTGAAACTATTCACATTGACCATGTAGCTATATCGGATGTGCGCGTAACTTCAAAAAAATATATCCTTGTAATTGTTGATAGCTTTACAAAATTTGTTAAACTTTACGCAGCAAAATCGACAACAGCTAAAGAAGCTATTCAAAGCTTAAAAGCATATTTTCTCTATTTGTAGTAAACCTAAAATTATTGTATCAGATAGAGGACCGTGCTTTACTTCAAAAGAGTTTTCTGACTTTACAATTGAATTTGATATGAAGCATATTTTGTGGGTGTCGTGGTGGGTCGTTTGTTGTTGTGGTTGGGGTGATAAATGTGAAAGTCGCTAATAATTAGTAAGAAGAAGGAGAAACTCAGTATTTATATGGTGTCTCAGGAGGTGTTGATCCTTAGTGAATTCTCAAATAATGATGTAAACTGCAAAAGATGTTTGAGAAATAAGAGATAAAGTCAAAAATGATAGAAAACAAAGTTTAAACTAATAAAAAGAAAAAAAATAGAAAAGGTGATTATGTAAATGATTGTTTTATTATGCTAAAAAGTGTTAATTGTGGTGTTGTGTGGGTGGGGTTTGGTAAAATGGTTTTGTTATAAAAGTAAAAATTTAAGAAGTATAGTTGAGGAGAAGAGGTGGGGGGCTGGATTTGGTCGTTGTGCGGTCTTCGTGTGGGGTGTGTTGGGGGGGTGGGTGTTTCTAATTATTTCAAAATTTATAGGTTTTTATAAGGTTTTAGAATAAAAAATTGAGATTTGAAAAGGAAATTAATAGATTTTAATATTAAGGATTATGAATTATAGTTAATAATAAAACAAAGTATATAAAAACAAAAATAAAAAAAATATAAAAAAATATTATATAATATTTTTAAAAACTAAAATTAAAGGAGATCACAAGTATTATTAAAAACTATTAAAAAATCAAAAAAAATATAAAATATTTTTGATTAA
Organism: Anastatus disparis; assembly: GCA_017163975.1. Classification (NCBI taxonomy): domain Eukaryota; kingdom Metazoa; phylum Arthropoda; class Insecta; order Hymenoptera; family Eupelmidae; genus Anastatus; species Anastatus disparis. The sequence continues at coordinate 3,090,757 of JAFFSR010000292.1, read as the reverse complement.
TATATGATTTAAAAATTGAAGAAAAACTTTAAAAACAAGTGTTTGAAATTCATAAAAGAAGATCGATTCTATATTATAGAAAATATAAAATTTAAAAACTAAAAAAAAGTAATATAAAAAAAATAATAAAATAAAATTTAATATAGAAAATATAGAGAATTTTAAAAAGGATCAATAAAATAATATATATAAATAAAATATATGAATTTATTATAGGTATATGTAAAAAATAAATAATTGGATAAGTTATTTTTTGAAATAAAATATTTTTTATTTTCAGAAATAAGGGTATTTAAAAATTCTTGCAGAAAAAATGAATCAGAATACATCTAAGAATAACGGAGGACAATATAAAAGACGTTTTATTAAATAATTAGAAAAGAATATGGAATTGAAAGAGGAGAAATAGAAATTATTAGAAATGAAGAAAATAGTAAAACAATATAAAATATATTATATATATAATATCAAAATATCAATATTATATATATATATATATATATATATATATATATATATATTATTATATATATATATAATATTGGAGCAAAAGAATCTTTTAAATACCCTTGTATTTCTGAAAAATAAAAAATAATTTATATTATATTTTTTTTCCAATAATACATATATGTATATATATATATATATACATACTAGGGGGGGTACCCCCCTGCTCGCTCCGCTCACCAACCCCCTATTTTTTATTGAAGTTACATTATCTTTTTTCTTTATTTTTATTAACTGTAAAAAATACAATTATTAAAATATATTAAGTTATTCTCAAAAATATAATTAAATATTTATTACAAACCTATTTTTGTTTTCCTTATTTATATGATGTTGAATAATAAAAGTTTTTACTGTTTATATAAAACCAATTGTTACAAATAATAATATCTTATGAATGTCCATAGTATTCATAATTTGTGTTTTCACCTAAATTATTAAATATATAAAGTTTATATTGTAACTATATTTCTATATTTTCCACACCACCTAGTATATAAATACCGAGGTATATATGTAGGCGCGTTTTTTTTAGTGGTTTTCTAACCACACAAAATTTTTGTTTTACCTGCCCATATAGCATCTTCAGGCACAACAATAAAATGTCTTTGAATCATGTTTGGCTTCAAAGGAACGTTGGTAAAGGTGAGATTTGGAAAAAGAGCTTTAGGAATTATCATAGATTGCACTACCGTGATTGGTATTTTGAATATATGTCCTTTGTCCACATTTGTTATGTCATAAGCTCGAAATACTATAAGGAAATAATTACGATCAGCTTTCGATGTTATTTTTACACAGACCGCTCACACGAACATAGATTGTCTTTCAATGTATTACGGCCGTTTTTCAATGATGTTACACGTTACATTTACTTGTTACACGTTTTAAAATTTTATTGTCCGATATCTACTGTATATGTCACGTTATTGGGAAATATGACACCACATATATAGCTAACAAAAATGGCGGTTATAAAACCCAAGTAACATAGAGTCTTATATAGACACAAAACATTTTCACTATTTTAAATAGTAATGAATACCATAACTGTGCACAGTTGATAAAAATAAATAAGTATATATACAACTAATAATTTTTATAGAAGTTTATAATCATACAAGTTGTATTTAAAAAATTATATACTATGAAATAAAAATTGAGGTTGAGTACTATCAGCTGCGGATCTTATGTTTACACAGACCGCTCACACGAACATAGATTCTCCTTCAATGTATTACGGCCGTTCTTCAACGATTGTTAGTGTTTCTCTCGCGGCCAGCGATGCCGATAGTGGCAGCGTCAAAGAGGGAGATTCAAAAATTTCGAAAATAAAAGTATTAAAAAGAATACTTTTTATGATTTGATTATTAATAATAAATTCAATCAAAGAAAGTTACTATAACAAAATAATTTTTGAATTAATATGTTTTACAGTTTTACTTAATAGTGGAAGTTAACGCGCTTACGCACAGAAGTCTTGCGAAATTTCCATTTTACCATGTTTCATGTAATTTATTCTTTTAAACAATAGCAGTATAAAATTTTATAAAATTTATTATAAAAATTATTAACTTAATATGTTTGTTCTATATATTTAAAGTAAAAGCAATGATTGCAAACAATAAAAATTAGCAAAAAGCTTTTTAAATGATGGGATTTAAATGAAATTGAGGATCAAAAAAATGAGCTAAGGAGCAGCTAAGGAAGAGCAACAAAAACGTAAAATAACGTAAAAAAACACAAAAAAAAAAAGGTAAAATTTGAGGATCTACCTGAGGAGGAGTAAAAATGACCTAAAATAACGTAAAAATAACGGAAAAAAGTGATGGATTTTTTGAGGAAGAGAGAGGGAAGAGAAAATGAAGGCATGAGGAAACTCAAAAGAAGAGAAAAAGAAGAGGGAAGGAAGGGGAAACGAAAAGAAAATGAAGAGTAACAAATAACATAAAATAACGTAAAAAATAAGGGAAAAAAAAGGGGATCAAAATTAGGTAAGAGGATGAGAAAAAGAGGAGAAAGGGAGGAGCTTGGTCGTAAAAATTTTCCTTACAACTATATAATATAGATATATATATATATATATATATATATATATTTAAAAATTTTATAGATATTACATATGTATTAAAAGTAAAAAGTTTGGAATTTATTAAAGTATTAAATGATACAACATGGAGTTAGAAGAACTTATATTAACAAATGAAATAATTTTAAATAAAGTAAATTAAATAATTTAATATTTTTATTTCATTACTAATAAATACAATATTCTCAATATAAAATGACAGATACGGAGAGGCAAAGACAGAGAGGCAGAGGCGGAGACACATAGTCATAGGGGCGGAGACGGAGGGAAGGAGACAGAAAAACGGAGACGGAGAGACTAAAACAGACAGACGGTATTTTTCTTTATTTTTCAAGGTTACAGAAAAACAAATTGATGATAATTAAAATACAAAATATAAAATAATATTGATTTACTACAAAAAAAATTAATGTATAAGTTTTTTTTAACAATAATAAAAAATAAATATGTAAGCTTGTAATAAAACAAATTTGTAAGCTTCTTTTAGCGACAATGAAATTTAACGACATATTAAATAAATATTCAAAATTATTTAAACTTTTTTTAGTAAAAATACAAAGCAACTGTACATGCTTCTTTAGCGATAATGAAAAATAAATATGTAAGCTTTTTATAACTACAATGAAATATAAATTTGTAAGCTTCTATTAGCGACAATAAAAAATAAGTCTATAAAATTATTTCAGTAATAATAACAAATTAATCTGTAAACTCCTTTTAGCGACAACAAACAATAAATTTGTATGCTTATATAAGATTTTTTTAGCGACAACAAACAATAGATCTGTATGCTTCAGCGACAATAATAATTAAATTTGTAAGCTTTTTTAGCGACAGTGAAAAAAAAGTGTAGGCTTCTTTAGCGACAAAAAAAAAATAAAAATGTAAGCTTCTTTTAGCTAAAATAAAAAAAACACTCTTAATGCAGCCATATATTTATATATGTTGATCTCAAGCCCAAAAATCAAAAATGCAGAGAGGAAGCGTTTTCTTTGCATCTTCTCGATATGTATAAAATTTATGACATGAGAAGATAAAAATATTTATTTAGAATCATAATTTTCTATTATCCTATTATTCTATTCTTTATTATTCGCTCATAATTATTATTAAATATTATTATATACAATCATAACTTGAAATTTTATTGTTATTTACTATTCTATTTTTAATTCATTTCAAAAATATATAAGTTTGATTCATTGTGAACTTTTGAATGTCGCGTTAAACCATTTTTTTTTATTAATTCTAATTCTATAACTTCATATCTTATATTTTTATGTATCGATGTTTTCTATTGAACTTTTTTCACATTCGCAAACATAAAATTTAGATTCATTATGTCCTACTCTTCTATTTACTTTGAAATTGACTGCCAGCAGTGTGTATTCGGGGGGTTGGCGAGTGGAGCGAGCAGGGGGGAACCCCCCCTAGCATATATATATATATATATATATACATACATAAACATAAAAGTTGAAGATCATGTTTATGTATATATATATACATAAACATGATCTTCAACTTTTCTTTTTAGCAGCTTCTATCATTCGACAATTTCCATATTACATATATATATATATATATATATATATATATATATATATATATATATATATATATATACGATGTTCATGTAAATAAGTCAGTCTGTTATGATCATCAGATGATTTGAGTTCGTTATAACCAATAAAGAATACTGTTATTTTGTAAAAATGTATTAGGTTATTGTGTTAAAGTATTTTCAAGTTTAATTAATAATTTAGATGTAACAATTTGGGGGCTCAGCCAGGATATCAAATAAAAAAATTTGTCTACGTAATAGAAATTATTTTTATTTGGAAGTGTCACGGAAAACGTCAATAAAACAGATAAGTCGTTTATATTTTTATTAAAAATAAACACATTACACAAACAAAAATTTAATACATACACATTAAAATAAATTTATTTTTTTTTCTTTTACTTTTCTAATTTTTATTATTCTTTTAAAATGATTACACGCTCACCAGTACAAACAAGAAATACAAGCACTGATCCTTCATAATCAAACATAAATATGTTGCAGATGATGAAGGAATTCCAATCAACCAGAGAAGCTTTTGACATAGAATGGCGTCAATTTAGATCTGAGTTTGAGAAGGAACAACAAAAGTACCATAACCTTGAACTGGATTTACAAGAACAAAACGACGAATTTCGACGCTGTAATCAAAATCTTATTGAAGAAAGGCGTTTACGTGAGCATCGTGATGCAGAAATTATAGAACTTAAAAATAATCTACAGAGATTGCAAGAATAATTTTCAAAGATAAGTCGCCAAAATGAATTAATAAATACACGCAATACACAAACAACACAAACAAATCACATACAAGATTCATCAACTATAACACAAAATATTCAAAACATTGGGGTTAGAAATAATGTATTAGATCAAATTTCCGCATCTTTATTGAATGAAACTAATAACATTGGAAAAAGGTTAGGATACCGACTCCAACCTGATTATTTTGACGGAACGTGTTCATTAAGAGAATACTTAATACAATTTAATTTCATAGCTCAGGCTCAAAACTGGAATGATCAAGATAAATGTATTGCTTTAACTTCAAGTTTGAGAGGAAAAGCAAGAACTATTTTTGATAATATTCAAGATCCTTTAAAAACTACTTTTCAAGATCTTAAAAATCAATTGGAATTAAGATTTGGAGAACATTTTTCATCACAAACTTATTATAGTCAATTTACGAATAGGAGACAAAAATTTGGAGAAGATTTTCCCACTCTCGGAGGAGATTTAGAAAGATTATGCAGACTTGCACATCCTGAATGTACTAATCCTGAAGTACAAGATAAAATTGCAGGATCACAATTTATTTTAACTATTTTCAGCAATCAAATTTGCCAAACGCTTCAAGTAGAAGGAATAACATCACTCAAGAAAGCTGTACTTAGATCTATTCAACTTAACGATATTTTTGAAAATAATCGTCAAATAGTATATTACGATACATGTGACTTGATTCAAGCTTGAACAAATAACATAAGCTGATGGTCAATTAGCTAGATGGATTGAAAGAATAGGTAAATATAATTATGAGATTATATATAGAAAAGGAAATTCTCACACAAATGCTGATAGTTTATCTCGTCGTCCGTGTGAAAATTCTTCTTGTAAATACCCACACAGCATGGAAGATTTCACTAAAATATTTCGAATTATTCCACTGGAATATTTCAATGGAACCGTCCATGCAGATAATTGGAAGTCTCCACGGAATATTTTAAAATATTCCACTGGAATCTTCCATTGAAAGCTTCCAGGAATATTTCAGGAATATTTCAAAGGAATGTTCAAAAACTTTTTCGAAATATTCCATGAAATATTCACGGAAGATTTCTGAAATATTTCATGGAAGATTCCATAAACATTTCACTAGAAGATTTCAAAAAACTTTAAAATCGTACAGCGGAATATTACACAAATCTTCCATAAATATTCCACGAAATATTCCACAGAAAGATTTAAGTAATCTTCCAGTGGAATATTTCCTGAAAGATTTCAGAAAGATTCCATAAAAATTTCACTAGAAGATTTCAAAAAACTTTAAAATCGTACAGCGGAATATTACATAAATCTTCCATAAATATTCCACGAAATATTTCACAGAAAGATTTAAGTAATCTTCCAGTGGAATATTTCCTGAAAGATTTCAGAAAGATTCCATAAAAATTTCACTGGAAGATTCCGAAGAACTTTTAAATCGTACAGCGGAATATTACATAAATCTTCCATAAATATTTCACGCAAAGATTACAGTAATCTTCTGGTGAAATATTTCATGAAAGATTTCAGGAAGATTCCATAAACATTTCGCTGAATAATTCCGATAAACTTTAAAATCGTATAGCGGAATATTTCCTGAAAGATTTCAGAAAGATTCCATAAACATTTCACTGGAAGATTCCGAAGAACTTTTAAATCGTACAGCGGAATATTACATAAATCTTCCATAAATATTTCACGCAAAGATTACAGTAATCTTCTGGTGAAATATTTCATGAAAGATTTCAGGAAGATTCCATAAACATTTCGCTGAATAATTCCGATAAACTTTGAAATCGTACAGCGGAATATTACATAAAACTTCCAGAAATATTCCACGAAATATTTCACAGAAAGATTTAAGTAATCTTTCAGTGGAATATTGCATGAAAGATTCTAGAATGATTCCATGAAGTTTTCGTTGGAGGGTTGCGTGGAACGTTACGGGATGTTTCCAGTGACTCCGATAGAGGGATGTTCGTTAAATGGGAGTTTTATCTCTAAGCGGTTGGAAGATACCTCATTCACTATATAAGCGAAAGGGTATCGGCGCTTTGATGTGTACAGTTAAAGCGAATATGTAAATGCGATTTTATAACTAAATGTTTATGTATGCGTATATGTATTGATGTATAAGTTTAATGTGTTATTATATAATATATATATACTACTCCCTCACAGCATTTCACATCTTCTAGAAATCTTCCAGGAACATTTCATGAAAGATGAGAGATTACCCAAACCTTCCATTGAAATATTCTTGAAATCTCTCAAGAATATTCCATGGAATATTCCAATGTAGGAAGAATCAAGGACATACTAATATTAAAGGAATATTTCATGGAAGATTCCTGAAATATTCCAAATCCATACATAGACAGACAGAGAGAAAGAGAGAAAGAATTCCAGTGAAAAAGTAGTGGTATGCGGAAAAACGAAAATTTGAGGAAAATCATTTGAACTTTTTAAGTGAAAAGGTAAGTGTAATATAATATAAAAAAATATATGTAGAAGAAAAAGAGAAAGAGAGAGTTATAGTGAAGACGGTATCGCGTACAAAAAGAGGAAAATTAGAGGAAAATTATTTGAACTTTTCAAAAGAAAAGGTCAGTAAAAAATTAGTTTTTTTTTTAAGTAAAGTACAATATATTAATAATATTCATTTAAATTTCTAATTATTATAATAATTTGAAATTCATATATAAATTTTAAAAAAATGGTACAAAATTTTTTTTTTAGTATTGAATTTATATTGATAATTTTTAAAACATGAATTGCTGATATTATTTAAGACTAAAATAATAAATTTTGTACTATTTCATTACATATGTATATATATATATATATATATATATATATATATATATATATATATATATATATATATATATATAGTCATTTCACGCCAACTGAGAGAGCAAAAAAATAAAAATCGCTGAAACTCTGAGAATATATTCTTTCTGTTACCCAAAATATGGAAAAAAATTTTCAATGATCTAGATTGAGAGGATCAAGAGCTATAGATCCTTCAAATTTAAAAATTTTTCAAAATTTTTGGAAAAGTCCCTACTTTATGATTTTTTTTCTGAAAATCCTGATTTTTTAGAGAGAAATTCATAAGAATACTATTTGTTGTAAATGAAGAGGAGAGTTAGCATGATTTTTTACAGACCTGAATTTTGAAGTTTTCTATTGGTTCTTACATGTATTACATGGTAATTGTAATTACTCACTGTTTGCCACTTCGGAAATTGCTTTTTGAGGGCTTATTTTCTTCTATTTTTTATGAACTTTAAAATAAATTTTGGTTCGTGTAAGCAAAAGTCACCAATAAGGAGTTATGACAGTTTGAAATCTATATTATCATGTATGATTTAGTTTTCATATTGAATATAAATATATATTTTCATGTATGATTTATTTTTCATATTGAAAATAAATTATACAGGAAAATATATATTTCAAACTGTCATAACTCCTTATTGGTGACTTTTGCTTACACGAACCAAAATTTATTTTGAAGTTCATAAAAAATAGAAGAAAATAAGTCCTCGAAAAGCAATTTCCGAAGTGACAAACAGTGAGTAATTACAATTACCATGTAATACATGTAAAAACCAATAGAAAACTTTAAAATTCAGGTCTGTAAAAAATCATGCTAATTCTCTTCATCATTTACAACAAGAAGTATTCTTATGAATTTCTCTCTAAAACATCAGAATTTTCAGAAAAAAAATCATAAAGTAGGGACTTTTCCGAAAATTTTGAAAAATTTTCAAATTTCAAAGATCTATAGCTCTTGATCCTCTCAATCTAGTTCATTAAAAATTTTTTTACATATTTTGAGTAACAGAAAGAATATATTCTCAGAGTTTCAGCGATTTTTATTTTGTTGCTATCTCAGTTGGCGTGAAATGTCCCATATATATATATATATATATATATATATATATATATATATATATATATATATATATATATATATATATATATATATATATATATATATATATATATATATATATAAATCTTAAATTATTAAAATAATTAATACTTTAAATAAACGTTATTAAAATATTGTATTTTACTTACAAAGAAAAAAATTAATTTTTTCTTTGTCAATTATTCTTTTGTCCTGTACAAAATTCACTGAATTTTAATGACAATTTCACTAAAATTCAATGATATTTTTAGTAAAATTAGGTGACGTTTTCACTGAAATTTAGTAACTTCTTCACTGTAATACAGTGAAATTTGCACTGAAATCCAAGTAGAGAATATTCCACTATTTCATTCAGCAAAATTTCACTAAACTCCGGTGAAGCGATTTTCACTCACCCATTCAGTAGAAATTTCGTTGAACTTCATTGGAATTCCACTGGATTATATTTAGAGAGTAAACCGTTACCTTTTTTTAATTCTGCCTGTCTGTACTGTGTTTCATACTTAGGCAATCGACTAGAAAATTTAAAATTTCTAATTTGTTCTATAGCATTTTTTTGTTTCCTTGAAATGGTAAGTAACTTAACTAAAACGTATTGATTGTGATTAAATACATATTTTTTTAATCAAATAATGTCATATAAATAAAAAATTAAATTACAGAGAAAAACACATGGGTATGGGCGAATTTCCAAATCATAGATTAAAATGCTATTAAATGCTTCTGCGCAATTATTTGTTCTGTGAGTTAAACCATACACAGAGAAACCTTCAGGTTTAATTACGCCAAGCCAATATCGTTGAAAATAATTTAAAAGATCTTTCAAAATTCCTGCTACTCTGTCACTTAAATTTCTTTTTTGATTTTCAAATTCTGCTGCAATTAAATGAGGTGGTAAAAACGTTAAAGCTAAAATTTTTTTATAGCTAACGCTACTTCCTCGTCTTCTTTGATAGTTCTAGCTATCGGCTTTACTCTTGCAAAAATACTCTTAAAGTATTAAAAAACATTTAATTTGAAAGAATTTAAAACAAACATGAAAATTAAAATTTGATAACATACTCTGTCAAAGTGTACATTACACCCGACACTCTGTGCTGTGGGGAATGACTTTTGTATGGCGGCTCTTAATCCATTTTCAAAATCACTCATTATAATTTTGAGAGAGGAAAATGGACAAACTTTTAGAATGACATTGTAAATAGATTGATAAGCAGCTTCCGTTTTTCTCGACATGAATCCATAAAACATAGCGACAGCCTTAAAATTAATATTAATTTTTTAAATAAACATCACATAAATAAATTTTATTAGTTGATAGGAAGAATGATGTTTATGCGCATACCAAATAATAAAACACAAAGAAATATACAAAATTGTTATTAATGTTTATGTTTAGTAAAAAAATATAAAAATAAAAATTAATGTGGAAAAATAAGAAGAAATATGAGAAAAAAACGAATAAAGTTACAAAAATAAATAAAAGAAATCAAAATTACGTGAAACCTTTAAAGCAATACAATGATTAAATATTTTTTGGTTTTACACAATGTGAAGTCAACTAATTTAAACTCTATATAAATAACTTCATATATTTTCTGATAATTAAAAAATAAAATACGTTTTATATGAAGATTTTACAAATTGTCTCATAGACATCTTTTTTTAATAATTTATAATAAAAATAATATAGTTCAAATATAAAAACAATTTATAAAAGTCTTCAATATAAACGATTTTTATTGTTATTTAATTTGTTCAATAACAATTATTAAATTTGTTCAATAATAATTAATTAAGTTAGTGATTTTTTACTGACGAACTAGTATCGAAATATACTATTTTTCCTAAATGATAATTTTCTTATAGACTTTTATTTTACTTTGAAAAACAAACATTTTTTCTCTTATAAAGATGATTAAACTTGAAGAAAGAGCGAAGTTTTTTACAAAAAATCATGCAACTCCTAAACCGCTTAATAAAAATGGATTCAGCTATGCTCGTTTCAAAGAGGACATAAATACACATCTTTTTATTTTTATTTTTTTCAAATCCGCCTAGTGGTTTAAATATTATAACTGATTTTTGGTGGCCAAATAAAAAAATTGAAAAAATAGTTTATTTTTTTAATGTCAAAGATCCAATTTTTGATTTTTGAAGAAATATTAATTAGACAAAGATATAGAACTTTAAAAATTGACGAGATTTTTTTTATTTTTGGCCAGAAACTTATGCACTTTACTGTATGTATATATATATATATATATATATATATATATATATATATATATATATATATAAAACAGATAGATAGGTTAAATGATTTTAATTGAGAAATTAGAAAAGCTCACACGATTCGCATGCAACCCCAATACTGTCAATAATTGATAGCAATCATTGATTCTTGGCCGACATTGAAATGTCCCGTCGATAAAAATGCACGGAGCGAACAAATCGGGAATACTTCCTTGCACCCTCTACTGCTACACATCCGTACGCACGTTTTTGGAAATAGGCCTTGCGTACAAGCAACGATTCCATAAGGCATCGGGAAAAATTCCGAACGCTCTATAAGCGTTCGGACTTTTTCCCGATGGGTTATGGAATCGTTGCTTATACACAAGGTCTATTTCCAAAAACATGTGTACGGAACTATTGCAGTAGAGGGCGCAAGGAAGTATTCCCGATTTGTTCGCTCCGTGTGTGAGTTACATCACTAAAATTTGTTATTATAAAATCTTCGTCATAAAATAAAATATGATTAAATCCATCTGCATCAGTAATAGGGGTAGCCGTGAGCTCATGATGATTTCTATCATAATATTTAAGAACGCAATCATAAGAGCCTTGTTGAAGCTGTATATCAAATTGCCCAAGATATTTTGGAGATTTTGGAAATGTCTGCATTCTCCAATTTTTCATTGAACTCTTTATTTTGTCAAATACGACGTTACATGCTCCGATTTCAAATCTACGAAATGAATGTAGGGATTATTAATAAACTATTGCAATAGGATAATAAATATTTAAATATTAAAAAGATTTTTTAAATTGTTGTTATTCACATTAAACGTGTGTTAATAATAATAGAAAATCATTAAAGATATTTTCAGATATTGATCTAAATAAAATTTAAATAGGTTAACGAAATTCAACATAACATGTATTGACATTCAAAACATTTTATTTCCAAACTAATCTACGTTTTACCAAATTTTATGCATTTTAAGAATAAGTATTTCAGTATTTTACACAATAATATATATATATATATATATATATTTATTTATTTATATACAGTGGGGTCCAATAAAAAAGAGCCACCCTTGAGAAAAAAAGTACTAATTAAAAAATTTTGTATCTCAACAAATAAGGGTCGTACAGAACTCTAAGACCACTCATTTTAAACGCATTTGTAAGGACTTTTTAATGGTGTATTGGCAATTTAATTTCGAATACTTGTCTGGGAAATATTACGAGTTAAAAATATTTTTAAAAAAATTTTTTATTCGCCTGTGTTTAAATTTTAATCATTTTTCGGAAAATGATGGTAGAAAAATTTTACACGGCTAGTTTTAAAGGTATTTTGCTTAATTTGAAATTTATATTTTAGTTTTTTTTCTAGGTTCTAAATTGACCGAGATTTAGCGATTTTTGTTCAAAAAAAGGATCTTTTTTATTTTTTCGATATCTGCTTAATGAGATGAGATATAGAAAAATGTCAAATAAAAAAAGTGTATTTTTGTATGTAGAATAACCTTAAATTTTCTCAAAATTTTTTGTGCATTTTTATTTGTTTGATATTGTTGCGGTATTCTTATATACATGTATACCATACTCTTATAAGAGTGCCGCAACAATATCAAAAAAATTAAAATACACAAAAAATTTTGAGAAAATTTAAGGTTAATTTACATGCAAAAATACACTTTTTTTTATTTGGCATTTTATATATCTCCTCTCATTAAGCAGATATAGGAAAAATAAAAAAGACCCTTTTTTTCAACAATTAATCGCTAAATCTCGGTCAATTTTGAATCTAGAAAAAAAACTAAAATATAAATTTCAAGTTAAGCAAAATACCTTTAAAACTAGCCGTGTAAAATTTTTCTACCATCATTTTCCGAAAAATGATTAAAATTTAAACACAGGCAAATGAAAAAATTTTTTTTAAATATTTTTAACTCGTAACATTTTCCAGACAAGTACTCAAAATTAAATTGCCAATACACCATTAAAAAGTCCTTACAAATGCGTTTAAAATGAGTGGTCTTAGAGTTCTGTACGACCCTTATTTGTTGATATACAAAATTTTTTAATTAGTACTTTTTTTCTCAAGGGTGGCTGTTTTTTATTGGACCCCACTGTATATTAATGCATATTTTTTGAAAGTTTAACATTCAAAATATTAAGCTTTCGTTTTCCTAACGTCTATGAGATTGGTATCAATAAAAACTTTTTTACTAATTGCCGGCATAAAACTATAAGAAATAATCTGAAAGTACTACATTACAATAATTATTTTCACAGAATTGTACACAGTAAACGTAACAAAATATTAAATAATAAAATATTAATGATAAAATATTGATTTAAGAAAAAAAAAAGATTAAAATATAAAGAATATTGTCCTCTATATGATTAACCTTTTTTATATGGTGAAGTCGAGGGAGTTCAGCCCGGTACCCGTTTAACACATTACATCAAGCTAGACTGTTAGACCCACCATACCGAAAACTTTGACTACCGATGGATGGTCAGCCACTTTTGTGACCAACAATCAACCGATACTCAATGAGGTCGGATTTTTTTTAAAGTCGCGATATGAGTAGCACATAATGACAAAATATTAAATAATTAAAACTTTTCATTATCGATAAATCATAAATAAAAATATATTTTTAATTTTTCACTTTGATTTTATTTTACTTCAATTGGGAAACAAATTATGATAAAAAGAATAAACTGTGTTAAAAATCACTTAAGAGGCGGCCGTATAGCTCTGTCCTTGTCTAATTTAAATTTTCGATATTATTATTAAATTAAATATTTTTATACGAAAGTAAGGGCATAGCCCAATAGATTTAAGGACGAGCAAACGATCCTATTCTATGAAAAAATATAAAATTTTCATTATTTTTCGAGTGAGGTCTGAAACGGAAAAACAGTTATCAAATTCAATTATTTTTCCGTTTCAGACCTCACTCGAAAAATAATGAAAATTTTATATTTTTTCATAGAATAGGATCGTTTGCTCGTCCTTAAATCTATGTCCTTACTTTTGTATAAAAATATCTAATTTATTAATAATAACGAAAATTTAGATTAGACAAGGACAGAGCTATACGGCCTCCTCTTAAAAATCTTAATTATCTTTTAAGAACTAAAATTATATTTGACAAAACCAACGTCAGTTTGATGTTTTTAGAATAAAAAATTAATAATTAAAACCAGAAATATAACTGTTTAAAATCTATTGATAAAAATACACTGAGAAATATAAAATTTTTTACATACTTTTCACAAGCTACTTTATAAAGGTCATGTAATTTTCACCATTTATTTTGTAGTTCTTTTTTCATAAATTCGATTAATTTAATTTCTTTGTCCTTATTATCTGCAAAACAATGTACAGCATGACCAATACTACCTCTATGTAACTTAACAGCTGTATCTAGCATATTGACAGTAGCTTTACAGCCAATTGTAGAACACGTAAAATATCTAAAATCCACGAATCATTAATAAAATTTTTAATATCGTAGGTCACGAATATTACAAAAATACCATCTTACTTTGTAACACCATAACTTCCGTTACTGATAAAAGTTCATCCATCTAGTCTTCTAGTACTTTTCGCGGTTGAAATTTTTTTTTTTTTTTTTAGCAGCTTCTATTGAAAATATTAAAGGAATCTATACATTTTCAAACAAACTAAATAATATTGTGAATTATTAAGAAATGTTTATTAAATAAGATATGTAAAAATGAAAAACTTTTTAAAAAAACTCTTAGGAAATTCACTCTACTTTGCAAAGGAATCGAAATTTCGTAATTTTATCAATTATTTAAAAAGTTACAATTAATTGATTAAAATTAAAAAATTCGTGAAAATTCAAAAATTTTTAATCGTAATAGTACATTACGTAACGGGTATGGAAAGGCTTTATTTGCGAAACGAGAAGTTTACGGCCCGAACCGAAGGTGAGGGTCGTAACGAGTTTCGTAAAAAAGTCTTTCCATACCAGTTGCGTACAGTATTTTTCGCCATGAGAGCCAAAAAAGAGCAACGAATTTGCGATTTTAGGGTTAGAATGGCGAAAAAAATATTGTTAAAAAAAAGCTTCAAATATTTTACAGCCCATAAAAAGATAATGTTTTGTCTGATCTTGAAAACGACGATTAAATTTTTTAAATACATGCAAGCGTTTCTAAGATATTACGGCAATAATGAGTTTCTTGAAAAAAAATTATAAATTTTAAATAATTAAAATTAGCGCTTACGAATTTCCATATATGAAAATATTTTAAATCTCACGTATTAAATAAATGGTTTTTCAATCTAAAAAAAGTTAAGATACAAGGTACAATTTAGCTTATGACAGAAATAAATTTACGTATGCGTGAACTAAAGTGGAAGCTTGTGATAAAACCAATAATTTTACTTTCTTCACACACCTGTGTAAGGAAACCTTAATAATTTATGGCAAAGTCCAGTAGCGCTGCTTTTTGGGTCCAGCACTGAGGTTACAGCAAGAAAAAAATAGCTTCCAAGAAATTATTTAGTTGTAGAATCGAAAAGTTTTGCTTGTAGAAATAAAATTCTTTGGTTATCAAATCGAAAGCTTTTAGTTGTCAAATTTAATTTGTAATAATAAAATATTTAGTTTGTTTATATGAATAAATATCAAAATAATCAGTGCTATAATTATTATTATAAACTTATTATAATTAAAATAAAAGTATTAAAATTTTTAACATTTTATATTTCATAAAGTTGAAATCTTTTTTATCTGTTTAATAAAAAAAAAACAATGAAAAAAATCGTATGAAATTTTGAAATTATAAAATTATTTGATATACAAATAAAATGTCTCGAAATATTTATAAAAAGTATTATCATTCCTCGAAAGATTCCACAAAAGTAGGTGCAAAGAACAATAGAATAAAAAAAAATTAACAAAATCCTTTTTCTTAATCTAACCTGTTGTTATCAGCAATCACAAGGCTCTTAGTAGTATCAGTACTAGGTGATCTTGGTCTTAATTCCGTGGAATTCTGTTGTTCCTTAATTTTCAATCTAAAAAAAGTTAAGATACAAGGTACAATTTAGCTTATGACAGAAATAAATTTACGCACACGTGAACTAAAGTAGAAGCTTGTGATAAAACCGATAAATTTACTTTCTTTACACACCTGTGTAAGGAAACCTTAATAATTTATGGCAAAGTCCAGTAGCGCTGCTTTCTATTTTGGGTCCAGCACTGAGGTTACAGCAAGAAAAAAATAGCTTCCTTTTCTACTCTAACCCTACTTCACGTTGAAGCTCGATTCAATAAAAATGAACATCACCAAGATCCACACGTATATGTTAATGTACAAAATGTTATTGTAGAACTTGAACTATATTGATAATTTACGCATCATGAAAAAGATAGATGCGATGTCGATATATCTGATTTTTATTAGATCTACTTTAAATTATTAATAATAAAGACAGATGTATGTATGTTCCTCAGCGGAAAAAATAAACGAGTGTAATTGAAAATTTCTGAAAAAACTGAAAGAAACCGAAACAAACAGAAAGTACTTTTAAAAATTGGGACGAAACAATTAGTACATCTTAAACTGTTTCAGAAATAATCGAAAGTTTTCAGAATGTTTCATTTTCTTTCATTTTCCAAGTAGATCTAGAAAAATCAGCTGTCATAAACATTTTTGTTCATTTTAGTTTTTTTTTAAATTTTTTCTAACTGTTTTTGTTTCATTCGGTTTCTTTTAATTTCTTTCAATTCATTTCGATTTCTCTCGTTTTTTCTCATTTTATTTCTGTTTGTTTTATTTTATTTCATTTTTCCTCAAATTAAATCAGTTCGTTTCTGATTTTTCCCAAAACTCTTATGATTAATCAGATTATTTTATTTTATATTTGGAAATGAGTAATCAATCGTGAAAAATTTCGTAATTGAAAATTTCTGAACAAAACTGAAACATTCCGAAAATCTTAGTAAAAATATAAAATAATTCGTACACTTTGAATTTGTTTAAAAACTATCACAAGTTATCGGAATGTCTTATTTTATTTAATTTTCGAAGTAGGTATAGAAAAAATCAGCTTTTATAAAAATTCTGATTTGTTTCAGTTTGTCTTAATCTGTTTATGTTTTATTCGGTTTCTTTTGATTCGTTTCAGTTTTTTTCAATTCGCTTTAGTTTTTTTTAAATTTTTTTAAGTTTATTTTAATTTGCATCTGTTTCTGTTGAATTGTTTCAGTTTTTATCAATTGATTTTCATTTTCTTTCACTTTTATTAATTGATTTACATTTTTTTCCTCCACATTGTTAAATAAAACATTTTAAATCATTCTAAAAGTTATTGCAAAAATCTGAAAAAAAACGAAAAAAACTGAAATCAAATAAAACATTTTGAAAATTTTTGTAAATATTTGAACGCTTTTTACGCTAGGGGTGCAATAAGGTATGTATTCATTGTTCTATATGATTAAAAGACTAAATAACATAAAAGATTTTAATGTATTTATAATAAAAACAAATCACAAATTTTTTCGTAAATTCGGGCGTAGGTAGTTTTTCGGAAAGACAAATTAACGGAAAATCCAAATATTGGAAAATCCAGTTATCGGAAAGTGCAAATATCAGAAAGTTAAATTATCGGAAAATGAAAATATCGGGAAGTCAAAATATTGGAGAAGTTAAAAACTAGAAAAAAATATTAATGAATTCCAGAAATTCTGAATTCTTTTTTGTATAATGTCGTTAATTTGGAAAGAATTTTTGCGGAAGGTCAAAAGTTCGGAAAATATTTTTTCGAAAAGTTAAATGTTTGGAAGGTATTTTTATATTATAGCTAAAATGTGGAAATCTGAAACTCTAAAATCAGAATATAAAATAAGCAAAAAATAATTATTGAATAGTAGTATCAAATAATTAATAATTAGTTACTGCCTGAATTGTACGCTGTTATGTCCGGTCACCTTAAATAGGTTTACTCGGACATGTGTTTGTTTGGGATATTTCTTGTTGGTATTGTTAAATATTTTTTGGTTTTTAAAAGACTGCGGGATAGAGGAGCTTAATCGCTTACCTTGTCTTAACTGCTGGCTGCGTGGTCGAAAGCAAAGGAGTTTATCTACTTAATGAACTTTACACTGAAGGGCACAGTGCTCCTCTCTGGTTGCCCGTTTGTTAATTATTTAGGAACTGGATTAATGGCACTTATGTTCGCAGAGATTATTTTTGTATATTTTTGTAAATGATATTTATTTTATTTTATTACAAATGTTGTACAAGCTATTGATAAGTGAATCGCGCAGATTTACAATAATAAATCGGAAGAAACCTCGTTAGTATTTTTATTTATTTTTATTTGAAAATAAAATAGGAAATATTCTTTTTATTAACACACTTTTTCCCCTAGCAGTAAGTTGTATAAAAATCGCGTTTTTATTGGGCTGACTTGTTAAAATAAGCGCGCGACTAAATTAAGTTATTTCGCTTGTAATTAAATTTAAGAAGGAAATAAAGCGTGAGTTACAAGTTTTTATTGTTACGATTTTACACTTGATTTATGTGCAAGTCGAAAAAGGTGTTACCCTTGCGAGGTCTAACTGCGGACTGATTTATTAAAATTATTTTTCTCTGCAAGAAAGGTACAAATCTAGAAATAAAATGCAAGTTTGTCAAAATTTGAAAGAGTCCCATTGGTCAGTTCGGCCGTGAGAAACTCTTTAAAATCTCACATTCGGTGACAGAAGATATCTTCTTATCACGCCTAAAAAATGCTGAGGTAGCGTATACGGTGCAACTTACTGCTTTTCTCTTAAGACTATTACAAGAAATTAAATTTATTTTTTTAATACAGTATATTCCTTATTACTAAAAGATTCATTTATTTATCTACTTATATGTATTTATTAATGTTATTTAGGGAGAGAACTGCAAATAAATATGTTTATATGCATGCATAATGTATATGCGTATATATAATTATATATACGTACGCACATTTATATGTATAACAAAAGGTTAAAAAAAAAATTAAAATTAAAAATGATTTTTCGTACATCCGTGATTATGCGGATGTAACACCCCCACCGTGAAAACAAAGCAATAAGATTTTAATTGTTTTGCTTTGGGGTTCCCAACAGAGCTCGATGTCTCGGATGGTTTTTCTTGATGGTGGCATAGAGTTAGATCTGCTGAGTCCTCTTCTTGGCGGATTCAATGATTCCGTTGACCCGGTGGCTGTTCCGTGTTCTGATGTTTTATCCTTCTCTGTACGTTCGGGCTTGGCCAGGCTCGTAAGCAAATGTGTTATCGATCCGAAAATGGCTCCCAGGAGTCTTGTACTCCATCCATATACCGTGTATAGAGTGTATCCGCGGATTATGGTGTCGAAGATTAGTTTGATTACTTGGCATAACAGGATAATCATTAATATTCCTGCCGAGATTTGGCCAAATTTTTGAAACCCGTTCCACATTTTGTTAAGTGTGGATTCCATCATTGTTTCCATTTCTTCTGGCTTCAACAGGTTGTTAAACTTTACAGAGCGCGTCCTTGCTTCTCTGTCGTTAAGCCGTCTCGCTATTGCTTCTAGCATTGCAGGCTTTTCGGCTGGAAAGATCGAATGTTCGCGTAGATTTTGCAGGTCTTCCGGTGTGTATATTCCATTTTCCAAGACTTCTGAGATGCTGGCGTGTTTCCAGGTCGGTTGGACAAATGGTTTTAGGGTTTGCGGTAGGTTTACCTCCGTTGCTGTAAGGTGAATCTTAAACCATTTCTCGCTGATTTTGAAGATACTTGGTATAAGTGTGTTGCAATCTCTAACCGTTCCTATTTGTGCTAGCACCTTGCTGATAGGTTTGGCGAAGTACGCTTCGTCATCGCAAGTCACTGGTACTTCGTAGTAGCATTGTTCTATTTTTCTTATTTTGCAGGATCGTGGTACACATTGAATTATGTGGGCGACTTCTCCTGCTGCTATGGCTAAATAACCTTGCTTCTTCATAACTTTCATGGCAAAAAGGTCTGGATTTGAGAACGCCAGAGGTAGAGCATTTTCTATGATTTGCTTCTCCAATATACATCGGTGCAGGACTATGTCACGATATAGTGATCCTAGTTGTTTATCGAGATGTCTTCCGAGATTCATTATTTTTGCGTTAAAATATGTAGTAAGGATGATATCTGGTACCTCCAAGCTTTTTCGGGTGGTGAATGATTTGCCTCTTGTGGTTTCCAAAATGAATAGTTCTGTTTGATCCGTTTTAATTAATTTATATCCGCATAGCATTTCTTCTCCAGTTTTGGTTAGACCAAAATTTATCTTCTCAGTTGAATTACCAAAGTAGATAACAGGAGCGTTCGAATTGTTATCAACCATACGTGTCCCTATACCTTCATATAGGATGGTGAATTCATCGAACTTACATGTGGATCCCATTACTGGGGTCCAGAAAATGCAGCTTTCTTCCTCATCAATGCATCTACCGCTGGTGTAGCTGCATCGAGTTCCGGTGCTTAGGATCACCCTATTCTTTTTTTTATCTACGGTGACCTCGTAGTCTGTTGCTTTGATCTCCAGCTTCGCAGTTACGACTACCTTTTCGTATTCATATCCATTATCATTGTAAGTTGTACCCTCACAATATCCGTTTGCATCCAATCTTCCGGCGACTGTGACAGTCCTTCTATTGGTCGCGTTCACCAATAGATTATTTATTACGGAGCGTCCATATTTATATTGGCCATATCTAACGAGATCTTCGCATGCTTCTCTCGTTGCCAACTCCATGAATGTGGTAGAGCCTCCTTTTACCTTTGAGTTGTGCGAATGCATACCGCAATACGTAATTTCCTGCTCTACCTTTATTCTACATTGGTGAGCTCGGACCTTGAAATATTGAGTATGTTGTAGCAGCTGGAGGTATATTTCTTCTTCAGCAGGTTCTGCGTCGGATAGCACGCAGTCTCCGACTTCTGTAAGTGCTATAGTTGTTATGTTGGGGGTGGCAGATCCGCATTCATATGTCGTAAAAGTGACGGCGACTCGAATATAAGTGTACAAAAAGAACATTAATTTGCAGTTCATCCTCCTATAACAAAAAAAAATAACTTAAGATTATTCGTAGACTCATTATGCTGATACAGGTATGGTTATTATGTTGTGTAGTTACAGTTGATTGAGGTTATAAGCATTTTTACCCAATTACTAAGATAAATTTTTAAAGATGCGTGATTAAGTAAAGTGAATTCATCAACTTGCTTAAGTTTGTTTATTCGTTATTACATCCAAAGAAAAGAAAAATTTGGATATGCATACGTATCACAAGCAAAGAAATCGGATGAAAAAAAAAAAAAATAATACGCAGATTTACGTTAATTATCATTATGTGTATTCACTTTAAGAAATCTTTAGTCAAATGTAGAGTTCTGATCATTATCGATCGAGCTTTCAGATCTTAGTTTCGTTAAGCACAATTTATTTGGGTGTACAATTTTAGTAGTGTTTTTAAAAGAAATTTTAATATTTCTACCATTTTCTAATATCTCAAGAATTCTATGTGGCCCGGTATACTGCGGTTGAAATTTTCCCTTTCTAGGTTCTATTAATAACATTACGTGGTCATTAACCTTAAAACTACACGGGTTTAACTTCCTATCGTAATATTCTTTGGAACGTCTTTTTGCGTTATTTAGATTTTCTTTAGCTAATTCGTGTACTTCTAACAATTTTGATCTTAATCTAGTCAAATAGTCATAATAAGTATCGGTAGTATTTTCCCCCAATACCGCCCTCGCTGATGGAACGCGAGCTATCTTCCCATATACGCATTCGTATGGGGTGAGCTTCGTCCCTTCATGAACGCTGGTATTGTAGGAAAATGTCGCACATTCACACCATTCATCCCATTGTCGTATATTTGATACATAGTTCATTAACCATTCCTTTAACGAGTGATGCATTCGCTCAATAGATCCATTGGATTGAGGGTGAAATGCGGTGGTAGTACATGTTTTAATTTTACACATTTTCGCGACGTTTTTCATTAATGAACTGATAAAATTTGCACCTTGATCCGTCAGGACTATCCTTGGTGAACCATGAATAAAAACAAATCGTTTTAGAAAAGCATCGGCAATTGCCGTTGACATAGTGGAATCTAAAGGGACAGCTATACAAAATTTTGTTAGCAAATCTTGCATCGTCAAAATGTACATGTTCCCATTTCTGGTCCTATCCAATGGACCTACGATATCTAACGAAATCTTTTCGAAGCTAGAACCCGGTGTGTCTGTTAACACCATAGGTTGCCTAACCTTATTTCTAACTAGTTTATTTAGTTGACAAGTGCGACACGCGTTGACAAAATTTTGGATTCCCGCTTTCATATTTGGCTAAAAATAGTGTTGTCTAACTCGGTTATATGTCTTTGTTATACCTTTATGGCCGTTTATTGGTGATTCGTGAATTTCGCGTATAATTTGTTCACGCAGATCTACTTCTGGTATTTGTATTAAGTTTTTACAGATTATTATCTTAGTTTGAGAATCTGAAAATATATCTTTCAACAGATCGACAATTTCACTCCACGTGATATCGTCTATCTGTTCTGTTTTCGAAATTCTCAAGGATACCAGAGACGTTGTTTGGCATACGTCTAGCAGTGAAAAAAATAGCATCCTTGAAAATTTCTCTATCTGTTTGTATATGCAGATTTTCTTTAATTGGCAAAGCTATCAGAATCTTTTTGTCATTTTCAATGACTTTTGCTCTTGCAAGGACAATATCTTGCAGGGGCGGAAGTCTTTGTTCTTGTTGCAGAAAAAGTGCTCCTGAGTCGAGAGGTTGATTTTTTTGTGTTATGAAATAGGTCAGATTGTCTTTTGCCATGAGAAAGTTATCTCTCGTTTCGATTATATTTCGTGATGGTCGAGGTCGATTTGATTCGTCTCGACCTATCTCATACTCAACAGATAGAGGAGCTTCATTCGCCCTGGACGGATTTGAATGTAATTCGTCCCTGAGCGATTGATGATCCTCAGAAATATTTGTATTTTCATTCGTAGCATCGTCAGTCACGTGAGCGTCTTCGGGTGGTTTATTTGCTGTAGCTTCTAAAGATTCCTTAAGGATGTCTAGCGTCCGTGACAGTTCGTCGGCTGGCAGTTTATATCTGTCTTGCTCGATTTTAGTCAATTTTACGCTTGTTAGTATACTGTCGAAGGGTATCTTATCGTCATAGTCAAAAGAATATATATGTTCGTCTCCGTCTTGACGCGTTAACCATCGTATAGATATTACTTTATTATTTGATTTAATGTACTGTTTGCTTTGGCACAAATAAAAACTGTCCTTACTGTTTCTTACTGCTAGGAAGTCATTCTTTTTAAACAGTGTCTCGGTTGCGATTGACTCTAAAGCGTTTATTTTATAGACCGGTTTACACGTATTTTCCTCGGAAGTTATCTTAACGATTTCTTTAGTTTCCGATTCGCGTATATTTTGCACTTCGTTATCCGGAGGGTTACGTGATAGCGCGTCGGCGACGAAATTAATTTTTCCTGGAAGATATCTGATTGTAAAGTCAAATTTGTCTCTTAATTCAAAATACCATTTTTTTAATTTAGATGTACAGTCCTTTATTTTGTGCAGCCAAACGAGAGGTTGGTGGTCAGTTATAAAGGTGAAATGTCGGCCAATTAGACAATAGTCGAATTGATCGCCGCAAAATCGCATTGCGAGTAGTTTCTTTTTGATAGTGCTATGATTCATCTCGGTTTTTGTAAGCAATCGGCTTGCGTAAGCTACAGGTAAATCTGAATTTTCCTTCTTTTGAGATAGGACACCACCGACTGCGTAGTCTGAGGCGTCTGTTGTTACAAAGAATTCCTCTTCGAAGTTTGGATGTTGCAAAATTGGTTCATTAATTAGGCAGTTTTTGAGCGTTTCAAAAGCTATTTCCTGTTGATCTGACCAATTGAAAGCTACTGCTTTCTTCAAAAGGTTTGTCAATGGCTTTGCGATCGTTGCAAAATTTGGGATGAAACGTCGATAATATCCGCACAGACCAAGAAATTGGCGTATTCCCTTGACATTTCGTGGGCGAGGGAATTTTTCGACAGCTTGGGTCTTATTTGGGTCTGGTCTCATGCCTTTATGACTAATCTCGTGACCAAGAAATGTCACTGATGTTTCGTAAAATTGGCACTTTAAGGGATTTAATTTTAGGTTAGATTTCCTTAAAGTCTCTGTGAATTCCAGAAATAATTCGTCTAGATCGTTTAGATTTTCCGCAAATAGTATGACGTCATCAATATATCCTAGCTTTCCTTTTCCTTTCGAGCTTAGATCTAACGGTTTATGCCCTAATATTTTATTGGTTAATTCTTGAAAAGTACTTGCCGCTGTT
Organism: Anastatus disparis; assembly: GCA_017163975.1. Lineage (NCBI taxonomy): Eukaryota > Metazoa > Arthropoda > Insecta > Hymenoptera > Eupelmidae > Anastatus > Anastatus disparis. The sequence continues at coordinate 3,066,233 of JAFFSR010000292.1, read as the reverse complement.
CGAATTCCGAAAGGCATTCTTTTGAAGTGAAAGTGACCATAAGGAGTAGAAAAGGCTGTTTTCTCTCGGTCTTCTTCTCTAATCATCACCTGATGGAAACCTGAATACATATCCACGACGATAAAATAGCGAGCCCCGCCGAGCTGCTCGACTAAATGCGTAATATATGGGATTGGATGTGGATATGGCTTGATTTTTTCATTTAATTTTCGGAAATCGACTACAACTCTCCACTGTGGCTTCCCTTCAATATCGTCTTTCTTTTTGACAACCCAGAGAGGGCTGTTGAAAGGCGATTCACTTCTTTCGACTATATCTGATTCTAACAATTTACTTATTTGCTCGTAAACAACTTCTTGCAATTTTTGAGGTATTGGATACTGTCTTACGTTCACTGGTTCTTCGTCGTAGGTTTCGATTTTATGTTCGATTATGTTAGTGGCAGAAAGGGGTTCTCCTTTCAAATGAAAAACATCAGCAGTTTTTTCAATGAGCTTCTGCAGCCTTGCTTCGTTTTCTTCCGCTATATGGTTTTTAGGTATGTCGTTTAATATACATTCTGTTCTGTTTTTGACATTAGCATTGTATACTCGCTCAAAATTTTTGTGTTTTGAACTTCGATTATCCTTTTTATATGGCTTGACGTAGAATTCAGTGACAGTATTTATGTCTAAGATAGTTCTGTTGATGCATGGTTCTATATCAGAGTAATTTACATAAGTTTCTATTGGTTGATTCACCTGATTTATTTCGATATAGTCCAGCAAATTTGCACCTGGAAGGAAATCTCGAATTATTATATCTTCTTCAGTGGTTTCTGTGCTTTCATTATCTGATATTTCAATTTCCCCTTTTGTTAGACTTGTGCTTACCATGTTGCGCGAAGCTTCTTCGGGCTTAGCATAAGTCTTGTAGGTGCTATGTCGCACATTGTCATCGTCGCTTACCGTGTTGCGCGGGGCGTTTTCGGGCTTTGCGTACGATGGTTTTGGATTTTGGCCGGGGGATTCGATTAGATTTGCGATAGAGTTCGGAGCGTCATCGTCTACCGTGTCGCGCGAAGCATTTTCGGACTCAACGCATGACGTTGCAGAATTGGGTAACACCTGCACAGGAACCTTAGATTTAGGAATTATATTTTCTTGAATTTGAAGGTCTTCTTCGGAAGATGAGCAAATAGTACTGTCTGAGTAGCGTCTCTGAAAGACTCGATCGTATTCTTCACCATATTCGAAAGTAATTAAGTCATTGATTAGTTCATCGGCTGACCTCGTATCATCTACATTGGCTTGCATATAAATAAGAGAAGGTGCTTGGTTCGTGACGTTAACTTCTTTTATATCTTCTGTATCCATGAAGAGAGTGCTATCTTTGTCTATAAAAATTTTCTCGTTACGATGCTGATAATATTTCTGTGTTGGTTCTAGAATTAGCGGTGTTATTTTTAGGTCGATATCAAAGATATTGGTATTGAATACTTCTATGTCAACGTAGCCTCCGTCGTTGATTGCCATGATATTTCCTGCCACTATGCCTTTTTCGTTAAATTTTATTTTCCTAATATAGCCATATTCATCTTCTGGGTTATTCAACGGGAAACGTACAGTTGCGGTTGCTAGAGCAGGTATTCTTTTAACGTCTTTTAAATTTACGAAAGGCAAGGTTTTGTCCTCGAAAATTAGTGCCTTTTGATAGAAATCGAGGCTTGCACCGTGCTGCTCACAGAAGTTTGAACCTATAATTGCTTCTGTTTTCATCGGACAATCATTGGCGACTATAATGACCTCTGTTGGGGATCCATATATGTCAATGACGCATGTACCAATCGAAGGTATATCGGTTCCCGATATTCCTCTTAACAATGGTCGGTTTGATTCGTTAACCATTACGTCTCCGTTAAAAATGCCTATTTTGGCTATATTGGGCTGCGCACCTGAATCAACCATAACTTCAACGAAATTATGTAGAAATTGTGGGGATTCCACGATGACGATTGGCGTTGTTTCTTCTAAATTGACGGTGTAGATGTAAGTTCTGTTACAATCGCGTTCACTGGACGCGTTTTCTCGGTTGCCACTCCAGGAGCGCCCTTCGCTGGAGCGTTCGTCTCGTTTTTTTGTTGATTCTCTTTGAGCCATTTTAATTTACGGCACTCTTCCTTTACACGACCTCTGTTTTTGCAATAGGCACATATTTTTATCTGGTAATTGTTATTATGACTTTTGTTTCTGTCACTTGATTGGTTGTTAGTCTGGTTGTATCTCCCCTGATTAGATGTGGTTGCTCGTGGCACATCCGGTTTTGCAGCTGCTTCTTCGTTCGTATCTCGTCTATTTTCATAGAGATTCTTATTTCTTTCGTTGATCTTATATCCATGCTTCAAGTTGTCCCTATCAATCTGCTTATCTACCGCGATTGCGTCGTCGAATACTTCGTTCAGAGTTAAGTTTGCTGGGTTTTTAAGCCTTTGCCTAAATTCCGGCGGTAAGCCGTCTCGAAATCCTTCGATTATATCTCCTTCGATTTCAGAAAGTTCGTCACGAGTTAATTCGTTGCTGATATCGAAACGTTTTCGATCGATAATAGCTTCTTTAAGGTCAACGATTCGTGTACTAAAATTAAGCAGTGACTCGTTTCTTCCCTTATAAATTTGATCAAGTTTACCTCTTAGATTGTTTAGAGTTTCTGTGGGGCAAAAACGGATTTTAGTCTATCGACGAATTCGTCCAATGTTCCGAAATTATTGTGCTCGAACGCGATATACGCTTTGTCTTCGAGTTTATTTTTCACTAACTTTATTAACTCTCTCTCAAGGTGCTGAGGAACTATTTGAGTTGCACGTTTGCATGCTCTGACAAAAGGTATTAAGTTTGTTCCGTCAAATTTTGGTATGCTGTTCAAGGCCTCCTTTATGTAAATGCTTGGTGGCACAGTCCAGGAATTCTGTGGTTCTGCTAGGTTATTATGAGGTCTTGATGCTGGGTCTGGTGGTAATGTCTGCTGTGCTTGCGGTACGGGGGACGTTGAACGAGTTGCACGCATTCGATCTATGTCACGGCGCATTTTTGCTAATTGAGTTAGCACGTCCTCTGTCGACTCTTCGGTTTCGTCTATTGGCTTTAACCTCAAATTCGTTTTATTTTGAGATCCCAAATCTATTTTATTAGCTTGTGCTAAGGGAAAATTTGATACACTAGAGGCAGTGTCCGATATGGTAATTTCAAGATTTTCGCGGCGTTTTCTTTCTTTTTCGAGTTCCTTTTCAAGCATTTGAACGCGTTCTTTTTCTACATTTAACGAGTCCATCGCGTCCTGCTTTAACCGTTCTGCCTCACTTAGGACTTTCTTCTCACGATTCCCTAGCGCTTGTTCTAAATCCTTAATTCTTTGTTCGCGTTCTTTTAAGTTGTTAGCGTATAGTCTCAACTCCTCTTCGGTGAGCGGCAAATCTTTGTCGTTAATTCCTCCGGTAGCCATTTTATAAGATATTTAAAATCTAGGCTATTAAAAAAAAAAAATAGATTATCGCTTGTGCAATATATATAAAGATTGATTTCTTAGGTTAATTTTGAGAAAAAGGAGAAGAAAAAGAAATTTTAAATAAAATACTCCTTACTTATAGAAGAAAGGAAACGCGATATAAGAAAAATTTTTTTTTTAATCGATAGTAATTAGATTATTTTCCAACTGCATATGTTGACCGGCTTGGTCAACTTGCAAGGGCGATAGCGGAGCTGGTGCGGGTTGTAGTTCTTCGAGACTCAAATCGATTACAACGCGCTCTTGTTGCGGTTGTCGTATCCGGGGGGGAGTTATTAAATATTTAGCTGGCGTGTCGATTACGTATGGGTTAACGACTAGACCTCTTTTTGGGCCGATTTTCTTTCTCGGTAGTAGAAATTGTGGCTCTAGATCAATGTCGTTTTCTTTGACCCATGCTATGAACCGCGCTCTGGCCTCTCCTTGCAGACTTAGCTTATCTGCTGTTTGCCTTATCTTAGGGCCAAGGCCTCTCCTTTTATTATCTGTCATTTACTGGAGAAATAAGGAGGAAAGCAGAAAAAAGAAAAAAAAAACAAAACCAAAAAGAGAAAGAAAAAAAAATGATTATTTGAAGAGAGGAAGAAAAGAAAAAAGAAGAGGAGAAGGAAAAAAAAATAATTATTAGAAAAAGTTGCTCCAACACCTAATTGTCTCTTTTCTCTTTTCAAGTCTTTTGCCGCTGTTAAGCGATAAAAGAGAACTAGCACTATATGCCGTGAGGCTCAATAGATACAAGCCCAAAATTGAAAATAAACTTTCAGATATAGGGTCAACTTGTTTCTTCCCTTTTTTATTTTCTTCAGGTTGAGCCCTTTGTGCTGTTAAGCACAAACGGCGAATTGCAAGTCTTATGCCGTGAGGCTCAAGACCTACAAGACCCTCAAGAAATAAAACGTTATGATTGAAAAAAAAAAAAATTTTTTCCTTACTCTCCACCAGAAATTTTTAAATGCTGTTAAGCATGAAAAAATAATTTACGAGCTTTATGCCGTGAGGCTCAAAAACTGTAAACCCTGTCAGAGAGAGAGAAAAAAAAAAGAAAGAAGAGAAACAAAAAACATAAAAAGAAATGAAAAAAGAAAGAAAAATAGTATATTACACCCCAAGGGAGGTAAAGTACTGGCGAGTCCATAGCACATATAATTGCCACCTCGAGCCGAAGGCGAGGGTGGCAAATATGTGCTATGGGCTCGCCATTTTACCTCCCGTGGTGTGTATGCTATTTTTCGCCATACCCGGGCCGAAAATACAACTTTTGTTTTTCGGTGCCGGGACGAAAGTTGTGCTTTCGGGCAGGGTATGGCGAAAAAACATTAATTTTTAACTTATTTAGTGCAGAATTATATTTGCAAAAAAATAAAAATGGTTCACTTCATATTAACATAAGAAAAAAAAAAGTAGCAAAGGAAAAATTAAAAGTAAATGTATAAGCGTTAGTTTAATCTTACGCCTTGCGTTAGATAAGCTGATTGACTGAGTTTTTATTTTTAGCTATTTGTAAGGTAAAGTTTGTTACTTTAGAAAAATGTTAGTTATAGAAACAGGAAAAAGTAAAGTATTTACTTTTACTTAATGTTAGATTTATTGATTTGTTTGTTAATTTATGTATAAATAAATAAGAATTGAAATAAATGTTCTATGCTCATCTAAAGCAAGTATTTTGTCTAGTTATCTAGCGTTTCCCTGCGATAGAGAACGTTTTGAACAATTTATTTAGTATTCTTTCTTTTTCTTTATTTATCCTTTTCCAAATTATTGATTTATAAATAAATTAATATCTTAAACACTGGTTCTGCGCTCATCTAAGACAAGTATTTTGTCTTGCGTTTCCCTGTGATAGAGAACGCTTCGAATATTTGGTTTTCGAGTAATTAATTTATAAACAAATCAAGAATTGAAAACATTAGTTCTACGTTCATCTAAAGCAAGTATTTTGTCTAGTTACCTAGCGTTTCCCTGCGATAGAGAACGTTTTGAACGATGTATTTCAAATAAGAAAGGCGTTATTAGATTTTATTTTTGATTTATCAACTTATAAATAAGTTAACAGATCGAAAAATCTTTACTCTATGCTCACCTAAAACAAGTATTTTGTCTAATATTATTTAGCGTTTCCCTGTGATAGAGAGCATTTCGAGTGTAATTAATTAGTATAAAAAGCAGTAATAAAAAAAAAATTTGTTAGTGTTTATTAGTTATTTGAAAAGAAATATCCCACCGTCGCTGTCACCATTTGTTATGTCCGGTCACCTTAAATAGGTTTACTCGGACATGTGTTTGTTTGGGATATTTCTTGTTGGTATTGTTAAATATTTTTTGGTTTTTAAAAGACTGCGGGATAGAGGAGCTTAATCGCTTACCTTGTCTTAACTGCTGGCTGCGTGGTCGAAAGCAAAGGAGTTTATCTACTTAATAAACTTTACACTGAAGGGCGCAGTGCTCCTCTCTGGTTGCCCGTTTGTTAATTATTTAGGAACTGGATTAATGGCACTTATGTTCGCAGAGATTATTTTTGTATATTTTTGTAAATAATATTTATTTTATTTTATTACAAATGTTGTACAAGCTATTGATAAGTGAATCGCGCAGATTTACAATAATAAATCGGAAGAAACCTCGTTAGTATTTTTATTTATTTTTATTTGAAAATAAAATAGGAAATATTCTTTTTATTAACACACTTTTTCCCCTAGCAGTAAGTTGTATAAAAATCGCGTTTTTATTGGGCTGACTTGTTAAAATAAGCGCGCGACTAAATTAAGTTATTTCGCTTGTAATTAAATTTAAGAAGGAAATAAAGCGCGAGTTACAAGCTTTTATTGTTACGATTTTACACTTGATTTATGTGCAAGTCGAAAAAGGTGTTACCCTTGCGAGGTCTAACTGCGGACTGACTTATTAAAATTATTTTTCTCTGCAAGAAAGGTACAAATCTAGAAATAAAATGCAAGTTTGTCAAAATTTGAAAGAGTCCCATTGGTCAGTTCGGCCGTGAGAAACTCTTTAAAATCTCACATTCGGTGACAGAAGATATCTTCTTATCACGCCTAAAAAATGCTGAGGTAGCGTATACGGCGCAACTTACTGCTTTTCTCTTAAGACTATTACAAGAAATTAAATTTATTTTTTTAATACAGTATATTCCTTATTACTAAAAGATTCATTTATTTATCTACTTATATGTATTTATTAATGTTATTTAGGGAGAGAACTGCAAATAAATATGTTTATATGCATGCATAATGTATATGCGTATATATAATTATATATACGTACGCACATTTATATGTATAACAAAAGGTTAAAAAAAAAATTAAAATTAAAAATGATTTTTCGTACATCCGTGATTATGCGGATGTAACATACGCAATAAATATTTTTTCATCTTATTTAATGACATTGTAGTTATGCTATTTATTACGATGTTCATTTGCGATTGACGTTTTCAATGGGATTCGAACTCAAGTTCGCGAAATTAGGAATCTATTGCTCTAGTGAGCCATTGATGACTTTTCGTAAGAAATATTTAAAACAATTCTGTACGTACCATAACTCTATACACAAACTAGTATCTTTATAAAATATTTATATAATGAATTCCACAGCTATAGTTATATTAATTAATCTTACGAGATTTAAAAAATTATTCACCTATACACCAAGAAGACATCGGTGTTACTAAAAATGTCCAGTTGTCGGTAGTTACGCGAAATGATGTAGCTCGTATAGGTTGTGCGACCAAAGGTGTTGCTCCTGAGCGATACACCGTATTTGTTTAGCATATTAATTTTTTTATACATCAATACATATTTACATATAGTTATAAAGATGCATTTACATTATTATGGCAGGCGCTATGGGTACATACTCAAAACCGCCAACATTCGACTTATATAGTAAGTGTGGTATCATCTCACCACTTGGGGACAAAACACACATCCAACACGTATCCCCCTATTTGCGTAACTGCAAATTACCCACATAGCACGAAAGATTCGGGAAGCTTCTAATGAATGATTTTAGCAAGGTTCCAAAGTAAGCTTCCTAATAGCGTCCCGTAAGCTAAATAAAAGTTTCAGTAAGGTTACATTGGAATCTTCCTTGGAAGCTTTACGGAGGATTCTGGGAAGCTTACAGGAAATATTCCAATTGCACTACATGAAAAATTACAAGGAAGCTTACGGGAAGCTTAAGTGGAACATTACAAGAACATTTTGGGGAAGCTTACTTTATTCCTTACAGAAAGCTTCTAGTAACGTTTCCTGAAAAATTCTACTAAAACTTCCTGCAACCTTACCTATAACGTTACAATAAGGATACATGAATGTTCCTGGAAAATTGCTGGTAACATTTCTGAAAGATTCCCTGAAAGTATCCCGTAAGCTAAATAAAAGTTTCAGTAAGGTTACGTTGGATTCTTTCCTGGAAGCTTTACGGAGGATTGCGGGAAGCTTACAGGAAATATTCCAATTGCACTACATGAAACATTACAAAGAAGCTTCCAAGAAGCCTACGGGAAGATAAAGTGGAACATTACAAAAACATTTTGAGGAAGCTTCCTTTATTTCTTACAGGAAGCTCCCAGTAACGTGTCCTGAAAAATTCTATTGAAACTTCCTGCAACCTTACCTAGAACGTTTCAGTAAGGATACATGAATGTTCCTGGAAAGTTGTTGGTAACATTTCTGAAAGATTCCCTGAAAGCTTCCCGTAAGCTAAATAAAAGTTTCAGTAAGGTTACATCGGAATCTTTCCTGGAAGCTTTACGAAAGATTGCGGAAAGTTTAAAGGAAATATTCCAATTGTACTACATGAAACATTACAAGGAAGCTTCCAGGAAAATAAATAAATACACCGAGAAAAAAATTGGTCGAATCGACAGAATCTACTATTGCACATATCAGCAACATCATATACTCTGTTAATTTGACAACCAAGTTGTTGGTTGAACATAAATAATGTCAAATGAAAGAATCTTATTCAATGTAACAGAGAGAACTCTTTGGAACAACAATTTTAGGATCAATTCAACAGTATATAACGTTGCTGATATAAAAAATATACAAAATTAATTATTTTGAAATTTTCCACACCATTCATGAAAAATTTTGTAAATAATTTTTACGCTATTAATTTTGTTAATACTATTTTTTATTCTTTATTTCATACATTATAAACTTAAGTTTTTGTACAAATATTTTAACCTCAACGATTGGAATAGAGACACTAGAGTGGGAAGAGCTTGTCTACTTTTCAGAGCTTTTTTTGGAGTTACAAAAGATAATAAATGACAAAGCGATGACCCAGACAGCATTCCAATTTCATTCCTTTCATAGTGTAACTTTGTTAGGTTAATCTATAAAAAACTAAATAAATACATAAGTATATATGAACATACATAAATTTTAAAAGTTTATAGTATTTTTGATTGTATTAGCCATACGATTCAAGTGAAAAATCATGTACTTTTAAAAATCGTTGTTTTTTTAGTTTTAAATATAAATATATAATGTTCAACCCAATGAAGAGTATAATTAATTATTTTTTTTCAAAAACAATTCAAAATTATACAAAAAATTAAATTGTAAGAATCATTATATGATTTATTAAATGAGTTGAATATGATACCATTATAAAATAATGCCAATCTTTTTCTTTTATTACAATTTTATTTTATATTTTTTCTTTTATTTTAAAATCTATGATTTAGTATTTTTCATCGATTAGTAAAGCTCAATTTTAAAGATCTCATTCTTGAATTTATCAAATTTCAGATTTTAATTATAATTATACAAATAAAAATTTTAATATATATTCTCCTTTATAATCTTATAAATTTTATTGAAATGTATGCAGGTAATCGATTTAGTTTCACCTAAATATTATAGAAATGTGTTCTAATATTTAGTTATAGATATACACGTTTATTAATTTTACTTAAAATAGTGATCCCAGATCACATGTAAATTTACACACATGTGATCTGAGTCATTCTTTTTTATCTGCCGTGGTGTATATGCTATTTTATTACATATTCACGTCGATACTACAAATTTGAAAATAAAATTGATGATTTTAGATAGCTAAAAGTAAACTACTCTAGCTTAAATCAGAACAACGGTCGAATTATTCAGATATATTCAGATTATTACAATATTACAAACTATGTAGTGTTACAAACCATGTGCCTAAAAACTTGGTGTTTAAATGATCAATTTTCTTATTCATTTAATGTTTGATTTATTAATAAATATTCTTAAAAACTGACTGGCTATACATAAAGTATTTGCTGGTTTACGCAATTACTTAATGTAAAATAACGTAGCACGAATCAGAAAGGTGATAAAGAATTAGAATTACGCTAGATTACTTTGTAGCCGACCGAAGAATAATTAAACTCGCTGTGTAATGCTAACTAATTAAAATCGCTGTGTGAAAAAATATTTTATACTGATTGACAGGCTATACATAAAGTATTTGCTGGTTTTACGTAATTACTTAATGTAAAACAATGCAGCCTGGATTAGTAAGGTAATAAAAGATTAGAATTACTATGAATTACTGAATAGCTGACCGAAAAACCACTGTCGCGTAAAATAATTAGTAACTAATTATTAATAATTATTAGCTTTGTTAATAAATTGTTTTGAAAAATTTTACGATTTTACATATTTTATTTAAGGTAAAATGATGTAGTTGAAATTAGAACATCGATTGGAGATAAATATTACATTTCTCTAACTGATTAATTTATAACAACATAATGAAATGAATTAAGCTTCATATACATATTATTTTTAAAAAATTAACATTTTTACGAAAATGTAAAATTATATAGTTTAAATCAGAAAGATGATAGTAAGTTTAAATAACATAGATATTTAGGGTGATTTTAATTGCATTTTAAAACATGTTTCTATTATTCATAATAAAAAAAATATTCAACGAAAAAATATAATTTTTAAATTAAATTTTATTATATAAATTTATAAATTTTAACTCAGACTATATATATATATATATATATATATATATATATATATATATATATATATATATATATATATATATACATAGAAAGTCGAAGAACCAGATAAGAAAGAATTATGGTTTGATTTTTACAAATTAAGTAATTAGTTTCTAATATTTTTCATCTTTGCTTGAAATCTACATCTATTGCGCTGCTGTAAAAAGATAAATGTCAAATAAATTTTATTCTTGAGAATTGTAATTTTATGTATAAAAATATTTTTACATACATAAATATACAGTAATGAATATAAAAAAAATTGATATTATACAGTACGATTAATAAAAATTAAAATTTAGTAACCATTGCTGAAATTTTAAAGATAGTGGCGCAGTCACATGACTTTAACTTTTCAGTAACTTTATTTTTTTACCGTCACAACTATTTAAATAATATTATTGTAAAATAAACTATTATTTGAATAATCTAATATTGAATTTTTGATTACATTAAGTTTTTTTGCATAATTTAAGTTTCTCAATCATTTATTTAATCATTTATTACATATTAGTAATAAACTTCTAAACTTCTTTAACGAAATTTCGAAGTCATGGGAGAACCACATACACTTACTAACTAAGTAAAACAATCTACCTAAGATCTAAAAATCTACTTAACTAAGAAAAACAAGCATTATTACTAAGAACGAAAGATAGGCCTGAAACGCATACTGGAAAGAGGGGTATCCTATTATAAATATGACTACAAAGAAAAATAAGTAAATGTCAGGACCACCTATAACTCCAATATTTCAGTTAATAGAAGTCAGAGATCGAAGTATGTAATCTACTTCAGTTTTAAATCGTCGAAGTCAAAAAGTAAACCACATTGCTGGGTCACGATTTAACTCCAATTTATTAGTAATAGAAGTCAGTAATAACATTCACATGTAATGTATTTCATTATTAAATCGTCGAAGACAAAGGAAACCACAGTGCTGGGTCACCCTCAACTCCAATTCATTAGTAATAGAAATCAAAACTATAAGTGTATTAAAAAAATAAATATGCATAAGAAAAATACAAGTTACATTTCTAATATTTAATTGACGAAAATTGTTAAATACAGCTTTGCAATAAATAGAATGTAATGAAAACTATCAATAAAAATATTAATAGCAAATATTTTACACACACTTTAAAATAAGAGACGATTGTTAAAAAAAATATGAAAATTTGATAAAATTAAAATATTTTTTTGTAAAACAAAAATGAATATTTATTGTTACTAATTCAAATCAAGTCAAAAAGGGTTCCTGTTTAATTAAATAAATATATTATTTAAAACGTTGATTGAAATTGGTAAGATTAGAATATTTGTAAGCATAAGTTAGATATTTTTGTACAATCAACAAATGTATTATAAATTTTTTAACACTTTTTTCAAAAACCTTTTGATTTAAACAATTTTATTTTTTTGGTGATCCCGATTATGTATAGTTTTCTGCGAAGCTATCTTAATTACTTAATTATAGAAATTTTGTTCTTAAATTAACAAAAAATTATTTATTTTTAAAAAAATTTAATTAAAATTAAATATTTATTTTAAGTTTCAAAAGAGAATATAGTTTCAGTATTTGATGCCCATATTAAATGTCTAAAAACTTATTAATGAAAATAAATAAATTAATATTACACTAATATTTTATATTTATTTGAAACTGAATTATTAATCATTTGACTTTTTATATTTTTGATAAATTTGGCATTATTTCATTAAAAATTCATGTATGTAATATACTTTGTAAGAACTTTCTTACCATTTTCAATTTAATGTACTTTCTAGAAGTCATTCACTGTTTGGCTCTGTATAAATAATTAAAAAAACTTATTATTCAAACAACAAAGATTATTTTCTTAAATATATTAAAACGTTACCTTTTCGCTGTCTTAGTTTTTGGCGCCTTTTTTTATTCAAGCGTTTACGGATTTTTACTAAATTGTTTAACCTATTGTCTACCACTTCTTCTTCTTCCACATTATTTATCAAATCTTCTTGTTCAACATTATCATTCGATCTTTGTTGGTTGATAATTTCATCGTCTTCAGAAGAGTTATTTAATATTTCTTCATAAAAAGAACTATCTAATATTGGTCTGTATGTGGAATCTTGTTGAGTAAAATATATAAAATACAGAATAAAATATCAAATGTCAATTTTGTAATAATATTTGAATATTTAAAACAATTCTATTATTACCTTTTGATGACTCAGTTGTAGTAATAAAATTTTCTTGAATATGCGACTCATCGATTACTTCCGAAGGATCTAATATATTACCATCTCTTTCAAAATTGATATCATTTTCGTCTGCACTCGTATTTAAACCAGGATCGTAATTTTCGCCTTCATTCAAATTTGAACCAGGAATGTTATTTTCATTTGCATTCATATTTAAATTAGGAAAGTCATTTCCTTCCACATCGAAATCAGGAACTTCATTTTCGTCTTCTGTATCTAAAAATATTGTATTTAAATTTTAATAAGAGATTCAGCTGTTCACTGGGTAAATGGATTCATAATCTTGAAGATTCGAGGTCGAATCCCGATCTCAGTCGATTAATGCAAGCAACTCTATACGTCACATGTGTTTTGTTCACAAACACTAACAATCTTTGTTGCTAATTAGTATCGCAATGATAACATAAATACATCGACATTAATAATAAATACAAAAATTAAATAAAACATAACTGGGTTCACACAACATAGTCATAAATAACTATGATTTTTATGATACAAAAAAAATAAAAATGAAATTGTTTTTTAACTATAAGAAAAATCACACAAGTTTTTTTCAGAAAATGAAAAGTAATTGGTAAATTCAAGAAAACTTCAAATAACGAATGATAAAACAGATATCTAATCGATATACAATAACCTCTGTGTGTTAATTACCTGAAAGTTGAATCCTACGCCGTAATCGTCTCAGCTGTTCTCTATTCCTATAGATGTGTGGAACATCAGGATTGTCACGCTGTTCCCGTAGACGTTTTGCCATCAATCTTTTTCTTTGTCTTTCAGCTCTACAAGTAGTATCATCTAATAAGAGCTCCTCATCAAAATCAATATCTGTCTCTATGAAATTGAGTTTAAGTATTTTATTAATACAAATATTTTTATTTAATTTTTCTAAATGAATCGTACCGATTGGTACTACAGTTGGAGATTCTGTCATCTCAAACTCTTCTCCTAAGTGCTCTTCACGGAGTTTTTCAAGTTGTTGCGATAGATTTCCTTTTAGTTTTGCCACAGAAATGATGAATTCATTTAGAATAATTTGAATCAGGCTGATTCAGTAAAATCCAAGCTAATAGAAAATTTAATGTTTATAGTTTACTTATATTAAAATTCTTCAATTATATTCAATAATCTACTCTCTAAATATAATCCAGTGAAAATTTCACTATTTGATTCAGAGGATTTTATTTCACTAAAAAATCAGTAAAAAATTTACTGAACTTTCAGTGCCTCTTTTATTCCACTGAAATATGATTAAAAAATCAACTGAACTTACAGTGTCTCGTTTATTCCACTGATAATTCAGAGAAAATTTTACTAATTAAAAAAGTGAGGGTTTAAATTTGTAAAAATGTTAGCACTCGTGTTCCGGAAACGATATGTAAAGACACGTGTCTTGACAATGAATAGCAAGAGCGTTGGTTTCAAGTTCTTTCCTGCCAAAATCTTAAAGCTAAGAGTATCTAGCTCTCATTTTAAAGAGAATAATTTAAAGTTTTTTAGTAATAAAGGTAAGTATAACATAATATAATGAATTATAATATACATATATAGACAGACAGACAGAGAGAGAGGTAGAGAGAGAATTCCAGTGAAAAAGTAGTGGTATGCGGAAAAACGAAAATTTGAGGAAAATCATTTGAACTTTTTAAGAAGGGGCCGAACTATCTGTCTTTGTCTAATAGCGTTTTTCATCATTTATGTAAACACTATCCGGTATAACAAGAAAAAAATAGCAGCCCCCGTTAGATATTAGTATAATTAGTAAATTTTGTAATAACAACCAAATTTTTTACCGCATAGTTTTTGACTAATTAGAGACCTACTAGCAATCTAGAATATAACCTATCTTTATTTGGTAGGTCTCTAATTATTCAAAAACTACGCAGTGAAAAAATTTGGTTGTTATTACAAAATTTACTTATTATACTAATATCTAGCGAGGGCTGCTATTTTTTTCTTGTTATACCGGATAGTGTTTACATAAATGATGAAAAACGCTATTAGACAAAGACAGATAGTTTGGCCCCTTCTTAAGTGAAAAGGTAAGTGTAATCTAATAAAATTAATTCTAATATATAAATTATTATTAAGAAAACTCATTAGTAATTTTCCAGCAAAATGGTAAGTTTAATATAATATAAAAAATATACGTAGAAGAAAAAAGAGAAAGAGAGAGTTATAGTGAAGACGTCATCCCGTACAAAAAGAGGAAAGTTAGAGGAAAATTATTTGAACTTTTCAAATGAAAAGGTCAGTAAAAAATTAGTTTTTTTTAAAGTAAAATACAATATATTAATAATATTCATTAAAATTTTTAATTATTATAATAATTTGAGATTCATAAATAAATTTTTTTAAAATGGTACAAAATTTTTTTTTTAGTATTGAATTAATATTGATAATTTTTAAAACATGAATTGCTGATATTAATTCAAGACTAAAATAATAAATTTTGTACTATTTTATTACATATGTATATATATATATATATATATATAAATCTTAAGTTATTAAAATAATTAATACTTTAAATAAACGTTATTAAAATATTGTATTTTACTTACAAAAAAAAATGAATTTTTTCTTTGTCAATTATTCTTTTGTCCTGTACTAAATTCACTGAATTTTAATGACAATCTCACTAAAATTCAGTGATATTTTTACTAAAATTAGGTGATATTTTCACTGAAATTTAGTAACTTCTTCACTGTAATACAGTGAAATTTGCACTGAAATCCAAATAGAGAATATTCCACTATTTCATTTAGCAAAATTTCACTAAACTCCAGTGAAGCGATTTTCACTCACCTATTCAGTGGAAATTTCATTGAGCTTCATTGGAATTCCACTGGATTATATTTAGAGAGTAAACTGTTACCTTTTTTTAATTCTGCTTGTCTGTACTGTGTTTCATACTTAGGCAGTCGACTAGAAAATTTAAAATTTCTAATTTGTTCTATAGCATTTCTTTGTTTCCTTGAAATGGTAAGTAACTTAACTAAAACGTATTGATTGTGATTAAATACATATTTTTTTAATCAAATAATGTCATATAAATAAAGAATTAAATTACAGAGAAAAACACATGGGTATGGGCGAATTTCCAAATCATAGATTAAAATGCTATTAAATGCTTCTGCGCAATTATTTGTTCTGTGAGTTAAACCATACACAGAGAAACCTTCAGGTTTAATTACGCCAAGCCAATATCGTTGAAAATAATTTAAAAGATCTTTCAAAATTCCTGCTACTCTGTCACTTAAATTTCTTTTTTGATTTTCAAATTCTGCTGCAATTAAATGAGGTGGTAAAAACGCTAAAGCTAAAATTTTTTTATAGCTAACGCTACTTCCTCGTCTTCTTTGATAGTTCTAGCTATCGGCTTTACTCTTGCAAAAATACTCTTAAAGTATTAAAAAACATTTAATTTGAAAGAATTTAAAACAAACATGAAAATTAAAATTTGATAACATACTCTGTCAAAGTGTACATTACACCCGACACTCTGTGCTGTGGGGAATGACTTTTGTATGGCGGCTCTTAATCCATTTTCAAAATCACTCATTATAATTTTGAGAGAGGAAAAGGGACAAACTTTTAGAATGACATTGTAAATAGATTTAATAAGCAGCTTCCGTTTTTCTCGACATCAATCCATAAAACATAGCGACAGCCTTAAAATTAATATTAATTTTTCAAATAAACATCACATAAATAAATTTTATTAGTTGATAGGATGAATGATGTTTATGCGCATACCAAATAATAAAATGCAAAGAAATATACAAAATTGTTATTAAAGTTTATGTTTAGTAAAAAAATATGAAAATAAAAATTAATGTGGGAAAATAAGAAGAATTTAAAAAAAAAAATAAATACGAATAAAGTTACAAAAATAAATAAAAGAAATCAAAATTACGTGAAACTTTTAAAGCAATACAATGATTAAATATTTTTTGGTTTTACACAATGTGAAGTCAACTAATTTAAACTCTATATAAATAACTTGATATATTTTCTGATAATTAAAAAATAAAATACGTTTGATATGAAGATTTTACAAATTGTCTCATAGACATCCTTTTTTAATAATTTATAATAAAAATTATGTAGTTCAAATATAAAAACAATTTATAAAAGTCTTCAATATGAACGATTTTTATTCTGTTATTTAATTTATTCAATAACAATTGAAGGCCCGGTTGCAATAAGGGCATTTACGCTCGGAGAACGCAAAAATGAAGTCACTTGATAGTAAAAATTTCATTTTCTTCAAATAAATTTCAAAAAATTTGACGTTGTAAAACTCATCATGCCGCATCTTTTTTATATTAACAGTTTTTTCATAAAATTTTTATTTTTCAAGAAAAAAATTAAAAACAAGAAAATTTTTTACATTAAATTTCAATACTTTTTTAAACTTAAATCGTTGTAATTCGAGTAAATATTAACCGATTTCGCTGAAATTTGAAATATATTTTCTAAATATCATAGCGAAACTTATGATAATTATGAAAAATGTTAATTCTCAAATTGTCAGTTGCAATTGTTTATTAATTAATACAAATTACAAATTGTGCGTTTATAATGTACTCGAGAAAAAAGTATCGAGGGAACTTTCAAGTACAAGAAACTTGTAGCGAGAAAGTTTTTGGTTTTTGTATAAAGAAGATTTGTGGAAAGTTTCAAATCAATTGATAAATAATTAAAAAAAATATAACAACATTTACAAGTAGCGCCCATGCGGTCGAGCGCTGCAGTTTTCTTATAAGTTAGATTCTTAGTAAATATTACGTCAACTGAATGACTCTTGGTAATATTATTTGGAAAAAACAATAATAAAAATATAACAATATGATATTTATGAAAAGTAAATAAACATATAAATAAACAAACAAATAAATAAATAAACAAAGATCTGTAATGTAATTATTTAATAATTAAATAATTACATTACAGATTTTTGTTCAATACTGATTTTTGGATTGTTTCAAGGGATTTCTTTTTTATTTTGTCTGTTAAACCTTTTTTTCTTTCGCATTAGTAATATGAGTTTTCTAAAAACACAAAATGTCATATTTTTAAACAATATGGGATTTATATTTATAAAAGTAAACATATATGCGTATGTACGTTCACTTTTAAGAATATTTTGCTACCAGTCTTCTTTTGTATAACGATTAGACTTGTAAAATTGTTCATCACGAGGAATGAAAATTATTTTATACTTATAATGGAATCAAAAAACGGTCGGAAAAGAACGATGTATCATTTCTTGTTTTTTTTTTGACCGTTTTTTGATTCCATTATTCCCCATGGTGTACAATTTCACAAGTCTAAACGTTAAATAAAAGAAGACTGGTAGCAAAATATTCCTATATGTTAAGACCACAGCACTTGCCTAAATCGTATATATATATATATACGAACAAAATTCATAATAATGTTTATATAGAAGAAGAGTGAACGTACACACGCATATATGTTTACTTTTATAATTATAAATCCCAACATTATATTGTTTAAAAATATTACACTTTCTGTTTTTAGAAAACTCATATTACTAATGCGAAAGAAAACAAGATTTTAAGAGACAAAATAAAAAAAAAATCCTTTGAAACAATCCAAAAATCAGTATTAAACAAAAATCTGTAATGTAATTATTTAATTATTAAATAATTACATTACAGATCTTTGTTTATTTATTTATTTGTTTGTTTATTTATATGTTTATTTACTTTTAATAAATATCATATTGTTATATTTTTATTATTGCTTTTTCCAAATAATATTACCAAGAGTCA
This sequence comes from Anastatus disparis, assembly GCA_017163975.1. Lineage (NCBI taxonomy): Eukaryota > Metazoa > Arthropoda > Insecta > Hymenoptera > Eupelmidae > Anastatus > Anastatus disparis. The sequence continues at coordinate 3,047,612 of JAFFSR010000292.1, read as the reverse complement.
TTCAGTTGACGTAATATTCACTGAGAATCTAACTTATAAGAAAAGTGCAGCGCTCGACCGTATGCGCGCTACTTGTAAATGTTGTTATATCTTTTTTAATTATTTATCAATCGATTTGAAACTTTCCACAAATCTTCTTTATACAAAAACCAAAAACTTTCTCGCTACAAGTTTCTTGTACTTGAAAGTTCCCTCGATACTTTTTTCTCGAGTACATTATGAATGCACAATTTGTAATTTGTATTAATTAATAAACAATTGCAACTAACAATTTGAGAATTAACATTTTTCATAATTATCGTAAGTTTCGCTATGATATTTAGAAAATATATTTCAAATTTCAGCGAAATCGGTTAATATTTACTCGAATTACAACGATTTAAGTTTAAAAAAGTATTGAAATTTAATGTAAAAAATTTTCTTGTTTTTAATTTTTTTCTTGAAAAATAAAAATTTTATAAAAAAACTGCTAATATAAAAAAGATGCGGCATGATGAGTTTTACAACGTCAAATTTTTTGAAATTTATTTGAAGAAAATGAAATTTTTACTATCAAGTGACTTCAGTTTTGCGTGCTCCGAGCGTAAATGCCCTTATTGCATCCGGGCCTTCAATTATTAAATTTGTTCAATAATAATTAGTTAAGTTAGTGATTTTTTACTAACGAACTAGTATCGAAATATACTATTTTTCCTAGATGATAATTTTCTTATAGACTTTTATTTTACTTTGAAAAACAAACATTTTTTCTCCTACAAGTTTTTCTCTGCGGTGTGTAGATTCTTAGATGATTAAACTTGAAGAAAGAGCGAAGTTTTTTACAAAAAATCATGTAACTCCTAAACCGCTTAATAAAAATGGATTCAGCTATGCTCATTTTAAAGAGGACATAAATACACATCTTTTTTACTATTATTTTTTTCAAATCCGCCTAGTGGTTTAAATATTATAACCGATTTTTGGGGGCCAAATAAAAAACTTGAAAAAATAGTTTATTTTTTTAATGTCAAAGATCCAATTTTTAATCTTTTTGATTAAACCCTTCGGGAGTCGAAAGATTTTTAATTGTAGAAAAAGTTAATTTGTTAATTTTAGACAAAGATATAGAACTTTAACAATTGACGAGATTTTTTTTATTTTTGGCCATAAACTTATGCACACCACTGTATGTATATATATATATATATAAAAACAGATAGATAGGTTAAATGATTTTAATTGAGAAATTAGAAAAGCTTACACGATTCGCATGCAACCCCAATACTGTCAATAATTGATAGCAATCATTGATTCTTGGCCGACATTGAAATGTCCCGTCGATAAAAATGTGAGTTACATCACTAAAATTTGTTATTATAAAATCTTCGTCATAAAATAAAATATGATTAAATCCATCTGCATCAGTAATAGGGGTAGCCGTGAGCTCATGATAATTTCTATCATAATATTTAAGAACGCAATCGTAAGAGCCTTGTTGAAGCTGTATAGCAAATTGCTCAAGATATTTTGGAGATTTTGGAAATGTCTGCATTCTCCAATTTTTCATTGAACTCTTTATTTTGTCAAATACGACGTTACATGCTCCGATTTCAAATCTACGAAATGAATGTAGGGATTATTAATAAACTATTGCAATAAGATAATTAATTTTTTAGGAGGATTCTTCTGGTTTTTATAAAAATAACTAATAAAATATTATCTGTACACATTGGAGTTTAATTTTAATCAGATTTTTTAAGATAATTAAGAAACCTTTTCAAGATACAAGGTACAATTTAGCTTATGACAGAAATAAATTTACGTATGCGTGAACTAAAGTGGAAACTTGTGATAAAACCAATAATTTTACTTTCTTTACACACCTGTGTAAGAAAACCTTAATAATTTATGGCAGAGTCCAGTAGCGCTGCTTTTTATTTTGGGTCCAGCACTGAGGTCACAGCAAGAAAAAAATATCTTCCAAGAAATTATTTAATTGTAGAATCGAAAATGTTTGCTTGTAGAAATAAAATTCTTTGGTTATCAAATCGAAAGCCTTTAGTTGTCAAATTTAATTTGTAATAATAAAATATTTATTGTTTATATGAATAAATATCAAAATAATCAGTACTATAATTATTATTATAAACTTATTATAATTGAAATAAAAGTATTAAAATTTTTATCATTTTATATTTCATAAAGTTAGAATCTTTTTTATCTGTTTAAGTATAAATTATATTGGGTGTCCTGTTGGGTTGGGTGGGGGTCTTAAGCGTGAAAAAAAGAAACAATGAAAAAAATCGTATGAAATTTTTAAATTATAAAATTATTTGATATACAAATAAAATGTCTCGAAATATTTATAAAAAGTATTATCATTCCTCGAACAATTCCACAAAAGTAGGTGCAAAAAACAATAAAATAAAAAAAGTTAAAATAATCATTTTTCTTAATCTAACCTGTTGTTATCAGCAATCACAAGGCTCTTAGTAGTATCAGCACTAGGTGATCTTAATCTTAATTCCGTGGAGTTCTGTGTAGGGAAACCTTAATAATTTATGGCAAAGTCCAGTAGCGCTGCCTTCTATTTTGGGTCCAGCACTGAGGTTAAAGCAAGAAAAAAATAGCTTCCTTTTCTACTCTAACCCTACTTCATGTTGAAGCTCGATTCAATAAAAATGAACATCACCAAGATCCACACGTATATGTAAATGTACAAAATGTTATTGTAGAACTATATTGACAATTTACGCATCATGAAAAAGATAGATGCGATATCGATATATCTGATTTTTTCAGATCTACTTTAAATTATTAATTATTAGTAGTCGAGGCGAAATTGGCGGGTGAGCAAAAAAAATTTTCTAAGGGAAAATTTTTACGGAATGACCTTTGTGAAGGGTCCTAGGATAAGGATCTGCAGTTTACTTGGCGAAAAAGTGGTCCCAATTTGTTTAAATCGATTTTATTTAAACAAATTCAGAAAGTTGTTCGTTTTGATTCGAACAAAGTTTTTTTAGATTAATTGAGTGATTCTAAACAAAAAAGTATTTCTATGGTTTTTTTCTAAAGTTGACGGTTTTCGAGTTATTAACAAATAAAGATGTTAAAAATCACTAAAATGCCCATTTTCGAAGCTCTGAAACGATACTAAAATTTGAATTTGTTTAGGTTGGCAAAGTTTTAAAGTAAAATTTAGATACTCTTTAATAGAATCCCGAAGAGTAATTTCAAATCACTTTATTTTTAAGTGTTATTTTTCAATTGTTAATTAAGCGCGCATATCCAGTATTTCCGAGTCCAAGCGCATACAGTTGAGTATGTTGTCTCCTGTTCATGTCTTAACTCGCGCAGAGCGCATCACTGATTTTTAAGTTGTTCTACGTTTCAGAAAATAATTTATAAGGAAGTTATAGTTCAAAATATACTTTGGTTAAAAATTTCTTAGTTAATTGTATTTTTATAATTTACTACATATAATATACGCATTAAAAATATATGAATATTTAATCAAGAAAATATTAGAATTTTGCGAATATATTTGTTTTACTCAAACTTTTATTTATAAATATTTTAAGCTCACTTTGAAATCTTCCTTGAATCTTTCATTAGAAGCTTCCCGAATCTTTCGTGCTATGTGGGTAATTTGCAGTTACGCAAATAGGGAGATACGTTTTGGATGTGTGTTTTGTCCCCAAGTGGTGAGATGATACCACACTTATTATATAAGTCGAATGTTGGCGGTTTTGAGTATGTACCCATAGCGCCTGCCTTAATAATGTAAATGCATCTTTATAACTATATGTAAATATGTATTGATGTATAAAAAAATTAATATGCTAAACAAATACGGTGTATCGCTCAGGAGCAAGACCTCTGGTCGCACAACCTATACGAGCTACATTATTTCGCGTAACTACCGACAACTGGACATTTTTAGTAACACCGATGTCTTCTTGGTGTATACACTGCAAATTTAAGTGTGTTATTTTAACACACTTAAATTTGCTATAATTTTTCTTGTATAAAAAAAATAATTTTTTATCAAAAGAATATCTAATTTCTTATTTATTAAAAATTTAATTTTTCATCAAATAAACAATTATTTTTTTACAAAAAAATAAACATATATGAAAAATTTATTATTAAATAATTTATTTGATAAGGTTAACATTGATTACTGAATTTTATATAATTAATTTAATAGATGCATTCGATTCAATAAAATTATTTTTTTTCATATAAAAAATTTTAATTAAACTTCTTATTGAATAATAAAATATTACCATCAATTACTTAAGGCAATTAAAAGAAAAGACTATATAAAATTTAAAATATTGAATATTGTAGTTCTAATACAATTTAATATTAAAATATATATTTTTAGAAAAACTTTGATTAAAAATTATTTATGTTGTACTGTAACTACCTGAAAATTTATCTACTTTACTAATGTAAAATAAAAATGAATCACAGTAAATATATTAATGTACAAATATAAATTTTAAACACATAGATGTGTAGATTTACGCATTTATGTGTGTAAATTTTCACACTAAACCGATCATATGTGTAAAATTACACATAAAATGTGTGTACTAATACTTTTACGCATTTTTTTACACACATAATAGAATTTACACACTAAAACGTGTAAAAGTACTCACTATCAGTGTGTGAATTAACACACATGAATTTGCAGTGTAGGTGAATAATTTTTTAAATCTCGTAAGATTAATTAATATAACTATAGCTGTGGAATTCATTGTACATATATTTTATAAAGATACTAGTTTGTGTATAGAGTTATGGTACGTACAGAATTGTTTTAAATATTTCTTACGAAAAGTCATCAATGGCTCACTAGAGCAATAGATTCCTAATCTCGCGAACTTGAGTTCGAATCCCATTGAAAACGTCAATCGCAAATGAACATCGTAATAAATAGCATAACTACAATGTCATTAAATAAGATGAAAAAATATTTATTGCGTACAATTCAGGCAGTAACTAATTATTAATTATTTGATACTACTATTCAATAATTATTTTTTGCTTATTTTATATTCTGATTTTAGAGTTTCAGATTTCCACATTTTAGCTATAATATAAAAATACCTTTCAAACATTTAACTTTTCGAAAAAATATTTTCCGAACTTTTGACCTTCCGCAAAAATTTTTTCCAAATTTACGACATTATACAAAAAAGAATTCAGAATTTCTGGAATTCATTAATATTTTTTTCTAGTTTTTAACTTCTCCAATATTTTGACTTCCCGATATTTGCATTTTCCGATAATTTAACTTTCTGATATTTGCACTTTCCGATAATTGGATTTTCCAATATTTGGATTTTCCGTTAATTTGTCTTTCCGAAAAACTACCTACGCCCGTAAATTCTTTATTCCAGAATTGTACAATATACTCTTTCAAACAATGTAACTGAATATTTAACTCAATATCACCTTATGCAATATAAAAAACATGTTTTTTCAAATCTTTATTCCAAAATTTTACAATATACTCTTTAAAATAAGTAAATTGAATTCTGAATATTTCCGAAAATTCATAAATAATCTAATTAATATTCTGAAATAATTTGAATAAATCTAATAACTTCGGAGAAATTGTGAAAACTTTTAGAAAACTTTGAGAACTTTGGGAAAAGTCAGAAATTTATGAAAAAACTCTAAAATATTCTGAATATTTCAATTAATATTCTAAAAGATTCTGAAAGAATATGGAGAAATCTAAAATGTTCTAAGATAAATTAAAAACTTTTATAAAACTTTGAAAAATTTCATCAAAAGTCATTGAAAAAAAGTCATCAATGGTTCACTAGAGCAATAGATTCCTAATCTCGCGAACTTGAGTTCGAATCCCGTTGAAAACGTCAATCGCAAATTAACATCGTAATAAATAGCATAACTGTCATTAAATAAGAAGAAAAAATATTTATTGCGTACAATTCAGGCAGTAACTAATTATTAATTATTTGATACTACTATTCAATAATTATTTTTTGCTTATTTTATATTCTGATTTCAGAGTTTCAGATTTCCACATTTTAGCTATAATATAAAAATACCTTTCAAACATTTAACTTTTCGAAAAAATATTTTCCGAACTTTTGACCTTCCGCAAAAATGTTTTCCAAATTTACGACATTATACAAAAAAGAATTCAGAATTTCTGGAATTCATTAATTTTTTTTTTTCTAGTTTTTAACTTCTCCAATATTTGGACTTCCCGATATTTGCATTTTCCGACAATTTAACTTTCTGATATTTGCACTTTCCGATAATTGGATTTTCCAATATTTGCACTTTCCGTTAATTTGTCTTTCCGAAAAACTACCTACGCCCCAAAATTTGTAACTCTGTAATTAAGGAGATGTAAAACGGACACTACACCTGTACTTATAGATATTAACTTCCTTTCCATTTTATTGCTGAATTTCCAGAAAAGAATTGCATTAGCTTTTAGTATGTACAATGATGATTATTTAGATAAATTTTCAAATAAATTCATTCATAAGCTTTTAAGATATTTAAATTCCTGTGCAATATTGAACAATTTTAATAAATAATTTTGGAACTCAAAATTCTCAATAACTAATGAATAATCTTCATGGTACATACAAATGCATTTTTTTACTGAAAATTTTGCAATAAAATGTAAAGATAGTGAATATTTATTAGTACAGGTGTAATGTCCATTTTACAACCCCTTAATGTAACTTTTAGTCTTTATTTCTTACATGCTTTCTTTTAATTTCAAATGCGTCGTTTTTTCGTGGAATGGAATTTTGTCATCTCATTTCAAGACTTACAGGCGATATATCATAATAAATTTTTTCAATTTAGCCATCATCCCCTCATTTTTATAATGTTTTTTAAGGATAGATGGAAAGATGAGCTAGCGAAAAAAATAAGTACGAAGACCAGAGTATTAGAACTCAGATTTTTATATAATATATATTTTATATTTTTTTTTAATCAAAATGTTTTCATCTCAAGTTAAAGGTTGTTCCCATAAAGATCTTCTAAGATAATATTTTATGAAGTTATACGCTTTCAAAGCTTATATTCCGAATTTAAAAAAAAAGACTATAAAATTCAAATAAAACAGCCTATAATTTAGGAAAAATTTGGTGTTAGACTGAATGGGCGTGAGTTTTTTTATACTTTTATGTAAGAAAAAGTACCATTAGGTCATAAAAAAAATCTGCGTCCCTATACCTAGACACTTTCCTTATTAGTTTAAATAAATTATGGCTATAAAGTGGAAAATAAAATATTTTTAAAAACACGCTTTTCTATAGAAAAATTTTACTAAAAAGTAAAAATCAATCTTTTGAATATGGATTTCGATAATATATTTGTGAAAGGCTAAAAGAAAAGCATAGCGCGCGCATATCAATGATATCAAAGATATTTTTCCTTGAGAGCTTCACTGCTGAATAGTGTATGAAGTAATTGTATATGAGCATGCAAGCAATATTTTTCTATTAGTTTTTCACAAATGCATTATCAAAATTCATATTTACAAAAAATTGTTTTTTAATTTCTAATACGATTTCCTTTTACCATTTTTTACAATTTTTTTATTCATTTTAATACGAGATAGTTCGCGAAAATATTAACATTTGACATACTTATTCTCCCAAAAAATTTTATTTAACATATTTAGAAACTACAATGGTAATTATTAAAGCATAATAAGAAGTTCCATTTACTATTTCTTTTTAGGTAATGCCTTGCATTTGGGTTTTTATGAGTCGACGAACTACGAGAGCGTATAAATCCGTATGGAATTTTATTAAAACCAAATTTGTAAATTTTATCCCTCTCAAATCCATGTGTGATTTTGAAAAGGCCCTGATTAAATCAATAAGAACGTCTTTTTCAAAATGTAAAGTAAAAGGCTGTCATTTCGATTTCTGCCAAGTAAGATTTTTAAATGTTTTTACAGATCAAATACCCAATACTGGAACAAATATCAAAATAATTTCATTTCAAGTTTTTACGACGACTAAAAACATTGTACAGAAAATATTATTAAGAAATTATTAATAATGTGAATGCATATTATATGTTCCACTTTACCTTTACAAGAATTTAGTTACATGGTATAGTAAAACGCTTGAATAGTTATTTAAATTATTTTTCTGCAATTAAAATTTGTGTTCTGCATGCTTGATTTAATGTTTATTATTGTAAGAAATAACATTCTTACATATCAAACGTATTTTCTGATTTAACGGGATGTCGGAGCTGCAGCAATCGAGATTTGCTTTTTTTATTTTATCAATATCTTTTTAAATTCATAAATTAAGCAAATATAATGACTTGTCCGCACTAAAGCTATATTAATACAATAATTTTTGTTAAAATAAAAAATCATTTGGACTTGTTATTTTTTTATGAGCTTGGATTGGAAATTAGATATAAAACTCGACAAATCTAACCTTAAAATACAATATATTGAAAGTTTTTATTATAACTTTGTATGTGTAATATTTTGGTGGATTTCTTGAGTTGTCCGCACTAGAGTTTAATCTTACAAATTTTTTCTTTGTAGCAAAAAAAATCGATTAAACGCATCGTTTATTCATAAGTTAGGATTGGAAATATTATTAGAAGGCGGGCAGTTCCGTCATGCTCTTAAATAATGAAAATAAAATGCCACGGTATAAGGTTAGCTTGAATAAAATTACAAATTTTTTTGACAAGCATCGACTTAAACTTTGAAAAAATTTATCTAAATTATTATTCCAATTTATATTCGTATTGGCTATGCGAAAAATAGATAGAAATTCGCATTATCGAAAGATAAATATAAATATTTCATAACATACTTCATTTCATTAATTAAGATTTCATTTATTCGCTAGCTGTTTCACTATACGCCTTTGAAATTTTGGGTGATTCCAGTATTGGTTATATTACCTTATTTAAAAAGATACTCATCGTATCGATTGATAACTCGTTTACCCATTATTAAATTTAAAAATGGAAATTAAAAGACGCGTCGTCAGGATCCCACAATATATTATTTTTGTTTTAACAAAAAACATTTTATTATTTATTAATAAAAGATGAATCTATTTGAATGGTTACAATATAAATAAAATATAAAAATTAATCAAAGTTTAAAAAAACAAATTTTATTTTTACTATGAAATTTTAAAGGTCTTAAACTCTATATTATATACATTGGTTCCTTCGATATTCGATATCACATATATTTTTTTATTTATTTAGTGTAATTTTTATTATTCAAGTGTAAATTTTTTCAAATTTACATGAATTTTACACAAAAATGACCAAAATAATTACACATAAATTTACACTATATCGTTTACACAAAATTAAGTGTAAATCCTGCTCCCCGTATTTTAGACACAATGTAGTGTAAAACCTGGTTCCGATTGTTTACTGTGTATTCTTTATTTAAATACTCAATCTTGTATATATTTGATATTTTTAGGCAATACTTAGAAAAGCAAAGTCACGTGACTACAAACTTTACGTTAAGAATAACGCTACCGAAAATTCTGATGGTCATGAGATCATCAAAAAAATCATGTGTATAGCTTTGCTACCTTCAAATAAAGCTGAAGAAGCACTTTCTGTTGTAGAGGCTTTAGTAGATCAAAAATTTGAAAACGATCAAAGAAGTTTAAAAAAATGGAAAAAATTGTTCATACGTTATCTTTAGACGTGCATTAACAAAACCTTGAAGAGATACCGAGAAAAATATTATTCGAAAGGTTTTTTTGATTGTTAATTTATTTTATTTATATTCTTTGACTGATAGATATTAATTGCTAGTATTATGTATTTATTCTTGTTCAATTTAATTTTTGCGTGTATTAATTATTATACAGTATTTTTGACTTATACAGTATTATTAGATTTAGTTTATTGACTGTGATATTATCTACTGGGCAATATTTTTTATTTAACTAATTTGTTATTATTTTACACACTATTTTTGTATTTATTACAAAATAAAGGATATCCATCCATTTAATCAAATAAGGCACACGAAGTTAAAATTGCCAAGTTACCTTATAAAAAATATAATAGAAAAAAGTATATTTATCTACGAGGGCAGAAATTAGATCTTTCTGCTGTGCGTGAAATTGACAAACGCACTGCAGGTAGATCTAATTTATGTCCGAGTAGAGTATACTACTTTTCTTTATACCCAGCCGAAAATTCACTAAATTATTTAATTAATAATTTTAATAATATTACGATTGATATACATTGCTCAGCTGACGACAGCGCTTTATTTTCTGATTTGCTCGTGCGCCATCTCTGAATAGAGCATGATGTTTGCGCGCGCGAATAATGTATTTTGAAAAAATAATATGTGAAAATATATTTAAAAAAATAATACAAAAATAACAATCCAAAAAACTAATAAAAAGATAATTTATTAAAAAAAATAACAATGTATAAAAGAATAATAATTAATATAAATATAACAATGTGTAAAATAATAATAATCAATACAAAAATAACAATGTATAAAAAATAATAATTCATAAAAAAGTAACAACTTATAAAAGAATAATTCATAAAAAATAATACAAAAATAATGATTCAATAATAATAATTCAAAAATAACAATGTATAAAAAATAATTCATAAAAAGTAACAATTTATAAAAGAATAATTCATAAAAAACGCTGCCAAGTGCTTTGGCGCAATGCTTTCTCATAGAAAATTGTTTTTCTTAGCTTAGTTTTAATTTTAGAGCATTTTGAAATTTTTGAAAAAAATGTTTCTATTTATTAGGCCAATAAAATCTTAAAAACTACTAGATGGATTTACTTCAAATTTTCAATACAATTCAATTTTTCGATCAACTGGTGCGGAAGCTATTGAGAATCGGTTTTCTTAGTGTAGGTTTTTTTTTTAGAGTCATTTTAAGAATTTTAAAAAACTTTCGATTTTTCATTTTTTTTGTATTTTACGTAAACCACTTGAAGAATTTGTTTGAAAATTTGTATGGAACTTGATTTCGACTGCCAAAAGTAGAAAAACTTTTGAAAACTGATTTTCTTAGCGCACTTTTAATTTTAGAGCATTTTTAAAATCTTTTAAAAAATTTTTATTTTTAATTTTTTTCTATTTTACGAAAACCATTTGATAGATTTGCTCCAAAATTTAAATGCAAGTTATTCGCTACTGTCTGAAAACAACAAGCTTTGGAAAACATATTTTCTCAGAGCAGTTTTAATTTTAGAGCATTTTGAAAATTAAAAAAAAAATTTTATTTTTCATTTATCTTCTATTTTGTGTAAACCATACTATAAATTTTCTCCAAAATTTTTGTACAATCAATCCGATATTGTCTGAAAAAATAAGCTTTTAAAAACTAATTTTCTTAGAGTGGTTACAATTTTAGAAAATTTTAAAGATTTAAAAAAAAATTTCGATTCTTTATTTCTTATTTTTTTTATTGTACGTAAAATACTTGATAGATTTTGTTCTAAAATTTGCAGGGAAATCATTTGTGACTGCCAAAAGAAGGAAAATTTTCAAAAATTGATTTTCATAGGGTAGTTTTAATTTTAGAGCATTTTTAAAATTTTGAAAAAGAAATTTTGAAAAGAAAATGTTATTTATTCAGCCAATTAGATCTCGAAAATTACTCGATGGATTTGCTTCAAATTTCGCATTCTATGTTTTTGTATAAGTAGACGGGAAGCTATTGAAAATTTGTATTCGTAGAGTAGTTTTTTTTATAGAGCCATAAACATGAACTGTATTTATATATAAATATGATTGCATTTTATAAAGATTAGAAATTTTGTTGTCATCATTCTTTTTATTACTACATTATATCATTTTTTCAATAGAACCAATTTTTTTGTATTACTTGATGATTTAAAATAAATTATAAATGTTGAAAAAGCAAACAGCTAGCATATATGTTCGATATTTATAAAGTACAATATGAGTAAATATTAATGTTAGACAATTTTTTAATATTAAAATCACAGTTAAATAAATATCAAAAAATCAATGAAATTCAAAGAGCTCTATGATAACGCATTCCGCCAAAGCACTTGGCAGCGTTTTTTTTATTAATATGAGATACATTTGAGTCATCTTCATTAAAATTTTCTTCAAAATCATTCCAATTTAAAATTACGTTTGAATTTTCTTTTTCTGTGTTAGCTACTATTGATGGACGTACAATGTGATTTGATACTTGTGGATGTGTTTGATGACTACTAGTTGAAGCACCTCTATTTTGATGAATAATACCTTCATAAATTTTCTCTTTATTTAACATAGAATTTTCTATGTACCCTTGGGCTATATTACCTGATCGCCAGCCTCCTAGCTGTTTAATCATGGTCATACTTGCACTGGAGTTTGATAACAATGCAGCAGATGTTCTGCGAAAGCAGTGTCTAGTATAATTCTTTGGATTATCTAAATTCAAATAGAGAGAGATGACTCAAATATTATTTGAGGTATTTCACCTATTTTATTTCTACCAATGACTTGACGAGTACATTTGCCTTTACAATATTGCACAAAAAATCTGTCAGTGAACTCTTCGACTGCATGTAATAGCATGTACTCTTTAACTTTGGCATAATACAAAGGTCCAATAATAAAATTTCTAGGATAATCATCTAATGAATGGATTCACTCCAGAATTTAATTGATTTGTATAATCAGATTCACTATATAATCATGATATTTACTAAAAATTAACGTATTTATTTTTCTGAAATTTCGCAATAAAATAAAAAGATGGTGAATATTCCAGAATACTAGTAAAGTGTGCGTTTTACAACACCATAAATTGAAGTGTTTTATTTATATTTTGTTTTATAAAATCTTAATTTGCAGACAATATCATAAAGATTAAAGAAACATTCCAAAGCCTGCATCATCCGCCCGAAATGAATGTATAAGAAATGCATTGCTAGAAGAAATAAATGTTCCATGGTCAGTTTTGAAATTCCTGAATGAAATGACAACCTACAAAGACAGTGAAGTATTTGAAATTATTGAACAAGGTATATAGTATCTAATATATTTGAATTAATGTTAATGGTTTGAGTCCCTTCTAATTATATAAAAGTCTTTATCTAAAATTCGTACTTTTTAATCGAAAAACTGTTTACATTCTTTTACATGTTATCAAGATATCTTTATCTGAATATATAAACTTAAAATATAGGTCCATAATTTTAAATCCTTAATAATTTCTTTTTTTATAGACAATGAAATTAATGACGAGAATCCTGAGACGGAACCTGAGCATTCAGATGATAAAGACCCTGAAATCGATTTTCAAGATTTTTCAAGATCTGTAAGTTTATTTTCTGAGCTTTTACAGTAATACTTAAAGAGCTTTTGGAATGATTCAAATGTTCGTTATTTTCCTTACAGAATAATAAAAATCCAGCATCCAGCACAGATATAGAAAATAACTTAACTCTGCCAAAAAAAATTAAGAGTAGAAGAACCTAAACCAATTAAAAGGGTTATTAAAAAAAAAAAGATATTGATTATTTTTATTTCTAATAAATGAAATTTACTGGTTTGAATTCAAACAAGTATTTGTACATTTAGTAATAATTTGATACTATTCAATTCTTTACTAAGTCATGTAATGATAAATAATAAATAATAAACGTATGATATTAAAAAGATGTATCTTTTTTCCCCATAACTTTTATTTTTTTATTTTTTTTCAAAACTTTGTTTTTCTTTTCAAGTTATCACCAAAAAATCCTTTTTTTAACCTTTAAAAGGATTATTATTTTAAATTAGCTCATTCTATTCAAATTGCCAAAGTTTATTTGTATTATTATTTCAAATCATTTTCCGTCGAAATTATTCATGTCGGATAAAAACTTATAAGAAAATTTTATTTTTAAGCTATTGAACTATGAAATAATTTTTTTTTATTACAACGAAAGAATCACCAAAGAAAGCAGTAATAAAGGGTGAGCGCGAAGCGCGAGCGTCATCGGTCGTGCCTTATATGCAAAAACGCTGCCAAGTGCTTTGGCGCAATGTTTTCTCATAGGGCTCATTGAGTTAGAGTAATTTGATTTTTTTTTTTTCAAATGTGATTTCAATGTAAAAAACATAATTTCTATTCAAGAAAAATTGAGAAGGGAAAGAATGAGTATGAGAGAGTAATTGGGAAATGGGAAGAGAGAAACAGGAATGGGTGAAAATAGGGTAAAAATGAGGATCAATGTGAGATAGAAAGACAGAGAAGAAGTGCGAAAGTAAGAAAAGAGTTAGAGAGAGCTATAATTTTTTTATTTGAAAACAGCTAAAACAATTATTTGATTTGAATTATTTAAAAAATTTTTATCAAAATAGAAATACATATTTTTGTTTATAAAACTATTCCAACGTCGTATTTTGTTTATTATATTTCTTAAATTTATTAATATAAACTAAATAGATTCACGATTACAAATAAAGCAATCTTTTTTTTATTGCATGCTTCATAGAGTCAACTTTTAGCTCCCAATAACGCATTCTAGCCTCCTCAGCCTTTAATCTTTTCAATAATATTTCCTCTTCTATTTCAGACCTTTTAATTCTTTTTATAACACCTGAAAATAAAAATAAAAATTTTATTTAGTTTCACGAGTGAATGATCACAATCAGATCAATTTTGAGATTCAAATTAATATTAAAAATATACCTTTTTAACTATGCCATTAATTTCACAATCTTTTTTTTCCCTTCATTATTTTTTCTTGTATCATTTTGTTGACGCAAAAGAAAAAAAAAATTATAAATTATTTTGTTATGATTAAGATGCTAATTAGCGACGAAAGTTAACAGTGTGTTTGTCAACTAAGCCCATGTCACGAACAGTAATACTTGCATCAATCGGCCGAGAGCGGGATTCGAACTCGATATCTCGAAATTACGAATCCATCACTCAACCGAATGAGCCACTGAAACCTTATCTATTTATATATCCAACAATATATTAATATTCAAAAAAATACAAGGTATATTTTAATATATCCTCACCACATTCGTCTTCATTTGTGTTCTTTGGATCCTCAATTTTCAAATTATTACCTGTTATATTTAATCAATGTTTTAATACTGATAATATTCAAGGTTATCTCAGAGATTAGTTTATATTCTGTTCCTTTTAATATTAAAGTTTTCTTTTAATTTACAAAATTTAAAAAAATATAATTTTGTGATGTATTATCATTTTTTGACGCTTATATGAACGTGGAAAATTTAAAAATACAAAGTATTTTATAAACTGAAAGCATAATTTATAAACTACAAAACAGAACTTAACCTAACCCCTGAATTTGCCTTAAGTATAATTATACGTATTATAATACTTACAATTATTGGAATATAACTCCTTTAATTGAACCGCAGATCTCTAAAAAACAGATAAAGAATTTAATATTTAAAATTATAACTAATAGTGATTTTGGTTTTTGATACTTTTAAAATTACTTACTTTTCCAGTAATTAAAATATCTTCATGTGAATTATATTCCTCACTTATCGTGTTCCAAATAGCTTCTTTTTCTTTTATGATCATTTCACTTCGTCCTTTTTTCTCAATTATATCTTTATACTTTGGTAAAATTTTTTTCATAAGCATCTCTTTTTCATCTATCATAAAATTTTTCTTCTTGTTGTTCTCCATGTTTGCTTCACTTTAAATGAAATTTTAAAATTTGAGAATTGTGTTTCTTGTTAATCGATATTTATTTATACGTAATATAAAACATATTCAAACTTCAAAGAATAGAAAAATTTGTTCATACAATTAAAATTATAGCGAATGACTTGAAACTAACTGCAATTTATAATGTAATTAAAAACCAATTCGATGGGTTTTATAATTTTGAATAAAGTCACACGATTAAAAACTAACAAATTTGAACTATTTATTTATAGCGAAAAAGAACATCTTTAAGGTAATGATGCATGAAAATTAACATGTTTGGAAAAAATAAAATAGATTTAATAAGTGTACATAAAATATGTAAATTCATTTGATACAACGATAATAAATTCATTTATTTAGATTAATTGACGTATTGCATTCTCATAAATAAAGCATTGTACCCATAAAAATTTTTTTTTATATTTTTTCATTAATTTGTGCATATTTGGAGGAAGTCGGAAAAAGTGGTTTCCAGAAAATTTCTGTATGATTGTACGTGTGTGTATTCAGTTACCCAATTGCATTTCGAAAACTACACGATGGATTTGCTTCAAATTTTGCATACAATTTATTTTTTTTCGTCTAACCAGTGCGAAAGCTATAGAAAATTGATTTTCTTGCCATAGTTTTAATTTTAGAGCTATTTACAAAATTTTTTTTAATTTTCAATTATTTCTTTTTTTGGTATTTCATGTAACCACTCTAAGAATTTGCTTAAAATTTTGCATGGAAATTATTTGCGACTGCCAAAAAAAGTAAAACTTTTGAAAAATGATTTTCTTAGCGCACTTTTAATTTTATATATCATTAGGGGGCAAGCCCCCTGCGTGCAAGCGCGCCAACCCCCATCTTGCTTTTATAACTTTAAAAAAATATTTAAGAATTTGCAATTTTTTTAATAACTTTTATTTAAAATACTAAATAATATTAATTATTCAAAAGTTTTCTTGAGGTGAATCTTTAATGATCTTTCAATGAATCTAATCATCTGTGAAGTCCTAGCTTTATACCAGGACAGAATTAATAATTAAATGTTGTGTGTTATGAGGGCTACGTGTATATGTTTTATTATAATATTAAATAAAGAATAAAGTCAGTAATTGATTTATAAATGTTTTATCAAATGTCAGTCTAGTAGTAAAAAGATTCTAAATTTAACGCTGTAATGTAAGTCCAAAAATGAGGGGCACATTTCTGACGATGACAGCGACGACAGCGGCGATATACTTTCAATAGTATAGAGAGAATATAATATAAATAGATCTAAAATGCAGCTGAAATTCAGCTGAAATCAAACCAAAATTTACCTAAAATTGCTGAAAATTAACATAAATTTTAGCTAATTTTTAGTTAACTTTTAGGTGACTTTTAGCTAATTTTCAGTCAACTTTAAACTTAATTTTAGCTAGATTCTAGCTAAATTCTTGCTAACCAAGGACAAATCGAATTCTTATACACAGCGGCAGCGATAGCGGCGGCGGCGAAATCTTTTATAATATATACCCCCCTGCTCGCTTCGCTCGCCAATCCCCCTTTTTAATTTAATACATAGATTTCATAATGTATATAATCCCTTGTGGCGTCGCAATTATTAAAATCAAAAGAGGGGGGGGTGTTGTGTGGGGGGGAGGGAGATGGGGGGTGTAGGGCGGGGGTGGGGGGTAAAGGGAGGGGGGGGGGTTTTGGTGGGCGTGGTAGGGGGGGAAGGGGGTTGGTATGTGTGGGGAGGGTAGATAAAAAAAGAGGGGAAAATAAGGAGATGGTGAGGGTGAGGGGAAAGGTATAAAAAGGGTATAAAAAAGAATAGAAAGTGATAAGGAGAAGTTAAACAAAAAAAGTAAGTGGGAAGGTATGGTGGGGTGAGTTGGTAGAAGGTGGAGGGGTGGGGGGGGGGGGGGGGGGGAAGAGAAGAAAAAGAGTATGAAGAGGTAAAAACAACAAAAAATGAAAAACAAAAAAAAAATTAAAAAAAGAAAAGTAAATCATAAAAAAAAGTAAAAAAAACGTAAGAAATATTGAGTAAAAAAGAAAAAAATAAAGAAAATAAGTAAAAGTTTTTAAGCAAGGTTATAGATAAAAAAAGAAAAAAAAAGAAAAAAAAAAAAAAAAAAAAAAAAAAAAAAAGAGAAAAAAATTATAAAAGAGAAGTAGAAGGTAAAAGAAAAAAAAGGGTTCAAGGAAAGAGGATGTGTGGGGTGAGATTAGAGTGAGTGCAAAATATAAGATAGAGGGGGGAGGGGTGTGGGGGGTGTAAAAAAAAAAGGTAGAAAAATTAAAAAAAAAAAAAAAGAAGTAAAAAAAAAAAATAGGGTGAGGTTTAGGGGGGGGGTGTGGGGGGGGAAAGGGGGGTGGGTAAAAAAAAGGAGTTAAACAAAATGAAGAGGGGAAGTGGATTAAAGAGCGTGTGGGGGTGGTATGTGGTTTTGTGTGGTAGGTAAGGGTGGTGTGAAGTGGGTGTGGGGGTGGGGGGGGGGGGGTGTAGTTGGAAAGAGGAAAAAGAAAAGGGGGAGATTAGCAGGGGTGGTGGGGGTGGGTGTGGTGAGGGGAGGTGAGGGCGGGGCGTGGGAGGGGGTAGGGGAGAAAGGGGGTTGGGAAAGAAGTGGTGGGTGGGTTGGTGGGTTTTTGGTGGGTGGGGGGGGGGTGGGGTATGTTGTTGTGGTGTGTGTGGTTGGTGTATGTGGGAGGATGGTTTTAGAGATTTTAGATGGGCTGGAATTTTAGAGTATGTGAATAATTTCAAAGTTGTGTTGTGATGATTTTAAAGTGTTTGCGTGTCTGGAGTTTAGGTGCTAAAAGAAATATAGGGTGGAGTGGATTGGTTGGAAAGTTGGGTTTTATAGATTTTATGTAATGGTGTGCTGTTGTGTATTTTGTGGTGTGTTGAAGTTTGTTCAGATCTAGCGGGCTGATTGGGCGGGGAATTGACATGTGTGGTCTCGCGGGGGTGTGGTGTTGTTTAATGAGTTTTTTTTTTTTTTGTCGATAAGCTGTTGCTAAGGAAATGAATCATTTTTATACGTAATCGCCTGGGGTGTTTGGGGTGCTGTATTTTTAGGTTGAGTGTTATTATTTTAATTTAAATTTGGCGCGCGTGGGTCTGTTCACGAGGGGGCGTGGTTTGTGTGGGGGGGGAAGGGGTGGGTTCTGCGGCGTGGGGGTTTTTCTCTCGGGGTTCGTGGAAGATTCGCGAGGTCGTCGCCCCGCCGGCTATTTTTTTTCTTCGGGGTGTGGAATTGCGTGTATTGTGGGTTTGTTTTTTGGTGTTTGGTGACTTTGTGTGTGTTTAGTTAAAGGGTGTGGTTCTTTTTCGGTAGATCTGTGTTAGTGGTGTCAGGTTATTTCTGGATCGTTCGTATATTTCAAGGGTATTACGAATGGAAATTAGATTGTATCAGGAACCGTTCTTCTATCATCATAGTGAAGACTCTCTCCTGTAATAATTTTACATTCATATACTTGTATACATTTATACATTTTTTATATTTCAATAATTAATAATGTACATAATATAAAATATAATATATAATATAAATATTTATTTATACAGCGCATATTAGACGCTGTTATGGTCATCATCTCCAACCTATCTTCATTTCGCATTATGCTCCGGGAATCACCTCCCAACTTCTAAAGGCTCAATTCTTATTTCATTTATCTGTCATAAACAAATATTTTCATTTTTGTAAATTTCTAAAATCTTTTATAATATAAAAAGAAAAATAAATCTTATGATAATTTAAATTAAATTGACCTGATTTATCAGATTTTGAGTGGAAAAATTAAAATTTTAAATAAAATTCACAATGAATTAGCTAAACTTAGCTAAAAAATTAAAATTTTAGCTAAAATTAATATAAATTAGCTAAAACTAATATAAATTAGCTAAACTCAGCTAAAATATTAAAGTTTTAGCTAAAATTCTCAATAAATCAGCTAAAATTAGCTAAAAAATGAAATTTTTAGCAAAAATTCACAATAAATTAGCTAAAATTTACGATAAATTAGGTAAAATTTACCATAAATTAGCTAAATTTATCAGTTAAAAGGAAGAGTTAAGCTAGGAAGTTGAGAGACTGACAGCGGCAGCGGCGAAAATCTTTTATAGTATAAAGAGATATTGAATATCATTACCTGGTTCAAGTTTTGTATTCGCATAATAAAGTGTACAGAAATTTAACTGAAAACTACGATATTTATTTACATACGGAAAGAAAAGAAAAATAATCAGAAACAAGTTTTTATGCTTGTCTGGCAGGTTTCCATACTACGTCAATGAACAACAACATAATAATCAATGTACAAAATGCATATAGATGAAAGAAAAAAAATGAAAAACCACATAATGCAAATGGCAAAAGTAAGAGAGAATATAATTTATATAGTTTTCGTAAATCTTAAGGCACCCTTCGATGCAGTAGATAAGGACATTTACATTAAAATCACATTTTAAAAAATATAATCAAATTACTCAATTTCAATGTGCTCTATAAGAAAGCATTGCACCAAAGCACTTAGCAGCGTTTTTTTTTTAATTTTTAAATGCATTATTTTTACATTAAATAGAAACGATTATGCTAGTCTTCGCAGTTTGTCAATAAAATATGCTGTTATGCGTTTTAAACTTTTAAAATATTAGTTTTCGTGTAACGTGTAATAATGCTTGAAACGTGTTTTTTTTCGTAAAAAGCCTTAACATGTTTTTATTCCAAAGACTAATGCAACGTTATTTTTCGTAAGAGATATGGATATTTATATGTTATAATCGGCCGATTGGTATAAGTAAATCTGCATGTTACATGTGTTTTGTTCATAAACATACAGACGACCTACGTCGCTAATTAGCATCAGTATGATAGCATAAATACAGTATACTGTACGTTATAACGTTAAAATTAAAAAAAAAAAATTGTTCAAATTTTGATTCTGTTCAAATTGAATGTGACAACACTGTTTGTCGCTTTTTTAAGCGGTTATGTCCTTATTTAAATTAAAAGCAAAATTTTTTAGGAAAATGGAAAGAGTGAGCAAAAAAAATGAAAAGGGGTTATGGCGATATATCTATCAGTCATCCGATCTCGACAACAATGTAAATATTGCAGCAATAGAAAAGGAAAAACATCAGCTGATTACCCTTCATTTACATACTTTCAAAATTATATTCTTTTATGAGGTCCATGTGTAAGTCAGAAAAATTATAAATATATTTGGAATAAATAAATATGAGTATATTTATATTGAATAAAAAAAAATGATTTTTTGAAATATAAGTGAGTCTCATAGAAGAACATAAGTTTGAAAATATATAAATAAAGAATAATCAGCTGATTTTTTCTTTTCGATTGTAGCAGTATTTAAAATGTTTTTGGGAGGTGAATGACTATACATATGTAAACCAAATTGAATAAAACAATTTATATATGAAACAAAATTAAAGATGTATGTATATATTATACTTAACTATATAGCGTTAATTCACACATTGAAAAATAAAAACATTAAAAACGTTCTTTGACGTGTTTAATTTAATTTTTTGCGCGTCTTTTTTAAAGCTTTTTCACATTAGTTCAAGCGCGTTACAATGTTAACTTTACGTGCGCTTACACACTTTTCGATGTTGACACATCTACAATAGCATGTTCTACTACTTGCAATTATATTTATTATATATTGCTTATAACTATTCTTACAAGCACCCAATCAATGTTTTAAAAGATGCAAAATTTTACTAAGATTTCCAATTAGGGCTGTATCAATTTTTATCAATATATTGTCCGTAAGTTTGATAAAACACGTAAATTAATACATGAAAAATATTTCTGCCCATAAAACTACGTGTTAATCGCTGGAAATTCAAAACATTAATAATTTTTTTCATAGGCACCAAAGAACCACAAATATGTATTTGAGTATTCTTGGGATAATATTAACCTATTATTTCGATTTCATCGAAATTTGTGCCGTCGATCGATTTACGACAGTACTATAAGGCATATCTTTTTAACAAGGCAGTTTGTACCTTGCAAATGAAATTCCAAATTATTTATTAACTTAAGTTCTGAATTAAGTTATGACTTAAGTTCTGACTTAAGTTATAGCTTAAGTTCCAGCTTGAGATCTGACTTAAGTTCCAGCTTAAGATCCGACTTAAATTTCAACGTTTAGACTCAAGTTGAAACATAATTCTGACTTAAGTTCTAACCGAAGTTGTTCATTAAGTTCTAACCTAAGTTGTTCATTAAGTTCTAACTTGAGCCTCAACTTATGGTTTAACTTGAGTCTTTTCTTAAGAAGGAAATAAAGTTGTTACTCAATAATTAACCTCAAACTGTCATAGTTTAATTTAATTTATTAGAATAACCAAATTTTCTCGATTGTCTTATTGGTTGGAGATATTCAAATTCATGACCTCTTATTGGTTGGAGTTTTATTGTTCTGGAGAAATGTCCATGACTCGAGAGAGACAAAGACAGAATACAATCATAAACAAGAGCCTATGGCTTTTAGCAACAGTTTTGGTTACGTCAAGTCTATGTTTCTCTTCGAGAGATATTTTAACGTGAGGCACGGAAGGCGCCTACAGGAGGCGCGTGAGTCGTTTCAACTGTAGCTAAAAGTGATACTTTTTCTAGTGTAAAGGCTCGGTGGAACCGCGTGGTGAGAAAAATATATTTTTTTTGTGATTCCAAAGCGTTTCTTGGAAATTCAAATCTGATAGATCAAGTACAACAAAAAGAATCATCATAAACATAACAATTATGGATATAGGCCTACTCTAAACAATAAAACATTCTCTTCTCTAAAATAAATCCGAAAAAAATGATCATTTAACTAACAGAATTCCAAAAATAGTTCACCGAATAAATCTAATTCTAAAACATATAAAATTAAATTAAATGAAGATACAAATAAAAAGATGAATTGTACTTTTCAACATACAAAATTCATTAATCTGAAATTTAAAAAAACAGTAAAAAACTTGTCGGTCGACAAACTAAACGAACCAGCTTCATCATACTGAAAAGGACTAATTATTACATTAATATACTGCAAATTTTAACCTGATTCTCAAATACAGAAATTTTAAATTAATGTCGTCAAATTTTCAATAAGAGTTTATAAAAGGACAAAAAAAAACATATCTTTGATACAATTTGATTGTATCTTCTAGTTATTTATTTGTCATTTTATTTCTGTATATACTAGAAATAAACTCATTTAAGTTTCCAACTTTTAGAAACATATTTAATGCTTTTTCTTACGTAAGAAGAATGTAAAAAAATTATGTATAGGTTACACATAATAGAATACATAGAGAATATGAGTTGCGTAAAGGATCGATAATTCAAATATCTAGGCAACAAACAAAGTTTAGAAGAAAGAATGGAAATAGAAATAAAAAAATAGACACAAGGGAGGAACAAAGGAGAAGAAAGGAAATGTTGGAACAACAAATATCTGGCACAAAAGGCGCGCCGAAAATATTATAATGTCTGGAATGTGAAGGGCATGTTGCCAACGATAAAAAAAATGAGTCATAGATCATTGAGCATCTAGAAAATTTGATAACGGATGTGGACTCTGCAACAGCATTTTCGAATGCTTCTCAGAACTCCTTAAAATCTATTCAAAATGTAAATATATTTAAAAAAATTTTAATACTTTTAAAAATATGAAATGTTAATTTTTGTTATAAAAATGTTCAAATTTAGAAATTTTTAAATGATTTTTGTAATTAACAAATAAAACATTTTTTTTAATTTTATATTCTTCATTTATAATAAATATTAATGACATAATTTGTTGTAATAGAAACTCTCCTTCATTCTTAATGTTATAACACCACAGACAGCTGTAAATTAGTGTTGCACGAGATACCAAAAGTACTCTTGGTATTATCTTGTCTTGTCTTGAAAATCAAGACAATATCAAGAAAATACACTGATTTAAATTTTTAAAACAATACCAAGAGTGCATCGTCAAGAATCTTTCTCTTGACAAAAAATTTTATATTCATATTTATATTCTTATGCATATCATGAAAATTGTTAAACAAGATGTACAAGCTCTGGAATATTCAAAAATAAGGCAATACATCTTCAATTTATACAATAATAGTTTTCATTACAAACGATTGGATAATATTCATTCTAAAAAATATCATTAATTACTTTTTAAATATTATGATAGTAAGAATGTTTTCAATTCTGATAAAAAAATTATGAGTTTATATTTAGTATTTGAATTACTTTTTAAAAAATTCTATAACAAAAATCCAAAACTAGCAGATTTAAAACCCATGAACCCAAGAATTGCAAACCCAAAGTACGAAATCAGTAAACCTAGAAACCATAGACCTATGACTATTAAACCCAAAGACAGAAAATCAATATAAACTCAGAACTAGTAAGTCTAGAACCCTTGAACCCATAAAAAGTAATTCCAAAATAAAAAAATCTACATAAACTCGTAATTTGTTAACCCAGAGCCCATAAACTGAAAGTGAGCGAACCTAAAATCCAAAATGAGGCCCAATACCATAAAACCCAAAACCCAAAATTAGAAATTGCAGAGCCCAAAAATATAATATGCAAAATACATAACAAACAAATCCAAAATTATCAAAATTTAAAGGCATAAATCCAAAATTTAAAATTAGCTCCCAGAACTCATGTACTCAAAACTAGCAAACCCAAAATTTAAATCTAGTAGACTCGAAACCCTCAAACCTAAAACTAACAAATCCAAAGCCCAAAATCAGAGAACCCAAAACCTATAAGACCAAAATAAGTAAACCCACATAAACTTAAAACCAACAAACCTAAAGTTAACAAACCCAGAACTAATAGATCTACAATTATAGTTAGCCCAAAATCAACAAATTCAAAATTAGCCAACCCAGAACTCACAAAACCAAAACTAGCCGACTCGAAATCTGTAAACCCAAGAGTAGTAAATCCAAAACTCAATTTCAACTCAAAACTCACAATTCCAGTCTATGTATACATGAATTTTTAATTTATGAGTTTTAAGGTTATGAGTAAAAATTTTTAATTTACAGAAATAGATTGATTATTTTAAATCTTTTGAGATTATAGTTTCTATATTCGTGATGTACGGTTTATGAGTTTCGAAATCATGGTTTTTGAGTTTACAAATCTACAAACTTTGAAATTATGGCTTTTAGGTAACTGATCTTCGTATTGCAGGTATTGAGTCTGCTAGTTCTGGATCATGGATTTGAGGTTCACTGATTTTTTATTTTGAGTCCGCTACTTTTTTTGCAATTAATGATTTAGATATTATGGGTTCTGGTTTTGCTAATCTTGGGTGATTGGGTTTACTAGTTTTAGGTTTATGGGCAAGCTAATATTGATTTGTGGGTTTGCTATTTCTGGGTTTATGGGTTCGAAATCGGCTAGTTTTTTTATTTTGGTTATTTAAGATCACATCCCTTTTTTGAGTATTAGCGAATACAACAATAGACTTGTGTAAGAACTATAATTTAGTTTTGTGTCATCAAGCCAGTATGCGTCACTAAAAAAACCGGTGAATACCTTTTAAAATACCTCCGATAATTTTGGACTGACGGGGATTTGAAACCGCTACCTCGAGAAGGAACGAGTCTCAACCGTCTAAGCGCGTGGTCGCGGGCTTTAACTGACTGAGCCACGGACGCCTCTATTAGGACAGCGGTTCACCTCGATAAATGAAGCTTGAACTAACTTTTTTTTTGCATTTCTAATTCACCAAACCTTTTTAATTTGATTTTTTTACATTTTTCTGAGTAGCAATGTATTTTTTTTATATTTTTTTCTCCTGGTAGAAAATAGACCATTTAAAAATGATCATTCATCATTTATTAACCATTTTTATTTGGTCAATAAATATAATCAAAAACTGACCGAAAGATAGTGAAATAATATATATATACAGTACCGGGCAATAATTCTAGGCAGGTTATCAAATTTTTGTTCCGACTTTGAAAAAGTGTATCTTCTTCAATTTCCATCCTAGGAAAAATTTAAAAAAAGCATTTTAAAGTATTCTTTAAATGCTTTCTTTTTAACTTACTTACATTTTTTCAACGATATTTGAAAAAAAAAATAATCGCTTTGGCAATTTTGAAATTTTTTTCATTTTTGCATTTTTCTTCAATCAGCTGTAGTTTTTTAAATAATTGAGCTAGAAAAAATTTGAAAAAAGATTTGGAAAGGGCTTATAAAATGCTATTTGCAGCTATTTTTACAACAAATTTTTAATTATTTTTTGTCAAGTTTTAAGCATATAAAGTTATCGATCTAATACTTTTGAAGTTGTAAAAACACTTCAATAGCAAGTAGAAAATAATCGCTAGTGCAAAACTTTTGATTTCTATGATATACTTTTTGCAAAATAAATCTTTTTGTTGTTTCATACTTTATTATGTTTTGTTATTAATAATGAATAGTTATAATTTCCTACTAAAATGAAATTACTACTTCACCAGCGATTATTTTCTACTTGCTATTGAAGTGTTTTTTACAACTGCAAAAGTATTAGATCGATAACTTTATATGCTTAAAACTTGACAAAAAATAAATAAAAAGATTTTGTAAAAATAGCTGCAAATAGCATTTTTTAAGCCCTTTCAAAATCTTTTTTCAAATTTTTTCTAGCTCAATTATTTAAAAAACTACAGCTGATTGAAGAAAAATGCAAAAATAAAAAAAATTCAAAATCGCCAAAACGATTATCTTTTTTTTAAATATCGTTAAAAAATGTAAGTAAGCTAAAAAGAAAGCATTTAAAAAATACTTTAAAATGCTTTTTTTAAATTTTTTCTAGGATGAAAATTGAAGAAGATACGCTTTTTCAAAGACGGAACTAAAATTTGATAACCTGCTTAGAATTATTGCCCGGTACTTTATATATTTGTATATTAACATATATCCGTTCACATATACTAATGTGTTGATAATTAAAATTAACATATAATAAATAGATGGTTTAAACTTTTAAAATTTAATTTGATTTATTCACGTGATATTTATTTCAAAATTTATACCGAGGTCATTTACTCCTAAATACATAGAAAGAAAGAGAGACGTTTGCGAACATGTGATTGCGCGTGTTTCCTAACCCTAAAACGCAAAAAAGTTTTCATCATAAAAACTAATTCTAAAATTTTATAGATGCGAAAAAAATCGTTCCATTACCATTATAATTGATGATAGTACCAATATTTCGGGTTTTATTATTAGTGTTATTTTTTTAAATGCTTGGAATATTCTTTTTTAATGACTAAAATCAATTTTCATAATGACACTACTTGAATTTCGAAGGCGTTTATTTTACGTGTCACAGTGGCTAATTTTTCTGATGCTAGTTGAATATCAGTGCATTTTCTCGTAAATTCCCAAGCGGAAATAATCTGCCGTTAATAACTAATAATAATTATATACAACGAAAAATAATTTTAAAAAAAGTTATTATTTTTTATTATTTGTTATAAAAGTGTAGATTTTGGACTGTAATAACTGTTTATAATAGTTATTAATAATTATTTCACATTTATAACAGTTGATAAAAGTTATTATCAGTTATTATTTTTTATTATCTTTTTCAGCATCGTAAGTATATGCATAAAGTAAACCGTAAGTAAAAATTATTATCGGTTATTATTTTTTTTTTCTTTTTTAATCTAAGAGTTACTAATAATTATTTTCTATTTATAAAAGTTAATAGAAGTTATTATTAGTTATTATTTTTATCATCTTTTTCGGTATGGAAGGTATACATATAAAGCAAACGTTGAATAAAAGTTATTATCGGTTATTATTTTTTTTATCTTTTTTAGTATGGAAGGTATATACACATATAAAGCCAACGTTAAATAAAAGTTATTAATATTATTTTTTAGTAATTTTTATTAATTTTTTTATTAATTTTTTGAATTTTAAAGGTGTTCACTTGAAGGAAACGATAAAAAAAAGTTATAATTTTTTTTCATTAGATTTTAAAAATTGTTAAAAATTGTTTTTGATTATTGAAAGTAAGTAGATAGGTAAGGATATAATTGATTCAAAAAGAATTTTTATTTTTATTTTTACATAAAAACTTTTATATAAAAATATAAGTCTTATTTTACAATTATAAAAGAAGTTTTATTTTGTATTTACAATGTCAACGCTAACATATAATATGATTTACTTATCAAATCTTAATTAATGCAGCGACCAAGAGCACCTTTAAAAATTGAGCTTAAATAATAATCATTATTACATTTTGTTATTATACAAGGCCGGTGTACCATGGTATACTTAAGACATTGAATTTCGCCATGAAAGAGTGAACATTTTTTTAAATTTATGACTTCTTTTACATCAGTGTCATTAACAAATGAAACCGGTACAAGTTTTAATAATTTAAAGAAAATATAAACATCACAGTTATCGTCGTATTTAATCAAATATATAGAACTAATGATTCCGAATCTACTATCTTTCGTTTGAAAAATAGAATCATTAGTTTTTTTCCCTTTTGAATAATAACAAGATGTGTATCTACAACTTTGATATATAATTTTATTGTATTTTTTACATTCAGTAATTTTATTAATATTTATAAAGAAACGAAGGCACGAAATTTCTTTTTTGGTTAGAATGTGACGTTTTGCACATCCTACTAGTGTACAATCACCTATTTTTACTACTTTCTTTAATCTTTTACTGTTCAGTTGATCAACAAAATCTTTCGTTTCTTGAGAAATAAAGCTTTCCGTTTCTAATTGTGGAATTTGTTGATAAGTTAATAGTCTAATAACTATTTCTTTAGCGATGTGGTAATTACTTTTCTTCATTTCAAGTAAATTTTTATTATGGCTTTCGAAGGAAAAGTATTGATTGCCCATAGTGGTCCCCAATTCACGACAGTATCAGTTAAATGTAACAGTGAATGTACATTGTAGTACATATACTTATCTCCGAAAAATATACCAAAATAAAAAACAAATTCTATTAATAAAATTTTTGAAATCTTCAGTTCATGTGGTGATATGCTATCTTGTAGAAGAGTATTTAAAGCTGAGATAAACATTGCAAGATGATTTAGATATTTTCTAGGTAGAAGCCCTTTTAGGCTTGGTAAAGCACCGAATAAAATCCAAATGAGCCAATCAGAAGCTGATAAAAAATAATAAAAAATAAAAACTAATAATAATTTTTATTCTAGGTTTGGTTTAGCGTATGGTTTTCAAATTGAAAAAGCTAATAAAAAATAATAAAAAATAAAAACTAATAATAACTATTGTTTCATAAGAAAGTAATAAAAAATAAAAACTAATAATAACTATTGTTTCATAAGAAAGTAATAAAAAATAATAACTAATAATAACTTTTATTTTAGGTTTGGTTTATGCGTATGATTTCCAAATTGAAAAAGCTAATAAAAAATAATAAAAAATAATAAGAAATTAAAACAAAAAATAAAAAATAATAACTATTTCAAACTTTTATTACAGTCCAAAATCTAGACATTTTAAATTGTTAATATCAGTTATTATTTTTTATCATTTTTTATTTCAGAATGTGATTTCCGCCTGGGTTATGTTTCGTTAATCTGAAGGCCGCTATAGCCTCAGGACGTCATACTTAAAGTGACTAGATTTTCTAAATTTTTAATTACGATACTAACTGGACTTCCTCGTAGGTAATGTTACGTCAACCTAGAGATCACCTTAGAGACCTGGACATTATCTACAGAAAGTGACTGATATTTCTTAATTTTCAATTATAATACTAGCTGCACTCACCTGTAGATGATGTTATGCTGACCTGGAGGTCACTTTAGTAACCTTGACATCATCTACAGGAAGTGACTGATATTTCTGAATATTAAATTCCATTAATAGCTGTACTTCTTCGTAGATGATGTTAAGTCAACCTAAATAATTTTTTATACCTGGACATCATCTCCAGGAAGTGACCAACCTCCAGGTCAACAACACATTAACTATGGAGAAGTACATCTAGTATTATAATTGAAAATATAGAAATTTTTGTCACTTCCTGGAGATGATGTCCAGATGGCCAGGATGACCTCCAGGTCAAGAAAATTTACAAGAAAGTGCATCTAATATTTAGTTAGTATTATGATACAATATAAAGATGTACTTTACAATGTAAACATATATCTGATCACGAAAGAAATGTTATTCTGATACGATGAGAAATACACTCTTTATTACTCTTAATTTGATTTAAAGTGATTATTTTTATTAAATTAGTTTTTTTTAATTAAATAAAGTTTATATATTTAGTAAAATTATTATTTGGTGATTGACATTATTTTGCTAGTTTTTGACTATTAACCGTCGGCAGTTAGCAGATAAACTGATCATTTTCTAGTGATTGTTGGTCAATTATTTACCAATTTTGAAAAAATGGTTAAAATATGACTAGTTTATAATTAAAATTTCTACCAGGGTCCGAGTGGGCCAATAATTATTATAAACAAAAAACTTGTAAAAAAATAAAAAATAATGAAATTAATTGAACAAAGTTTTTTAAATTGTATTTCATTATAATAAATACATTTTGTAAAGGCGATTTTATGGCGTAAAAATGTCAAAATTCGTAATCTTTGTGATTTTTTTTCTCGGAACCTACTTAATGGATTGCCATTTTACCGACAGCATTATAATCTTTGAAATTTCAACTGTAAGTGCAAATTTTATAATTAAATACGTATATAAAAAAAATTTTGAAAGATACGCACGCGATGCGTGTCCCTGCATAGTCGCGACCATAACCTTTAACATAAACGCTCTTTGCTACACGGCTCGAGAGAGATATTTTGAAACTCATTTTGGGCATAGAAGAAGTTATTTGTTATCGTCATAAAATTCATACTTATAATTAAAATTTTCAAGATTATAATGCTGTCGGTAAAATTTCAATACATTTAGTAATTTCTGAAAAAAATCGCAAAGATTACGAATTTTGACATTTTTACGCCATAAAATAGCAAATAACTCGGAAAGGAAGCATTTTTAAGGTATACTCCCCTTCACAAAAAGTGTTTATTTTAATGAAACACAATTAAAAAAATTTGTTCAATTCAATTTCATGATTTTTTATTTTTTTACAAGTTTTTTGTTTATAATAATTATTGGCCCGCTCACAGAAAAATATACAAAACCAAATTAAAAAGGTTTGGTGAATTAGAAACAAAAAAAAAGTTAATCGATAAATTGCATTTCTAAGCGTTATTTTAAGGGTGAACAGCTCGCCTATATTGTTAGTTTTGAATTTTGGCTTTGTTAGTTTAGAGCTTATGGGTTGCCTGATTTTCGGGTTTTGGGTTTATGGATTCTGCAATTTCTAATTATGAATAACTAGGCTTTTTACTTTTGGGTCCATGAATTCTAGATTGACTGATTTTGGATTTTAGGTTTACTAATCTTGGGTTTGAAAACTTCGGATTTTGGGTTCGCTCATTTTGTGTTGATAGATGTTTTTATAAATAATTACAATTATTAAATTGAAGATGTTTGTATAATAATAGCTATAATTTAAAATGGTTCAAAAGTTTGAAACAAGCAATATAAAAAATCAAGAAATTCAAGACAATTCGAGACAAGATAAGATTATATTAGTCAAGACCAAGACAAAACGTTAAATTTCAAGAAAATTCAAGATCAATACAATGTTTTTGAAATTATTGTTTTGCTCTCGTGCAGCACTACTGTAAATAAAGAAAGTATCGCAGGACCAAGTAATTCGTTGAAGGTTTGTATTAATTCATTATATAGTTATGTCGATGCTTTCAGGTTATGTAATTTTATATAGTAATTCTTAAATAAAAATTGCAATTTAATTTTTCAGTTTAAAGGAAAATCATTAAATACTAATAATTTGGCAAGTATTGATTTACAGCAGTCGTCTAAATCCACGGTATCTCCGAACGTAAATTTACCTCAAAGAAAAATGAGGTATGTTTTTAAAAAAATTTTAATCTTTTAATAATTGCAATCATACTTACTTTTGATAAATTAATTATTATTAATAGAACATTTTGCTAAAGAGATCTTATATTGAAGAATTATCATCGGACGAATCAATTGAGGAAGGGTTTTCACCAAAAAAAGCTTTAAAAAGTCTTCACCTACATTAATTACACCCACCGAAAAAACCAAGAGGAAGAAGGTTGTTTATTCTTCAGAATAAATAGAAATATACTTTTTCTTTTATTGAAATTATGTATTAATTGTTTTAAGTTATTAAAGTTAAATAAAATTCTAATTCTCTGGTAGAAATTTGAACATTAAAAATGGTGTAAACAACAATTTATGACCATTTTCAATAGTAATATTTTGTCATGTCAATATTGGCGAATAAATGGCAATTTTTTGCTGAATCTGCAGAGCTCAAATTTTTTGGTATATTGGTTAGCATCTTATAGGCAAAAAATGCTAATATAAAAATGTTGTTCAAAATTTTTGTATTTAGCCAAAAAAATACGCATTTTAAGTAAACGGAGAGAAAAAATCAGTAACAGCTATCTAAAAATTAGGTAAACTGTGGACAACTTTTTTTGACTAGTTATATAACTTTTTAGTAATGAGTCCTTAATTTTTCAGATCATAGGTAAAATCATAACCTCACTTTTGCCACGTGGCGAGAAAATATAGATTAGTATTTATTCACATTCCTTCGTCAATGTTTATTTTTATTGGAATTTATAAAAATAAAAATAATATTAAATTTTATTAAAATAAAAATATGAAACGCAGTACGAAACGAGTATAAAAATATCGTTTTTTAAAATAATAAATGGAAAATTTTATTAATCGTTTAAAAATAACCTCTAACAATCCGATCACAACTCAAAATATACGCGCGAATATATTAACAAAAGTGATTCTATTAATGATTAATGATAACTTTCAAGAAAAAACCTTAAATGATTCTTAATAGTAATCAATTAGAGCACAATTTGATAGACTCTACTGTTAACTATCTATATTCAAATAATAGTGGATCAGACTCAACATTTTATTAGCATTTTTTAGCACTATGAAGGTTGAAAAAAAGTTTCATATTAGTTCAAATAATGGCCATAAAACATTCCCATTTTCTGCTCTTCACTTTAAAGAAATGGCCATAAAATGGTAGAAAAAGCGTTTCATTTTCTACCAGGGTTCTAATTAATTTAAAGTAGTAAAACTTCATAATAATTAAAAAATAATAAAAAAAAATTATAAAAAACATTAAAAATATTGAAAATATATAAATATTTTGAAAAAATATAAAAAAAAGATGTAAAATCGATCCACATAATGTATTTTCCATGTATAAAAATATAAATAATCATGTATTTTTCGTACATGAAAAATACATTAATACATGCATAAGTAAAATTAGTTAAATTAGTAAAATGTAAAACTTAGATATAAAGATATAAAGAAGTTGAAAATTAAATAAAAAATGAAAAATATATCACCAATTTGATATACTTTTAATATACAAAGATGATATGAATTATCATACATTCTTCATATATAAAATACATATTTTCT
This sequence comes from Anastatus disparis, assembly GCA_017163975.1. Lineage (NCBI taxonomy): Eukaryota > Metazoa > Arthropoda > Insecta > Hymenoptera > Eupelmidae > Anastatus > Anastatus disparis. The sequence goes on along the minus strand of JAFFSR010000292.1, from coordinate 3,014,349 downwards.
TTTCACATGGGAATATATTGTGAATCTAAAAGTTCGTTTTCCATTTTGAAATAAATTTAAAATGTCTGTAGATTAAGGGGATGTAAAATACCGACATTACAGTTTTCCATAGTAAAATTGTTTCTTTGAAGAGGCCTTGTGATACCGATAGTCCCAGGCCTCACAACACCTAAATCTGGCTCTGCTTGTATGTGGTATATAATCTACGATATATGCACACTATCTATTTTTTTAAGTGGTTATAGGCTGTTACTTATTACTCCCCACCATAATTTTAACAGATCTACTTTTGCAATTTTAACATCACTTTTCTCATCTTCATTTTTTTAGTTATAATGTTAGAACATTTCACGAAATTAAAAGACATTGAGGAGACTAAAAAAATATATAGTTGCATATTAAAGAATAGCATCTTGTGGCACGTGTTTCTTTACTTTGCTCTCAAGTTTTTTCAATGATGAGATGGCTAAAGATGCATCTTCAATTTCTGTCGTTTTATGGCTAAACGATTATTTCCTTAATTTTTCTCGTATTACTTCTTGCTTATCTCTTCTAACTTCATGCACTTGTCTTCTGCAAAAAAAAAAAACGAGTTACAATTTTTTTTTAATCTACTCGTATAATTTCAAAACAATTTCACGGCTCAACAAGTATAAATAAACTAGAGTATTCGATGAAGAGAATTTGAAACGGCTTTCTCTCCCAGAGTTTTCGTCCAATCGAGTTAAAATTTTATAGAAATATTATAGATATGTACTAACAAATCAATAAACAAATTCATCAAAAAGTTAAATGTTTATCGCGTTATTGAATTTTCACATTTCTATTTTACAGATATACATAAAGATTATTTGGATAAACATAATTATTATAAGAAAATGGATGAAGAAACAAAAGATATTTTTATAAAAGAATCAACAAAAAATTAAAGCGCGAAAAATTTAATAAAAATATAAGGGATGAGAGGTGGCTTATTAAAAAGGGAAAAGAGAAGAGCGAAGGAGACGCTGTAAAAATAAATAAAAATAAAATAAAACAGAGACTATTTAATATTTTAAGATTCTTTTTAATTAATGTTCTGTTCAAATGTTATTTACTTAAGAGGCGATCGGAACCATTCGCCGCTTGGTGGCGCTGCGGTCAGGTGAGAGAAAAATATAAAATATTTTTTATACAACAATTTAAAATTTACTGAAACAATAATATACTTTTAATCTTGTCATTTTCTCTAGCCATATATATGTAGAATAATTATTAATATTAATCTTGTTTGAAAAGTCTAAAATATTGTTATAAAGCAAAAAATGCGGCGCGAGGTAGAGCCGACGTAAACATTAGTATACATCATTCTTTAGTATTGCTTTCTCTGTCGCACTAAAGGAAGGTGCACGCATGTTTACATCGGTCCTACGTTGCATCGCATTTTTCGCTTTATAACAATATTTTAGACTTTTCAAACAAGATAAGTATTAATAATTATTCGACAAATATATGGCTAGAGGAAATGACAACATTAAAAGTATATTGTCGTCTCAGAAAATTGTAAATAGCTGTATAAAAAATATTAAATAGATTTCTCTCACCTGACCGCAGCGCCACCCTGTATGTAGCGGCGAATAGACCCGACTGCCTCTTAAAGAAATAAAATAGAAAATTTAATTTAATTTTTATTTATTTTCATCGTTCAAATCATTGTATGTATCGTGATTACTGTCAAAACGAATGATGCGTGCCTGGTTCAGCACCTTTCGTATACATCGTGTATTAGATGGCGCTATTATGTCCAGAACGTGTATACCTTGCAGCGTAACGTTCACGATTCTCGTAACATACTCACGATGAAACTCCCTCTCTGTGTTTTGCAGAATCAAACCTTATTTCAACTAACACATAAAAGATTTTCACTTCAAGGAACTTAGCTTTTACGCTTCGCAGCGCTCTGAAAAAAAAATACATGTACCCAAAAGAATATTTTAATTGATATTTGTTGCAATAGAAAAGCTTGAGTGATTAAAAAGTTATATCTAATTGAAAATTACTATATTTTTTTAATTTTTACAGGATGAATGAGCCGGTACCTGGACACCACCCGGTAACTGGGCAAAATTAAAGATAAGTCTTGAACATTTGATTTCCTTAAATACAATCAATCTTCTGCATGTAGAGTGCGCAATAAACATACATTAATAATTACATTGCGGAATTATAGTGCAATAAATTTTGTAATTATTGCAATCTTATTAATTTGACAAGATTTAAAAAAATGTCTATTTAAAGGTATTGAGCATTCATTTACCGGCTCTTTGATCCTAGCATATAATATAACACATGATCAAATTTTTACGCTATTTCATTGGTATATTTTAATTGCCTATAACTTTTGAACCGGAAAAGCTTTCTTAATGCAACATGGCTTAAATTAAAGCATTGAATTTGTGCTTTATCTTATCTTTTATGAATTTTTTTTTAAGAGCCTTAATTTTTAGATTATTCAACACTAAGGCTCCATTTTACTATATTTTCGAAAAAAAATGTCTATATCTTTTTCTAGGGAGACTATTCGATGACAAGGAAAAACACGGGATGCATTTTTTTTATCGAAAATCGTATTTGGCAGTTTCAGCCAAATCCGTTTCTTAAAGGCGGGGTCTTCTCCTTCTGAGTAAATTTTTACTCTGGGGAAGTTATTATGCACTCTAATACATTGGAAACTAAAAAAATTTTATGATCTCAAAATAATATTTCATTTAATTTATAATGTTCAAAAATAGAAAAATAGATTTTTCAGAATCAATTTTTTTTTTTTAAGAAACAGAAAATTTTGAATCAGGGAAACACGTTGTAAAAGAAAAAATTTTATGACTGCAAAAGTATATTTTAATCAATATATAATGATCAAAAATTTAAAAAAAGTTTTATAAAATCAACTTTTAATATTCAACTAACACTTTAAAAATTTTCAACCCGGAGTACCTAGTTTTTACGCCTTTTAATATTTTAAAAAATACAAAAATTTATAACACCAAACTATTTTTTTTCTAATTTAGAATGATGAAAAATTGAAAAATACATTTTCTAAAAACATTTTTTTTTCAAGTAACGCTTAAAAAATTTTTACTCTGGGGAACTTAGCCTCCACGTGCTTCAACGCATTAAAAGAGAAAAAAAAATTTCATAACCTCAAAAGAATATTTTAATTAATACTAGCTACATTCATGCGCGCGAAGCGCGCAACAAATTTATGCTCCAGGGTCAACTATGGATATAATAACATCTATAAACATGATAAGTAATTTTAATAAACGAAATTATTTTAGTAGCAATTTTATTGTTTTTAAAAAAATGATGAGCGGTCATCTATAAAAAATTAATTTTAAATAAAAACTAAAATTATGAACCTTAAAATCAAACAGTACGAAGTGCCTTTAATATGTCATCAAAAAATAAAAAAATTAAATTAAAAGAAATTTTTAATATAATTTTTTACATACATAATTTTCAATATTTATATTAGTTCTTTGGCAAGTAGGATATAAGATCAAACTCTAAATATCGCAGCATACAACTGACCATGATCAAAAACTTCTCTTCATCAATCAATAATTATATTATTCTTTTGAGCAGCTAACAACAGCTAAAAATTTTTTTAAGGAACTGAATAAACTAATAGCAGTATCTGTTTCAATTTTTTTTATTTACAACATATAAGTGATTTGAAACATTATAGAGACAAATCTGCGTTGGTTACACGCTGTAAAAATTCTGGCCATAGCTTTGATATACAAACATAGAAACATTGAATGCAACTATCAAAAAAGATTGCTATCAGAAATGATACATATTAAAAAATATGAAAATTAATATTAAAAAGAAATTAATTTTTTTGATAAAACGGTTTCAAGAATTAATTATTTACAATATAACGCAATAATTGTTAAATTAGATTAAATATAATTAAATCAAATGCATTCATGTGAATCAAAATCTTGAATCAAATACCAAGTACATAAAGGAACACACTTGCTAGTCACTTTGTACAAATGTAACTCACCTAAATTACCTATGTTAAAGATTTGTATAACCAAAGAAGATAGACGCTTATAGAAGGATTCTTCTGGGTTATATTTTTCGTCCGAAAGCCTGGGTAACACTTCAACATTGTTTGTGTATCTATACATATGAAAAATGTGCTATATATATGATATATATAGATATAAAAATACATGGGATTTGATAGCGTCCCCAAGTAGCTGGGTAACAGAACTAACTCATTTTTGGCAGAAATTTCCCATTTAAGAGTACGCTTCTATCAGCGTCTATATTCGTTGGAATAACTTATACTTCATACTGTCACGTAGATCATGACGACGCATATTAGATTGCGAAAATTTTTATTATTAATAGAAATATCTATTATTATATATTTTTATAAGACAAAAATAGTTTGACAGTTATGTAATACCACATGTTTAATACTTGTAAGTTTCATTTTTTATTTTTATTGTTAGGCCTAAAATGTATTGTTTTAGGTGATGTTTTTTTAATGTATTGTTGATGAATTTAGAAATTTTTAATCATTAAAAAACTGTTATCAATTGTTAATAAATTTTATGTTTTAGCACCTGAAGAGGCCTCTCTAAAAAATAGAGGAGAAAAGTCTTTTTTTCTCTTATAGAAATAAAGAAAAATTGAAACAGCTGCTTCTATTAGTTTATTCACAGTTAGAAATATTGAAGACAAAGTCTGTTAAAACCAGTTAACAGACAAAAATGTGTGTTACTTTAACAGACAAAATGTCTTTAAAGGATTTAACAAACAAATGTCTGTTAAAATTTTACTCATAAATTACAGACATTGTCTGTCAATGTACTAAAACTTTTTTTGGTCTTGTTTTCCGTACACATACATACGTTTTATATAGTTTTATTTTTATTCACGTTTTTTAGTAAGTATTTCTGCTTGTTTTTTTCAAGTAAGTTTATATATTTTCAATATTAGTTTTCCCAAAAATTTACATTAATTAGGGGGGGGAAAAGGGCTCTTAAATTAATAAATGTACAAGAACTCAAGAAATATTAAAAAGAACATTTTTTATTATATCTTGTACAATATTATATTCGTTTATAATATGATATTCATTGTCTAATGAATAGCTTTCGTGACATTTACAATGATATAAATTTAATAATTATTAACAATTTTTATAAACAAATTATAATAATGCGTTTTTTCGAAAAAAAAAAAAAAATTATGATATTTTTTAGGTCATTTTGAGTAAAAAGGGTTCTCATGAACATATTGCTAAAATGAACTGAATCGGCAAAAAAAAAATTGCAGTTTGAAAAAACGCGATTTTTCAAAACTTTGACAGCCTATAGCTCAGCTTCTACTGATTTCATTTTAACTCACAATAGCTTAAATTGTTTGTTAAAATATAAACTTAAAGATTACAGTAGTTAGCGACCGTATTTATAATGATTACATTACCCATTAAGAGATGGTCGGGACTATTTGCCGCATGGGGGCGCTGTGGTGAGGTGAGAGAAAAATGTAAAATAATTTTTACTCAGCGATTGACAATTTACTGAAACAATAATATACCCCTAATGTTGTCAATAACTCTAGCCATATATATGTAGAATAATTATTGATGCTAATCTTGTTTGAAAAGTCTAAAATATTGTTGTAAAGCGAAAAATGCAGCGCGAGATAGAGCCGGCGTGAGCATATGTATTCGTCATTCTTTAGTATTACTTTCTCTGTCGCACTAAAGAAAAATACACATGTTTACATCGACTCTATTACGCGCAGCATTTTTCGCTTTACAAAAATATTTTAGACTTTTCAAACAAGATTAGCATCAATAATTATTCTACATATATATGGCAAGAGTTATTGACAACATTAGAGGTATATTATTGTCTTAATAAATTGTAAATCCGTGTATAAAAAATATTTTATATTCTTCTCTCACTTGCAGCGCCACCAAGCGGCAAATGGTTCCGACCGCCTCTTAATCGCTCAAAAAAGTACCGTTTTTTAAAAAATCGTGTTTTTTCAAACGTTGCGATTTGTTTTCTGCCGATTCAGTGCATTTTAGCAATATATTCATGAGAACCTTTTTTACTCAAAATGAACTAAAAAATATGATAAAATTTTTTTTTTAAGCGCATTTTTATAATTTGTTTATAAAAATTGTTAATAATTATTAAATGCGCCATTTTTAGACATTCAACCCAAAAAAATTCGGATTCAGCAGGTCAAAAAACATAAAAAAAACCTGGGTAGAATTGAGGACCTCGATCGACCAAGACTTATGTAGTTTGTCCCTGGACTATTTGTTCTAGTCGTTTGTTACGAAGATTTTCAGAATCAACTGACATAAAGTCTGTTAAATCGTCACATCCTTGTTTGTTACTTCAACAGACAATTAAGTAACAGAAAAAAAAAGTTAACAGACTACACAATTGTTTTTAACCGTGTTCAGTTCCTTAAAACTATAATTATATTATCAAACGTTTGTCCATGTAATTTATTAATCGTCATAGCAAAAGATAATTCACATGAAAATTACGTTCTTTTAAATGTAAAAGGAATATTCATTTTCACAATATAATCTACTACGGTTTGGAAAAATATTATCTTATACCACCTGTCAAAATTTTACATTTTAATAAATGATTAGAAAATTCTAAAATTTGCAATCTCGCACTATTGCATGAACCTTTATTAATACTTATATTTCTTATAAGCATTACAATAAATTTTTCTCTCAAATGTAATTTACTGTAAGGATTAAAATTAAAATAATAAAATTAAAATAAAATTTAAATATTCTAGAAGAAACAT
>JAFFSR010000292.1:0-2500 GCA_017163975.1 Anastatus disparis | reverse complement strand
ATCTAGCTTTATGCCGAGATACGTCACCTCACTTCTTGTCTGCACCACGTTTGTGCCTACTGTCATGGGAAACTCGATGTTGATGTGTTTCCAAGTTAAGGGCACGATTTCTGTTTTGGCCATCGCTATTTCGAGACCATGCTTCACCATCCACTCGGAAATTCTTCCCATCGCCGTGTTTAGTATGTGCTGGGCAATGTTTACGTTTTTCGCGGAGATGACTAAAGCGACATCATCAGCGTACGCAAACATTTTCACCCCATCCGGCATTGCAAGTCTGAGTAATGCATCGAACAGGATGTTCCAGAAGTCTGGGCCGAAGATCGAGCCCTGTGCCACGCCTGCGCTAAGGTCTTTTCACGCCAGCCTTCTTCTGTTTCATAGCGGAGGATACGGTTTCTCAGATAGTCTCGTATCACTCGCATAAGGTATTCTGGTACATTAAACTCTTTCAACGCAGCAAGGAGGTCAGGCCATTTTTGCTGAGTTGAAAGCGTTTTTCGTATCCAGCATGACTAGAAACGCAATAAGACGGGAATGATGGTTCCCAGTCCATCCTTCTTTTGCTACCTTTACTACTTCTTCTACTGCATTTACGGTAGACCGCTTTTTCCTGAAGCCGTACTGGTTGTCAGCGAGATCGCCAGCCGCCTGTACAGCTCCTTGTAATCGCGGTTTTAAGCAGCCTCTCGTCTAGCTTCCCTGCTTCGTCCAACATGCAGAGTGGCCTGTGGGACGATGGATGCCGGGGATCACCTCCCTTTCCTTTGTTGATCAGCACAAGACGCGCAATCTTCCAGGGAGTGCTAAACACACCCGTCTGGAGGCACGCGTTGTACATGTTCAACAAGAGATGGCGCTTTCACCGCTATGCATTTAGGACCTCGGATGGTATTCCGTCAGGCCCAGGTGCCTTATTGTTCTTCATCGTTCTTGCAGCTATCTGTAGCTCTCCGCTTGTAAAGAGCGGGATCTCTTCTGGTTCTCCTGTATTCTCCTGTTCTTCGAGTGGTGGATGCGTGGAACAAGTGGTTTGATATTCGCCATGGTCTCTTCTTCGAATGGCAGCGTGGGGGCGGCGTTAAGCTTCTTGGTCACGATCTTGTAGGCCAAGCCCCACACCTCTCTGTTGACGTCTTCGCTCAGGTCTTTCCAGCATTGTGCTTTGCTTCGATTGATCTTCTTACGAAGCTTTTTTATGCACGTCTCGTATTGCGCAGACAAAAGATCTGCTGCTGGTGAGTTCTTCTTTCTTGCTCTCTGTGATGATCTTCTGAGACTAAGAGCTTCTGACCTCGTTCTAGCGATTTCGTCATTCCACCAATACGCTGGACGCTTATGATGTCGCGATCCCTTGCGCGGCATAGATGCATCACGGGCTCTGTGAATGAGACTCATCGTCTCTTTTACGAGAACCTCTGCAGCGTCGGCGTTTCCGGTGGCAGTTGTCGCGTCCGGTAGATAGTCTGATCCTTGCTGCAGTACTTGGACAAGTTTCTCAGAGTCCAGCTTGGCAACGTTCCATCTGACTGGTCTAGCGACATTTCGCCTCGATGATTGGGATCCATCGTGGATTTGAAATGTGATGTACTGGTGGTCACTTCCATTGTATGTCTCCAGACCTTCCAATCTGACACTTTACGTGAAAGATTTTCTGATGCGAAGGATACGTCAGGAATCGTACCACTAGCTCCTCGTCTGAATGTTGGAGTGCTTCCGGTGTTTAGCACTGTTAGGCCGAGTCTGTCTGCCATCTCCCATGATGTATCCTCCTCTGCTGTCCTGCAGTGGCATTCCCCACTCTAACGCTTTCGCGTTAAAGTCTCCTGCGACGACGACGTCACCTTCCATTCTTCGGACAAGTCTTCCAGCAGATCCAGACGGCGCCTAAACGTGTCTGCTGTTGAGTTTGGTGTAAAATAACAGCTCACGTATGTAACGTTTCTGCTTTTAACCCATACGAAGCCTTCTTCAGCTCCATTTGCGTCTTCTCTGATGGTCTTTGGGTCTACGTAAATCACAGCAGTAATAAGCTTGTCTCTAAACCAAGGTCTTAACGGTCCAGTTTGTCGTGCTGCTCGGCTTATCAAGAGCACATCAGCCTTTGTTTTAGGAATTTGATTTGGGTCAAAGGCTGTTGGCTAGATCACTTTGTGTAGGTTGGCTTGGAGGACCGTTACGCGGCCCATCATTAGCGTTGCCTTTTGAGTCAGTCTGGGTCTACGAAAGACTTTGCACTGACCTGACCCAGGGATGTTTTCCCGCTCTGCTGGGTCTACTTCGCACTCAGTACATAATATGCACTGAATATTAGGTAACCTGAGACCGATCCTATGGCCATCTTTGCCCACACTTGTAGCACATCTTGCTTCCGGTCAGGTCCTCAGCGGTCCGCTTTATGACCGTAGTTCAGGCACTACAACAGCACTGGACCGGTTGCCAACTTCTGATACGGCAGTTAGTGTAGCCGATTTTTACTCTGGTTTGAGAGGTAGGAACG